>JAJMDR010000012.1:0-233958 GCA_030573655.1 Cylindricascospora bacillispora | reverse complement strand
ACCCCAGGTTTTTTTATTTTCTACGCAATTCTATCGGTGAATGTGAGCTAGAACAAAAATAAAAAAGGTTCACAGTAGATTACAACATATTTTTATGTTGGAAGAGAAAGTAAGTGGTTTCGCTTTTCGTATTCTTTCTTGACTTTCTTTTATAATTTCTATCGGCAACAATATTTTAGGAAGAACTTTAGATACTACTCTCTTCAAATCGTTTTTCCTCGAGCAGTTCGCCGACCACATCGAGATTCGTTTCGAAGGAACGTTACAGAGAGTATCATTAAATACTAATATACCTTATGCCATAAGGTTTACCTTCACATTTTGAATCAAAAAAATAACTAACAACAACCAGCAACATCAAAAGAAAACGATAATATCGTTTTACTGTAGTTACCTTTAATGATATTATTCGAATATCCTAAATAAGAAGAAGATAACATTATAATCATATCTGTCGATATTCCAAACTCTATTAATATTCCCTTTACCACAACCTTTAAAATCCAGGACTAAAAATGGCTAAGTCATATTTGGAAGAAATATCCCCAATAAATAACTTAACACCCAACGAAGGTAAGAGAAGTAACAGCACAACCAGTCACCAGCTTAGGCTCATACGAGAGTTAGCTCCAAGATCAAATTCATTAAGCACTTATCAACTCAACAGTGAAGACACATCGATATCCTTAACAGATAATTCTCCATTAAAAAACGACGTTGAAGCTAATAAAGACGATAGTAGTGATAAGAAGTCCACTACAAATGCATCTGAAAAATATATTTCTAAAAAATCAGGGTCTTCGTCATACCGAATCGCCCAGGCATGCGATAGATGCCGCTCTAAAAAGACCAGATGTGATGGTAAAAGACCACAATGTTCTCAATGTGCAGCTGTTGGATTTGAATGCAAAATCAGTGACCGACTACTCAGGAAGGCCTTCCCTAGAGGTTATACAGAATCCTTAGAAGAAAGAGTAAGAGAGTTGGAAGCTGAGAATAGAAGATTGGTAGCCCTTTGTGATTTAAAGGATCAACAAATAAATTACACCTCCAACGAACTTCCCAATTATGAGGAATCACATCCGAATAATAGTATTTTGAATTGTCATTCTGATGAATCTGTTTTAACAAGTAAAAATACTCGGTACTCCTCACCCTTCATAAGGGACCAGCAAAATATCAAATTAGAATGCGCAACTTACGACTCATTTAAGAAACCCAACAATGATAATGCGGGAAATTCACAAAAAAGTATACATTATCACAATGAAGGCTGCGATGGGATATCTTGTGGTGCAGAGCATATTCACATTCAGCCTGTCGCTACTAACTTAAATGATCCTACTGCAATATCCTTTGAACAAAATGAGGCTCCAGGTTTACCTGCTGTAAAAGTTTTAAGTTCATTATATAAACATGAAGATAAATCCCAACTGGCGACATTAGTTTCACTGTCCCTACCAAGATCAACCGACGAAATTTTATTTATACCTCAACTATTTGCACGTATTAATGAAATTCATGGATTCAATTCCAAACAGTGTTTATACACAGTATCTTTATTATCATCGTTAAAGAACAACTTACCACTTCCCATGGTAAAATTAAATAGTGAGGAGAATAACGAATCTGAAAGTAAACGTGGGAATGCTAATGAATCTAATTCCAAATTGGATACACAACACAATGTGAAGCTATCAGAGTGGATACTTTTAAATAAAATTAAAAATATCGATCTATGGGAAGTTGACAATGTTTCAGATTTCTTGTTTCACACTTTGAAGTTTGATATACTCTCAAACTATGACGATCATGTTACAGATGTTCCCGAAGAGTATTTATTAAACTTTGATGATATTGATGAACTAATAAAACTCTATTTCGAGTACTGGTCGGCATTTATTCCAATAATTGATGAAGAACAGTTTTATTCATATTATGATAAGTTCAAAAGTGACCTGAAGGAAATCCATGAAGAATGTGAAGATATAGTGTATAAAGAAGAATCAAAGAAAAATAACCCCGATGATATTGCTTCTAATTTTAACAAAAGAAATAGTATCATAAGTTATAAGATATTTGGAAGTATATTATGTGTGTTATGCCACATGGGGTTATTAATAAAATTAAAAAATGGATATTCGATTAATAATGCAAAATATCGTAATTCCTACAAAAAATACCATACATTAGTAGCCTATTATCATCGTGTGATCTCTAAACTATGGTCTAATCCATATTTTAGAATGGCTACCACATCTATTCAAACATTACAATTGTTGAGTTTGATCACCTACTATTTCATTAACACGGGAGATATAACAAATATTTATGAATTACGTTCCAAAATTGTTTCTATGGCACAACAATTACGACTGCATCGTTGTCCAAGCGCTGTTTTAGCGGGTACTGGTTCAACTATGTCCAAAAATGATCAAGGTGAAAGACGTATTTTATTTTGGGGAATTTACTCACTTGATGTGTATTCTTCTTTACAGTTAGGCGTTCCAAGATTATTGAAAGATCATGAAATCGAATGTGCTTTACCGGTATCTAAAAATGATTCTCCTAACTATGTTCAACTCAAGTCTGCATCCAGGTCTGTGCAATTACAAGGTTATGTTACCTCATTTTCTTTGACTCTAATAAGATATGCCAAAATCTTAGGTAATATACTGGATTCACTCTTTAAGAGAAACATGATGACCGAAAATGTTACTAAACAAACTGCTTTAGTTCACGAAAATGCACTAGATAATTGGAGAGGTCGCCTGCCGGAAGAATATATCTTTAAATTAGACGTAACTGGAAGTATTGATGTTGAGGGTTATGTTGGTCCTATTGATCCAGCAGCTTTGAAACTGAGAAACTTAGAGAAGAGTGTACTGCTAATCCTATATTTTTTAGCTAAGTCTATGATTCATTTGCCCGTTCTAGCAACACAACCTCTGCCTAATAAATCAAATGATCAATGTACTAAACTTCATTCAGAAGTTGACGTCAATTCTGAGATAACTGAAAGACCTAAGAAAGAAAGTTCTGTAGTTGTAAGATCATCTGCCTCATATATTCTACTGCAGCAAGCTACGAATACTATGCTGAATATATTCAAATCATTGAGTAATTGCTATTTGACTTTACCAATCAATTTATCGAGAACCAAGGCTCGATATGCACTGTTAAGTGCCAGGGGTTCTTTGGAATATATAAAAGGTGGACCTTTACTATTGGAAAATAAGTTACTGTTATCTGATCTCATTAAGAGCATAGAGGTAGACAGGCAGATAGATCTACCAGGTATCATATCGTGGCACAGTTTGAAGCTATTAGACATGACTGTGACATTGCTTTTCCAAGCTCCAAATACAAGGATTGATAAGTTAGATAAATTAATCCAAAAGAAGTTGAGTTACTACAACAAGAAAATGGGTTGTACTTCAATAAGGGCATCAGCTAAAACAAAGAGTAAGAAAAGAAAAACAACGATCGATGTACCAACAACTTATAATGGAATCATCAAAAACAAAAAATCGAAAAATAATGGACTTGAAGATACTGAATCACCTCAAGCCAAACCATCTTCAGCTTATTCTACATCTTCAGCTGATACCTTAGTAACACCAAATTTTGATTTACAAAATGATATGGTCCCAACTGATGAACACTCTCCCAGTTTAGGTAATCACTTACAGGTCCCCAAAGGTCTCGGTGCTGGAACAACCTCATTTAGCAACGTTGACTTGACAGCTATATTTAACACTAACACTTCTCTACTCAACATATCTGCTCTAAATGAACCTACAACTGTCAATTTAGCAACTGATATCAAGAATGAGAATGTAACGACAGCTACTATTTTTGAAGGCCTCTTTAAAGTTCCAAGCAATAGAGATTTCCTAAAGGAGTACGAAACTTTTTCTGGTGCTACTGTAAATAACGTATCTACATTGCATAATAATTGCAGCAGTAGGAACCTATCAAAACTGATGAGTCTAGTAAATACAGAACCTCCATTTCCAAATTCCAGTCTAAACAACTTGTTTAATTTCTATAATGGTGGCAATAATGAGACTATTACAAATAACGTTGTTAGAGAAGGCGGTCCAGCGAATGATGCCAATGCTATTTCTGGAACTTCATATAACTGGCCAGCTGACTCACTTTTGAGTTCTAATTATGACTTTATTGTTGATGCTTCGTTAGGTTTAGCTTCTATGCTAGATAATTCATTGGCAACAAATGAAGGTTCTATAATGACTGTAGATAGCCAGCCTAAAAACGAGCATGATTCAACTTACTATGATGATCGTGGAAATGATGATACCGGCAAATTCAGTCTTGATAACAGTCCATTAGTAACTCAGTCAATTCAATCTACATCGAATGATAATGCTCCCAAATCGGTGTCGACTCTTGCTTCTCAAGCAGGTAATGGCATACAAATGGGACTGCATCATAATATATATGATATATCGAGCGACATATCTGCATTCTCCAATCAAGACGACGCAAAGGTACCATCTGAAAAGATGAATTATGCTAAACGCGGCAGCCAGAGAAGGCGCAAGCGATTTCAGACAACACTGGCTTCAGGCGATGATAATGAAATGTTACTTGAAGTTAACAATCCTGCAGGTGTGAAGACCCAAGAGAATCTACATGATTTGTTTCAATGGCAGAACTCTAAATAAATAGAAGCTATTTGTTAGTATTTTTCTCTTGGTAACTAACTAACTGTCTTTAACTTTCTAATTTTTTTTATCTTAGCAATTTTGTGTTTAGAATTTTATATATATTCTCTTACTCGTGTTTTACTTGAAAATGTGATAGGTGATGGCGCAATATATCTCTTCGAGACACAGCAAAATAAATGACCCTGTTCTTCAAACTCTGGTTCTCATAGTATGTAGTTTCAAATATAGTCTTTAACCTATTTAGTTTGTTACGAGTTGCCTACTTTATCTCCTATAACTTGTAAAAATCCTATCATAAAAAAACAAGAATATACGACACCCGTTACCATTAAAGATCATTGTTTCGTACGATGGTTGCTATTTAATGAGCTATCTTTCACCTACTTAGAAAAGGACCTATTACTTAGTTTTTTCATTATTGTTAATGTAATTGAAAGTTTTTCCGAGAGAAATGTAAACAAAACTAACTTACATAAGACGCGTCACAATTCACGCGTTTCATTTTTACTTGCACTCTTATTTTTGATTATGTACTGTACTTTCTTTGCTATCAACTGATGAAAACTCCTAAATTGATATTAAGCAGCTCCTGCTTGTTTCTAGTTCTTTATTTACTATGTCGGCATATCTACATATATCTTGACATATCTGCGGTGACATTTTATGCAAACAAGGGGTGTACATCGAAATACTGTACCTCGAAATACACCTGGTGTAGTAGTCAGTTGACCCTTAAGCATTATGAAGTCCAGTTGGTAATATATTATATAATTTGTAAAATGGCAGTTGTCTGTTGGAGTTAATAGACGCCATCTATACGAAACATCAAGGTGCGTAAATTAGAAAAGCCAAGCATTGCTAATGAATAAATACGCTATCATACTCGAACTAAAACATATATAAATAGGTCAACTGAATATCAAATAGTATCTTGAAATTATGAAGCTTATTCTCCGCCCAACAGACTAAAAAACCAAAACCAAAATACCAAACCTGAAACAATTGCTCTACTCAAATTAAATCATGGTAGACTTGAGCATAATCAATGAAGATCTAAAATCAGCTGCCGGAACTGTTAAAAATCCGGAATCCTTAATCATTGTCAGTGATTCAAGTTCTCAGGAAAGTGAGTGCAGCGTCCAAGAACACAAAGAGTTCAACGATACCAATTGTATCACTGAGGCCGCCAATTTTGATGCTGATGATGGATTTACTGAAAATACTTCAAATTGGCAAAAACCAGACTATTTTAAATCCAGATGGCAAGAATATATGTTCATAGCCACATGCATGCTGGCCCAATTATTGAACCAGGCTGGAAACACTCAAACATTATCTACAATGAATGTTCTTGCCGAGTCATTCAATTCAGCGGATGGGAAAGAAACATGGTTGATGGCTTCATTCCCTTTAGTCTCTGGTTCTTTTATTTTAATTAGTGGTAGATTAGGTGATATTTATGGTTTGAAAAATATGTTGATATTGGGATATATCATTATGATCATTTGGTCCATCATCTGTGGAGTAGCCAAATATTCCAATAGTGATGCATTTTTTATTGTATGTAGGGCTTTTCAAGGTCTTGGTATATCCTTTATCTTGCCTAATGTTCTCGGATTGGTTGGTAATATATATAAGGTAGGTACAAGAAGAAAGAACATAGTGATTAGTTTAATCGGATGTATGGCTCCTATAGGTGCAACTATGGGCGCTTTATTTGGTGGGCTAATTGTTACCGAAGATAAAAATCAATGGCCTTGGATTTTTTATGCATTCGGTATTACGTCTATACTAAATTTGATAATGGCCATTTATTCAATACCTAATAATGTATCAACAAATATTCATGGGTTTGGGATGGATTGGATAGGATCATTCATTGGAGTCCTGGGATTGATTTTATTCAATTTTGTATTCAATGAAGGCCCAATTAGTGGTTGGGGCCAAGCCTATATCATTGTTTTGTTGATAATATCAACCTTTCTTTTAGCGCTATTTGTTGTATATGAATTAAAATGGGCCAAGTCACCATTATTACCCGAAGCAGTGACTAAATGTCGCCAAATATTAATGATCTTAACTTCTTTGTTTATGGGTTGGGGATCATTTGGTATTTGGACATTCTATTATTATGCATTTCAATTGAATTTAAGACATTATAGTCCAGTATGGGCTGGCGGTACGCACTTTATGTTTTCAATTTTTGGAACTATAGCAGCATTCGTTGTTGGCTTTACAATTAAAAGAGTTGGGCCTGCTATTTTATTATGTTTTTCCTTAATAGCGTTTGATTGTGGCTCCATTATGCTAAGCGTTACCCCAGTTCATCAGACCTACTGGAGAATGAATATGGGTATGCAAATGATATTGAGTTTTGGCATGGACCTCTCTTTTCCGGCAGCTACAATTATTTTAAGTGATAGATTGCCTATGCAGTATCAAGGTATGGCTGGATCCCTTATAAATACTGTTGTAAATTACTCAACATCATTGTGCTTGGGTATAGGTACCACTGTGGAGCGTCAAGTGAACAAAAGTGGTAATGAATTGTTAAAGGGATATAGGTCGGCATTATATACAGCTGTTGGATTGGCTTCATTTGGGGTGTTAGTGGCGTTCAGCTTTTTTGTCGAAAATATCTTGGAAAAGAGAAGGAACATGAAAGATTTAGAGATAGAGAGTTGTGAATGTCCTTGTTAAGGTTGGTTGGTTAAATTTTTGGGTACAGTATTATAATTTGGATGCAAATATGTTTATTCTTAGGTTAGTGACTTAAATACAAAGTTAAATTATGTATTATAGTTAATCAATTATTGCTTAAAAGAACAAACATGAATTAAAGGTTTAAGTAAATGAAGTTGTCAAACCAGTTTGTGATGGTCTAAACCATTCTTCTTTTAGGACATTCCACATCTCATGAGCCATATAACTAGCACGTTCCTCAGAGGACGCTTTTGCTTCAATATAAACTTTTAATTTTGGTTCCGTTCCGGAACCTCTCATCGTAAATCTTACTACCTCTTCAACTTCTGATTTTTGGCGTGTTGCAAGGATAGTTATCATCTGAGAAGTAGAGTCAATTGGCAAATTTGGTTTATTATCTACTGTGTCTGACTGATATCCCGTGGTCAAATCTCTCAACGAAATAATATTAAACATATTACCAATTTTTTCTGGATATTTCTCAGTCCCGGAATACTCATACCTTACAAAATCAAATATTTCCTTAGTTTGACTTGGGTCCTTTACGATATAATATCCATTGTACTCTTTGAAGACACCGTATCTTTTAAAACCAAGTGCTAAAACATCCAACGGAGACCAAGCATTTGTAATTCTCCAATTGCTATAAGCCTCTAAAAAAAAAACAGCAGCAGTTATGCCATCCTTATCGTGCTCCATTGAGGAAAACATGTATCCTATAGCTTCTTCATACCCATAGGGGACATAGTACCCTTCACTTTCTAATTCCCTTGCCCGATTACCAATCCATTTAAATCCTGTAAGAGTGTCTACATAAAGAAATCCTTCTTTCTCTGCCAAGCTCTTGATCATTTGAGAGGAAACAGTGGAGTTCAATAATGCCAGAGGATGTTTCTTTTTGAATGATTCAGAAAGCAAGGAATACTTCTGGAACTCATGAAACGCGAATAAATATCCAATTTCATTTCCAGTGAGTTGGCGCCATTGTTTATTTTTAGTATCTTTTACAGCAACTGAAAATCTATCAGCATCTGGATCACTTGCCAATACCAAACAAATGTCATTCTGTTCTGCCAATTGTATAGCTAAATCCAACGCACCCTTTTCTTCTGGATTGGGAAATGAAACGGTGGGAAATGCAGGATCAGGATATTTCTGTTTTGGAACTACTAGGTAATCTCTTCCTTCATGCAACCCCCACTGTGACCTCATAATTTTATCAAATATCTCGAAACCTACACCATGCATTGGTGTATAAACAAAAAATGGTTTGTTCTTTTCAGAAATGATTAACTCATCCATGTTGATTAATTTTTTTATATTTAATAAATATTCTATTTCCATTTTATCTTTGACAAATATTAACGTTCCTTTTACTTTTGCTTCCTCCATGACTGAATCCCAATCCCAAGTTTTCCTCCAAGGTTTCAAATTTTGTTCAATAGCCTTCGCAATGTTTAAATCGTGAGGTGGAATGATTTGACATCCATTAGAATTGTACACTTTATATCCATTATCCATCTTAGGGTTGTGACTAGCAGTGATCATTATTCCAACAGCAGCATTTAAATGCTCCACTGTAAATGGAACCAATGGCGTGTGTACTAGTCCATCTTCTGGATTTAAAGAATAAACAGTGAAACCAGCTGATAATAACACAGAAGTCGTTACTTTAGCAAATTCTTTGGAGTTATAGCGATGGTCATGACCCACCACAGCTGTTAAATTATTGGGGTGATGCTCTTTAAAATATTGTGCCAGACCTTGTGTAGCCTGTAAAATTACTAAATTATTCATTCTTGTATATCCAGCCTCCATACGTGCTCTCAAACCAGCAGTACCAAACACTATTCTGCCATTAAACCTCTTGGTCAATTCCTCCCATTGACGCCCCTTACATAATTGGATAATTTCATCATGAGTTACTTTATTACCATCAAGTTGTAACCAGTTTAAAACTGCATTCCTCACTTCATTTGGGACGCTGGACACTAATTCCTCATAACTTTCCTCCATTTTGTACCTTTATTGTTGCTTTAGATCTTTTTGTCTTAGTGTTTCAAGGTTTGACCCGTTTAAGATCTAGATCTAAAGATTCTAAAATTTCTGGTTTTAAAGACATCTCGAAACGTCTCTCTAGTGATAAATGTTAAAAAAATTAAAATATACAAAATTAGTATATATTACTTATTAAAAAATGTCATTAAAATATTTATATGCATTAGAATTCCTTTAGGCCGTATTTGAAAGATACCTTCGGTTAATTTTCCTCCGAAATTCAACTGTCTAGAACGTTTAATAATTCTTCTTCTAATTCAGAATCACTTTCTTCTTCTACCAAATCCTCAACTTTCTTCTTCTTATATTCTGGAGAATCAATATCTGATTCATCAGAACTTCCTGGATGTTTACTACGAATTGTTTTTTCTTTGATACTATCCTTATAAGCTTGTTGTTCATCTTCTTTTTCATTCTCTTTTTCATTCTCTTTTTCATTTTCTTCTTCTTCTTCTTCGACATCATCTTTGTCGTCGTCCTCATCATCGTCGTCATCAAACAATTCGTCTTCATCCTCATTGTCATCATCTAGCCAAGATGCGCCACCGGCGAACAAATTAACGGGAGAAACGCTTTCATCATTTTCCTCAGCCATGAGTAGTATTCTGTTCTCTCTTTCTTTAGACAGTTCTTCCTCTTCCTTCTTCCTCTTGGCCAATTTTATTTTAAATTCTTCTAATTCGTGATCTGATACTGGCTGTTCCACCAATAAGAGATATGGTGTTTCTGAAACATGTTTCCAAGTGGCTAGACATTCAAAAACCCAATCAGGATGGACTATCTTTATATCCTTATTGAAGGCATTAGCTAATCGTGCCTTATACGTGGCGGGATTCTTTGTAATCAAATGCGTTGTGTTATCATCTATGTCCGATGTTGCTTGTGCGCCAAACATACTTGTCCATAATACAATATCCGCCCTTTGAATATCAGTTCCTAACGGTATCAAACCAGAAAACACAAAATTACAATTGTAGAAAACCTTGCGTTTTAAATTTGGCATTAGCTGAATAATATCAGCCATTTCTTTATTGATATCATCATCTGGATTGGTTTCCAGTGCTGAATAGTATTCATCATGAAGCATAACTAGAGTATCTCTTAGGTAAAATAACTCATCATCGTCATCAATCAATAATTTTTGATTATTATGCAAATGTTGTTGTAATTTGGCCAATGGTCTATTTTGTTGTTGGACTTCCAAGGAAGCAGAGAATTTTAATTTTTTAGTTAATTCTCTTTTAGCTTCATCACCTGGAGGGTTTTCGCCTGTATTTGTATACTGGGAGCTCAATTTTTCCTCTTGGCGTTTGACTTCCTCGTCGATCTTTTCCTTTAGCTTCTTTTCCGTGTCCATTATGTCAGTTAATAATTCATCAGACTCTTCGTTCTTTTCATGATTTCTTCTTCCCATTTGCAATATTGTATTCTGTTGCTTGGGCAAAAAGTTCGAATTGATATCTCCAACACCAACGAAAAACGTATAGGGCACAACCTTGATTAAATTCGGACTCCAATTCCAAACATCACCTCTGTCATCTATGATAACTACCATTGATTGATCTGTTGGGAATAGTCTTTCCAAAGATTTTTGCGTAAACGATCCATTTTCGTCTCTTGATAATATACGTTGTCCAAATAATTCGCCAGTTGGGTCTATAATTTTAGCAATTTCTAGGGCATATGCTCTAGTAGCCATAGTATAAATATGCATTTCGTAGAGTGGTGCAATTTTCTCAAAGAATTCCTTTAAACCTGGTCTTACCTTTACATAATACCAACATTTTCTTAATTGAGGTCTTTGGTCCATGTATGTCATCGGTACGATTGGTTCTTCTTCTAAGGCAAACTTTCTAACATCCTTTAAAGTTTCAAAATTCGGATTTGTAGGATCATTTTTCCACTCCTCTATTGTTGGATCGACACCACAGTGAATGACAGTCTGATCTAAATCTACCACTAACACTAGTTTCTTTGATTCTCTTAACCTATGTCTGATAGACATTCCAATATTAACAGCCTCGTTTTTGCTGACTTTTAAATTTGTGTCAGTATGAGAGATCGTCAAGTTTGCATCAACTTGATCATATTCATTAACCTCCTTCCCACACATAGCGCAGAGACCATTATAAACGATATCGTGATTGCATGGTCTTTTAATTTCACAAATTACTTGATTTGCAGATACAATTTCATCGCCAATATCAACATTCCAACATATCAAGTCCCCTTCAAAGGGAGCATCGAAGAATTCGATTGACTCCCTTACAGTTTTTTTGGAGCTTTGTCGAGGGGAATCTTCGCTGCTTTCAATGCTTGCAATTTCTACCATATACCAGAACTTATAGGCAAATAAACGGTCACCTTTATTTACATGAGCACCTGTGTCTACTGTGAATTCATCTATGGTAATAGGATATGGCATTCCCTCAGGGGACATCACTGGAGTGGACATTTTCTGTATTTTGAATTCTTTTCGTTCTTGTTGGCACTCTAATTATTATGTTTTATTTTAATGTAAAATACAAGGGCGATAAACACTTGAATAAGGTATTTGCTATAGAATATTATGTTTGAAATAGGACTGTCTTTCTGTTTGCAGATGTGTCTATCCTTCGTATGAGAATTTCACGGTGCTCCTTCGCACTTATAGCAATATGCGTGCTTGTGTGTGTGTGAATTAAAGGCTAGGATATGGAAGGGATTGCAAATACAATAAATATCCGACAAGTCCTAAACTAACAGCTAAGTCACGAATTATTGAGGAGTAGTCTATTCTATGTTCTCATTTCTGATGAAAACATCGTTTGTTCCTTTGTTTATTATAAAATTTCAATTATTCTCACGAAAGGAAAAACGATAAAAAATGACAGTAGGATATTCTATTTCAAGATTATAAAATCAAATATGTAAAAGAGAGGGAGAAAGAGAGAAACCTCGTTCAGAAAGATACACACAAGTTTTGACTTTTACTTTTACACATCCCCATTCAGCAGGGCATCCAATGCACCTTGTACGGACCCTCCACTGCGTCTTAAGGCAGCCACGTTCTTTTCGAAATCAAAGAATCCCATGTCATTTAATTGTCTTAATTGTTGTTCGTAGCGCTCTTCCGGAGGTCTCGTGTCTTGAGGCTGGGCAAATGCACCAGCACTTTCGTTGCCCAGAGAGCCAAGCATTGATTGGAACAGAGCTGGGTTGAAAGGTGGCATGTTGCCCGTAGGTGCGGAGGCACCGAACAAGGATGCAAATGGGTTTGCAGGAGGAGCAGTGCCTTGGACCGCAGATGGCGAGGACTGCTGGGCGCCAGCGACAGCAGCAGCAGGAGCGGCGGTGCTGTCTGCAGATGTTTCGCCAGGCGCAGGGAACGACTCGGCGCCCACAGCGGAGTTCGCACCGTCCGGGTTCATCATTCTCGCGAACTGCATGCTTTGTCTGATCATCTCTGGGTTTGTCAACATCTGTCTGAAAAATGGGCTTTGCAACATTTGTCTTGCCTGTGGGCCCATGGCTTGTAGTTGCGGGTTCGACTGGATCATGAAGTCCAGCATCTGCGGGTTGCTGAGCATTTCGTTCATCTGCGACTGAAAAATAGGGTTCTCCATCATTCTAAGCAGCTCGTCCTGGTTCATGGAGGTGGAGGTCAGTCCGCCGTCCGGCCCGAACATGTCGGCGGAGGGCAAGTTCGCAAACCCGGCGTATCTCGCACCGGTCAAGTCTGCCAGCGGGTTAAACCCGCCGGTCTGCCCGGACGAGATATTAGATGGGACACCGTTATTGGATTCGGCTGCTGGGCCAGCACCAGCACCACTGGTGCTGGTGCTGGCAGAAGAGCCGTCAGTGGCGGCAGCACGTGCGCCGCCCGATTTCACCAAGTGCATAGAATGGCCGTCCTGGATGCCGTAGGACTCCACGGCCTCCTGGTCCTTGAGAATCTTGCCTGAGTATATCAGCTTCTGGTTCTCCGCTGGTATGTCGGAGACCTTTCTGATTTCCTCCTTCAAGAGGGCGACGGTGATGGACGGATCGAAGTTCACGGTCCACTTGTTCTGACCTGATTTAACGTTCACGGTGATAGAAGCCATTTCGAGAGTGCGTGGATGAGGCAGTAGCAGCAGTGGGATTCCCTTGTGTTGTTGTGTAGTCTTCTCTTGTGCTCGTTCGGGTGTACGCTGTGGCAGCCGGGGACCGCAGTAACCAACGGTCCCCAACACCCTGAGTCCCTTTTGCCTCTGGCTTTAAATCTCTCTCTTCTGCCTCTGGCACTCTTCTTCTTCGTCCGGCCAATTCTCATTTTTTCCGTCCGGCTGATTTGACCCGGCCATCCCGGCACGTGTATATCAGGTGACTGTATCGTGTGTGAGTGTCACGTGGTTCCGTGTGCGTGCAATTTCAGGTGACTCCCGGGTGACTCCCTGGCTGGCGGTGCGCGCCGTTGTGCATGGTCCCACCAACACACCCTCGACCGCACCACTACCGCCGCTGCAACAGATCCCCCACCCCGTCTTAGGATATGGCCATCTGTGCGTGCATCACCTCCACGGCCACTACAACCACCCGCACGTATATGTCAAAAGCTCATGTGCAATAGTCCTTCTCGAGAAATGCCACTGGTGAAAAAAATAGAAAAAGAAAAAATTACTGCGACCATCGAGAGAGAATGAATAAAAATGGGATTATATAAAAAACAAAAAATGCCATCCGTCAGCAAGAAGACGTCCATCCATACATTGCCAGAACCCTGCAATCGCAAGATCTTTCGGCCGTTCGTCCTCGTCATCCTCACAGGCCTTCCTCCTCAGCAGGGTTTTATCGTGTCGTCTCGCAGCGTCTGGTCCTTCACACGTCCACATCTAGTGTCCTATCTCCTACCTTCGAAAGCAGTTTTGACTCCGGGGTAAAGCGACTCTGTGGGTGCGAATGCATATCTTTGTTTTGATCATCCCCGCAGTTAACTAGGCTACACACTAAGCAAGTACTCTCTCCTGTGGAAGAGCAGCAGCGCCATCGGCGACCGACAGGGAAAAAGTAGAAGAAACGACAGCATGTCCAACAACAACACGCATCCAGAAAGACCTCAATTGGCTCACAGCGACTCTCGTACGGGTCGGAACAGAGTGCCCACGTCCGGGACGAACTCTTCGTGGATCAGGAGTGCGTCGACCTCCAGTCTGCGCAGATTCAAGAAGCAGACGGAGTCTGCGTCCGGTGCGGCCAGAACGCCATTGCAGGGGCAGAAGAACAGCAATAGCACTACAAGACTGAGATCTATGACGCCTGGCCGGGTGAGGCAGCCCAAGCTCTCCAAAGATGAACCTCTCACCCCGCAGCGGCCTCCCTTGTCTCACGCAAAGAGCGAGGAGGTGCTGGTGGACATCCTGCCCTCGTTTGAGATGTACAACGCGCTGCACAGGCACATCCCAAAGGGCAATGTCGATCCGGATATCCTGGACTTCCCGCCCGACTACCAGGAGTCCGTCTCGACGGGCAGCCATGCCGGCGGGAGCGCGGGTGGCAGCAGTTCTGGTCTGGTCCCCAGTCACGGTATGCTCAGGACATCTGACTCCGCAACAGTGTTGCCGTTGACTGCATTGCCCGAACATGAAAACCATACAAGCAGCGAAGATTTACTCACCTCCGCTCTTAATAACCTGCACCCTTTAATGACGCAGCATAGAAACTTGAACATATCAAACTTGAATGGTGGCAGTTCATCCGATTCCATTTCCATCCAAGACGACTTGGATGAGTCGGATAACATCTTCGTCGATAAGTTGTACACCCTTCCAAAAATGGCTACTCCTATCGAAATTAACATCAGGATCACCAAAAACCCACCTCAGCCTCAACAGAAACCGGAAGAAGAATCTATCTTAAAGGAGTATACGTCTGGTGACATTATCAACGGATATTGTACTATTGAAAACAGATCCACGCAACCTTTAAAATTCGAAATGTTCTATGTCACGTTAGAAGCTTACACTTCTGTCGTAGACAGGCAGAGAGGTAAGAGAACGTTGAAGAGATTTCTCAGAATGGTGGATTTGAGTGCCAGTTGGTCATATTCGATAATTGAGATTGGCTCTGGTGTGGAAGTTGTTCCAGGTGAAGTGGATTTCGATAATTCCGTGTTTGGACTGAATAATAGCAGAATATTGGAACCTAATATCAAATATAAAAAGTTCTTCATGTTTAAATTACCGAATCAGTTGTTAGATGTCACCTGTAAACAAGAGCATTTCTCTCATTGTTTATTGCCACCAAGTTTTGGTATCGATAAGTATAAAAACAATTGTAAATATTCTGGTATTAAAGTTAACAACGTATTAGGTTGTGGTCACTTAGGAACAAAGGGTTCGCCTATATTGACCAATGATTTGACTGATGACAACTTGTCGATCAATTACACGATTGATGCCAGAATTGTAGGTAAAGATTTGAAAACTCAAAAATTGAATATCATGAAGGAAAGGGAATACAATATAAGAGTAATACCCTTTGGGTTCAGTACACATATGATTAGGGAACGTGATCCAATGAGCCAATTGAATGATTTGACGAAATTGATTCAAGAAAGATTAGATGCAGTGAAGCGTGTTTTGAATAAGCTAGATAAAAATCAAAAAATCAAAAATACTGATGTTCACGGAACGGATATTAGTGGAACTATTGATGACACTTCAATGTTAGATTCTGATGATATTTTGAAAAGAAAAATGGATCAACTGCACATTGGTAACAGAATTACCTCCACCGATGTCCCAAGTACGAAAGTAGAGGGGTTTTCATCGTTGACTGATATCAAATCTGTAAGATCGTCTGAAGGTGAACTTGTTGAATCTGAATTAAGTTATAAAATTAAATCTAAAATGAAGTCAGGCTCTGGTTTAAAAAAGGGGTTGTTCTCCGGATTGTTGGGTTCTTCAAACTCTAGCGGAAACAACAGTTCAAGTCATTCCTCAACAGGATCAGCACTACCAAATAATATTAAAAGTGATACAAATCATGAGAAAGTTGGTATGATTCTTTTGACGTCAGAGATTCCCAAAAAATCTTTAATGTATTGGTCACCATCCCTAATTAGGAAAAGTAATAAATTTGAAGCAAAGAACAAGCATGATCAAGAAAATTGGTCAAGATTAACAGATTCCCTGGCTGATTGGGAAAAAACGTCATTGCAACAATTACCTATAAATTTGACTTGTATTCAATCAAACAATGCTATTCCTCATGAACCCCCAGAAATCCAAGCTGTTACTACAGAGTTAGTTGCGATTACTGCCAGATCAGACAACTCCATCCCAATTAAATTAAATAGTCAATTATTGAATAATTCTGAGAAATTGAAAAGTATTAAGGAAATGTACATGGGGTTCTTCAAGTTGTTTAAAAAGTACGAGAAAAAATTTCATGAAAACCAGGACAAATTAAATGCCTTATATAATCACAATGTTGATTTGGAGCATGCTAAGGAATTGAAGTTTACTGATTTTATTTCCTCACAAATGCAAGGTGATGTTGAAAGTTTGGCAAATTTAAATGTTCAGTTTTCGGTATTACATGATACCTTTAAGAAACAAACGCACACTTTAAAGGATCCTTCTGGGGATTCTATATCAGGTACTGCATCTCCAGCAATGACTAGAAACAACTCGAGTACTATGTTGAGTACTAGTTTTAGTAACAGCGGTAATTCTGCCAAACACAAGGGAACCTCTTCGGCCAGATTTATCGAGCAGATTGTCCATGAATGGGTACAAGTAGGAACCAAGCATTATGAAAGAATGATAACGGTGAATTTAGAACTAAATAATGATGTTCAAGAAACGTTAGTTCCAAGTTTTGAAAGTTGTTTGTGCTGTAGGTTCTACTGTGTACGCGTTACGATTAAATTTGACAATCACGTTGGTAGTGTATCTATCGATGTCCCAGTAACTATTAAAAAGTTCTCCGCATGATATTAATATTTTAACAACATTGTTTGTTTTTGGCAGCAGGGTGAATATATAGATTTCAGTGTTGTTTTTTGTTTTTATAGAATTTTATTTTGATTTTTTGCAGTAATTATTCACATATTATATATGTATGATATTTTTTAATGAATTTGATGTTTTCAATAGGAAACTTATATTTGCGCGACAAGTTTTAAATCCTTTACAAGATCTAATTGGAATGGACAAAAGCTGAGGGTGAGCATGTATGGAAGAGAGAACTGGGAAATGTCGACAATATATATATATTCACTTCTATTCTATATTTCGTTATCATATGTGTTCGTATTGTATACCACATCAGATTTAGTGCAGAATTCCAAAATAAGAAGAGATGATCCGCTGATCATCAAGAAAAGGATGAAGCGGCTAACTTCAATGATGTTCTTCAACATCATTGTTATACCTATTGTAATACATTGGAAAGTGCCTGAGTTTTCTTACTTTGATTTGTTATTGAATATAGGTCTACTTCCATTTAGGAGATACAAATTGTCTAGTGACAGACAACCTAGAGTTGGATATTTATACGGCATCGGCAAGAGTTTACAAGTAGTGGCGTGGCTATATGTCGGTCCCCTTCTGGACTCGTTTCTGTTCTATGGTTGTACAAAGTATGCCACGTTATTGCAAGATATCAAGGACGGATTTGGAAACATATGGGGGGTCCGAAACTATATATTTGCACCTATCACCGAAGAGATTTTTTACACCTCCATGCTTCTCAACGTATACCTAACGTTGTTTCCGAAGGAATCCTTATCACTAGCCAAGCTCTTATGGGAACCGTCGATTTTCTTCGGCTTGGCACATTTGCACCACGCATATGAATCATACCAGTTGGGGGTGTACACACTGCCTTCGATCTTCGTGAGCACTGCCTTTCAATTCGCGTACACGACGCTCTTTGGGGCGTTGACCAATTATGTATATCTGTCCACAGACGGTAACCTGTGGGCATGTGTCTTGTTACATTGCTTCTGCAATATAATGGGGTTCCCAGAGTCGTCCAACTTTACGTTCCACTTCACCACAATAGAGAAATTGCCCATTCAGTTCATGGACAGCGACAGACTCGTGGCAATTTGGAACAAGCTTTACTACATGCTGCTGGTGTGTGGTCTGCTCTTGTTTAGAGACAAGATCGTTGAACTAACTCCAACCTTGATACAGAATTACTAAATACATAGTACATAGTACATAGAGACAATAAGATTTTATCATGCATGCATATAAATATGTATATATTAATTTGTTGGTTCCATGACGGGAACCAGAGTTTGAGAGACAAGACGTTAAAATTAACATGTACTTCCGGTCCAATTCGTCCCGCCCCCCAGCAAAACAGCGCAAAGTGCTGGAACAACCACACGTAGTGAGTGAACCAAGACCCAAATATACACACCCATAAGATCCATCCGTTGGTACCCACGCCATGTCCAACTATTATAGCCATTGAGGCACGAATGCTGCTAGCCGCCGGGACACCCGCCGTCACATGGCTCTATATCACGGGACTTGTAAATATCGGATTCCCGAAAATTCAAGAAACGCATCTTCGAAAAGATCTCTTCTTTCTATTGTCTAGAATGTTACGAAAAGAAAACGTAACTAAAGTCAGATCCCGAATCAACGGGAAGTAATTGAGTAACAAGCGGGTAGAGAGTCCTACCGTGCGAACAATTGCTTACAAAGAAGGTGCTTGGAGCAATTGCAATTGCCATCGTTGTAGACATTTCTCCCACGACAAAAAAGAAAGATTAATCTGGGGAAGCAAGATATACTCACTTCATACCTGTCACTATCACAAAACAAGCACTAGAAAGCACAGATCGGAGGGTTACTTCAGAGCTTACATTATCTGTTATCCTTTTCTTCTTTAGCATTTATATCGGGAAATAATGACTATCAATCACACAGCAGACCAGACACTGACAAGAAATGGCGAATCTTCAGAACAATTGAAACAGAGACTGAACAAACGGAATTCAGACGTGCTGATCGCTGCCAAGTCACTGAACAATGAATTTGAAAGTTTGAACCATTTGAAAAGATTATCTTTGGGTTCGATGGATCTGTTGATGGATCCTGAGTTGGAATATACTGTAATTAAAGACTACAATCTACGGATAAACAATAACATAAGAAGTGGCGCAGATACAAGTGGCGTGGATAGCACCACCCAGCATGTAGGTACGCGGTCTAGAATATCAAGACATGATTCTTTGAAGAAACAGATGGATGACGAACAAGAAGTGGCAGATCTCTCAGGCGAGACCTTGAAAGATTATGACCAATACGAAAACAACCAGTCGAAGTCTTCTACGAAGAACACTCAAGATTCATCATTGAAACCAAACTTGCTTTGGGTTCCAGCTAACAAACATCCAAGTGTCAAGCCTCAAAATTACTTAGAATTCCTACAGAATACTCTAAACATGTCTCCCACTGACCTTGAAGATAATAAAGAGGAAGAACAAGATACATTATCAGTTCCTGCGTCCGAGTACCAACAGCAGCACTTATCACAATTACGAAAACACAGACGGAAATCTGCTCTCAAACGACCTTCTTCATTAAGGAAATCATTTAACGAATTTTCATTGAATGCAAAGGAACAAGAGGAACTTACTAAATTATCCGAGGAAGACCCTTCCAAATTATTATTAAGAAGTCCGTCAAAGAAGACTCATAGAAGGAAAAAAGCCAATAATATATCCTTGAAGGCATTGACAGAAGAAATTACCAAATTGTCAAACAATGCAGGATTAACCGATGATGATGTTGTAACTCTGGCTAGAACATTAAGTGGGTTGGGATTAAATGATGACAATTATTCCGAGGACGATGACATCACTGGTGTGAAACCTGACGGAAGCAGCTCAGAATTTGCAACTGATATGCAGCCAACCGATTTAATAATAGGGCAACATCAAAGTTCTTTGAAAAGAAGTAGATTCAATACATATAGGGTACATTCAGCTAAGGAGGCTACCCAAGAAACCAAGCATCCATTAGAAGAACCAACTAGGAGTAACGACTTAACAAAGGATTCGCAAGTTAGAATGTCATGGGCTTCGAATAGTCAAGTAGAGAAATTATTTGAACAACCAAGCGCCACAGTCATATTCACGTCACCTGTGAGAGAGGATAATTCTACTGCGGTTATAAAGTCACCGGAGTCTGGAAATAGTGACTTTCAAGATATTTACGATCATTATACCCAAACTAGTGAAGAAAGAGTTAAATATGACAATTTTGACCAAATATTTAGCAAAGAAGTCAATAAAGATGCGATCGAAGCTATAGGATTTAGGGGTGAAATAATGAAACTTACCACCGCCATTAAATCAGAAGAAGAGTTAGCCTCCAAACATCATAACGAAGAACAACAACCTATTACGCAAAAGGATAATACTAACCACAGCAACAGCAGTAACATGCCAGTGGCTACTCATGAATTCAAATCTAATAGTTCTTCAAAATACTCCAGCTTCACTAACTTTACACATAAAAAGAATAGATTTGACAGAAGAAAAATTGTGGATTTATTTAGAAGGAAAGGAAAAAGTTCATCATTGATAAATGATGAGAATGAGAAAGAATTGACCAGATCTGGGGAAGATTCTAAGATAAATACCAGCACGGAAGAAGTAGACACAGATTTAGGAGACGCGACACCAAAAAAAATCATATTTAAACCGGAGGCGTTTGTTGAAAATCGACCAATTAATCAAAATACCATAACGCCCAAACTGAGTGAGAACTCCTTGGACACTAAGGAGAATTTAAATTTAAAGCCTGCCGTCAAACTTCAAAGTAAGAAAGTCAGTTCGTATTCATCCAATACTGATACTGACAGTAGTATCCCTGACAACCATTTTACAACCGGCAATAACACCAACAGTAAAAGACCTGTCCAATACGAGAAGCCTATAAAGCTGACAAACGACAGAAATAATAATATCCAGAATAACAAAAACAACGATGACGAGGCCCACAGAAAAGTTACGGATACTACGGATAGCGATGAAACTTCGGAGAAAATAAACCCCGACCCCAATGCATACACAATTAAACCTACGGCATCAGCTCGTAAAGTCAATGGAAGGGAGAACATTTTAGTGAAAACAAGGACCAATCCTCATAGTATAACTAAGACACCTAGACAACGGCAACATCGAAAACAACGACCTAAAAACGCAACAAATAAACCAGCCACTAACCCGAATAACAACCCGGTGAACCTATATTCGCATGCCTTGCCACCAAGGATGTTAACATTTGAGGATGTCAGGAAACCCGAGAAGGCCAATGGCCCCATTATCTTCACACAAAGTTCCTTTGGGTTCCCCCTACCTTCGTTAACCAACTCCACCGTGATCATGTTCGACTACAGACTGCCCATAAACATAGAGCGGGCTATTTATCGACTGTCACATTTGAAATTGAGCGACAACAAGAGGGAGCTGAGAGAACAGGTTTTACTAAGTAATTTCATGTATGCATATTTGAATTTGGTAAACCACACACTATACATGGAACAGTATCACAACAATGCCATGAACTTTGAAGGGTCTCACATGTAATGCTATACGGTAATGTAAAATACACACATACGTACACACATACATACACACATACTTATTTATTCGGATTCTTTACACGATGCATTTTATTTTGTGAGATTTGTCATTGCAGCCAACCAATAGCTTGCCTACCTACCTTCCTTATCCCTGCAGGACCGGCTCTGCCCCTCTAAAATATTATACATCACATGATCGTCTACCTATCTAACAACGTAACGACACTAC
Source organism: Cylindricascospora bacillispora (assembly GCA_030573655.1). NCBI lineage: Eukaryota > Fungi > Ascomycota > Saccharomycetes > Saccharomycetales > Saccharomycetaceae > Cylindricascospora > Cylindricascospora bacillispora. Next base: position 211,698 of record JAJMDR010000012.1, on the reverse strand, counting down.
TATTGCTGCTGGTAGTGTTCAAGCAAACTCCCCCCGCTACTGCTAATATCCGGAAAGCTCAATGATCCAGACGCACGTTCTTCTTTGTCAGATCGGTTCCCCTATTACACGCTTCTTACTAAACACTCCCACAACAACTAATGCAGCTATTCCTCTTTGCGTGAATATCAGTTGAAGCTGGCTAAACGAGCCCTCCTACCAAGAGAAGCCTATCTCCAAACACCACTTCTCCCGCATAAACGAGTTCCGTGTTGCATCTTTTGCTTTCATCTGACCGACTTTCCTGTGTCTCTCGACAACTCTTTTCTTTTTTTCAGCGTCGAGAATCCATTTTTTGTTTCTTTTTCACGAATTATGGCTTACGTGATATTTCTGTTACAAACCGCCTGTTCCACAATCTCGAGAACCGAAAACAGCAAAAAGTAGTACATCAGTGTCGTCCCAGTAGCAAGTCCCGGTATCATTTCGTGATTCATATCTTTGCTATTTTTACTGCACCTGAAACTATATAAGAGCACCATCGTTCCCATATTGTGTCTTCGTTTTGGCTTTGGGCTCCCGTCGTTCCCCTCTTGCTATGGTTTTCCAGTCTCTCTTCTTCTTTTGTTGAGCTCCCCAGAGAACCACATAGAGAAACCAACAATGACAACTGCAGAAGGTCAATCAAAGACTATGGAATTGTTTTCCAAGAGTCAACTCGGTGAACATAACACCAAGGAGGACTCCTGGATCAGCATTTCTCACCGTAAGATTTACGACTTGACTAAATTTTTGCAGGAAGAGCCATCCAAACACGAGCAATTAGGGTTTTTGTTTGACCATTCTGGTAAGGATGTCAGTGAAATTCTCAGTGCCAAGGACTTGCAATCTGAGTTCACTAGGGATGACAAATATTTGGTCGGATATTTAGCCACTGATCAAGAAGCCGCCAAATTGTTGACCAACAAGGACCACAAGGTGGAAGTTAAATTACAAAACGAAGACGAATGGGAGACTACTACTTTTATCAAGGATATTCCTACTGATGAGAAGTTAAGTATTGTCACTGATATCTCCAAGGACTACAAGAAGCACAAGTTTTTAGATTTAAACAAGCCTTTGTTGCCACAAATCTTGTTCGGTAACTTCACCAAGGACTTTTATTTGGATCAAATCCACAGACCAAGACATTACGGTAAGGGCTCTGCTCCGTTATTTGGCAACTTCTTGGAGCCAATTTCCAAGACTCCATGGTGGGTTGTCCCAACGATATGGTTGCCTGTCGTGGGTTACCACATTGTTACCGCTTTGCAAAACATGAACAACTTCTTTGCTGTATTCCTATTCGCCTTGGGTGTTTTTGTCTGGACCCTATTAGAATACTGCATGCATAGATTCTTGTTCCACTACGACGAAAGATTACCAGAAAGCAACATTGCCTTCACGATTCACTTCTTATTGCACGGTTGCCATCATTATTTGCCAATGGACCGTTTGCGTTTAGTAGTCCCACCAGCTTTGTTCATCGTTTTGTGTACCCCAATCTACAAGTTGGTCTTCGCCTTATTACCTTACTATTGGGCTTGTGCAGGTTTCGCAGGTGGTATGTTTGGTTACATTATTTATGACATGACCCATTACTTCCTACATCACTCCAAGGTCCCACCTTTCTACCGTAAGTTGAAGAAGTACCATTTGGAACATCACTACAAGAACTACGAATTGGGTTACGGTGTCAGCAACTGGTTCTGGGACAAGGTGTTCGGAACCTACTTGGGTCCAGACGCCCCATTATCCAAGATGAAGTATGAGTGAACCATGTAACGTCTACTTTTTATTATGTATTTAAAATAGCAAACATGCTTTATATATGTTTATGTACCGATGAGTCTATGATATTTAAGAAAAACAATAAATGCCATTGTGGAACGTATTAGCTGGAGCTGGAGGACGGGGCTGTGCTGGTGGTCCTGGAGGGGGGGGGGGGGATAGCCAGAAGCTGGTTGTGTGCATAGGTCAGATGTCTGCCGTTGACGGGCGTCCCGCCCCGCTGGGCGCCGGAACCGCACTCCAAAGCTTCGAGAACAGCGTTCGCAACGCAGCCTACTCCCCCACGTCCCGACCAAGCAAGCACGGCCAGGATGTGGCCGACAGGTACCCATCCACCCAGCAACAGGCGGGACGACGGTTCCAGCAGAAGCAGGTGCTAATCACGCCATTATCATGTGATCGTATGTCACATGCACGATAAATGAAAATTTTTTAGTCATTGCAAAAATTTTCTTGTCTGAAATTTTTTGTTTGTGTGAGATTTTTAAAAGTAGAAATCTAAAACGGAATAGTCCAGAATATTGAAAAATGTGAAGTTGATGACTGCTAGTGAAAAGGAGGATTGCCAAACAGTGTTTGGTATCGTTAGTCGAGATAAAGAATCTGTCTAAATTCGTTTACTTTGCCGTCCTAGAATTTTCGTCTAACGCTTTTTGGTCTCTATCACCATTCAAACCGAGTTTTAGCGCTTTTTTGATTTTTATAAAGAGAAATACCCTATAATAATTCTGATTCTGCTATAGACACCGTCTACGCATCTATTGTCAACCCCAGATATATCTCACGTTCATAATGCCAATTGTACTAGAAGATTACCAAAAGAACTTCTTGGAGTTAGCTATAGAGTCTAAGGCCCTGAGATTCGGGCAATTCACTTTGAAGTCTGGCAGATCTTCTCCATATTTCTTCAATTTGGGTTTATTCAACACCGGTAAGCTGCTATCCAACCTAGCCACTGCGTACGCTATTGCCATCATGCAAGCTGACATAAAATTCGATGTCATTTTCGGCCCAGCTTACAAAGGTATCCCGTTGGCTGCTATTGTCTGTGTCAAGTTGGCGGAAATTGGTGGCACCAAATTCCAAGATAAACAATATGCATTCAACAGAAAGGAGGCCAAGGACCACGGCGAAGGTGGTAACATAGTCGGTGCCAACATCGAGGGCAAGAAAATCTTGATCATCGACGATGTCATGACCGCAGGAACCGCCATTAATGAAGCCTTCGAAATCATCTCCAAGGCTAAGGGTGAAGTTGTAGGCTCCATCATCGCGCTAGATAGACAAGAAGTTGTAGATATCACATCCTCCGATAGACTAAGTGCTACTCAAGCTGTCAGTGAAAGATACAACATTCCCGTATTGAGCATTGTGTCGTTAAACGATATAATCAAATATTTGGATGGTAGAATACAACCAGACGAAAGAGCTAAGATTGAAGAATATCGTCAAACTTATGGTGTTTGATTCCTCTTTTATATAATAGATTTCACTTATGTATGTAAACGCACACAGACCAACCAACCAGTTGCCACCCATCTTCACATACAATCAGTTGATCACATATATACTTCGATTTTTAGTTATATGAGCTGTTTGTTATTCTTCGATAATTACGTTATTCTTCTTATGTTTTTTTTATTTCTAAGTTATTTATTTATCGGTTTATTTAGTTTATTTATTTCACGATAGATGACCTGTGTTTATTTATTCCATTATTTAACCTATTATTCAAGATCATAACTACAACCAAAAAATAAAAATAAAAAAGGCATAATACCAGGGCTACAGACACTAGAACTATTTAAAACATGGACTTTCTGAGTGATTCCAGTGATTTCAATGATTCTTTTATTGACGATCTATCTCCAGAAAGTTTATCACAACGAGATGGCGACAACAGTGCTGAACTAAACAAAGTGGACAAAGAATTGTTCAACAGATCAAATAAGGTCCTCGATTTACTAGAAGAAAATCACAGAAGTGACTTAAGTCTACATTTGTACTCATCCTATCTTCTTAAAAAAATGTTGTATAGAGCCAATTCCAAGAAGTTATCATACGAAACCGACCAATTCATAAAAACTCAAATTAAAGAAAATTGGGTTAGTTGGCCAAATCCTTACACAGTGATAAATCCCAGAACTGATGAAATATATGAGGATTTTCCGGATTACATTAAGACGATCCAAAGGAAAAATAAAATAGGAAACGAAGTATCTATAGATGCTCTAAATCATGGTAAGAATATTTTGGCATTAGAAATCAATTCATTTTGGCAAAATTACCTCCATTCAAGATTTAAAGATAAAAACGATAAAGGCCTGAGTCTGGATATAGATGCCTTGGATATACCTCAAGATATTTGCAATAACGTCATTAAAAAGTTAGATCATTTGGTAGCTCGATTACATGATTCAATCGCTCCTAAGAACAACAGAATCATTATAAAACCACATACACCGTCAGATCCACATACTAGTCCTTCTCCTACAAGAACTATAAAGAAAAAACGTCCCCTGCAGTTTGTAGTCACAGATATGGACTCACCCAATAAAAAATTGAAACTAAACAAAAAGATTAAATTTGATTATAACGACATATTAAGCCACGCATGTGAAATAGGTGAAACTAAAATAAACGAGATATACATGAAAGCATTGGAGTTATTTAACGATATTCCACACAATTTAAAGAAAGAAAAGTTTAAATTACCTAAATCGAAGTTAAAAGTTTATGATTCTCAAAAATTATACAGAAGTTCAACAAAAACTAATAAAAATGGTACAATAAATGAAATTTTATCTAAATCAAGATATGACCATATCCCAATTGAGAGAATTTTGAAAAATACATCCATTAGAGCTAAAGAAAAGCAATCATTGAAGCACCTCAATGAAAAAGAAACTCAAAAGGCATTAAGAAATAAATTATTTTTATATATTCAAAAGGACCAATCTATTAATGATAAAGACAACAATATGGCGAAGGAAAATGATGCTGACGAATATAATATAAATGATTGCGCAGTACATGTGCCAAAAAGGCCCAATTAATTAATATTAATTCAAATGCCAATTTTTAATTCTATCAATCTCAACATGCTATGGTTTAGTCCTTTGATTTACTCTTGTGTTTATGTTTAGATTTGTCCTTATTTCTATGTTTTGATTCCTTTTCAGGGCTATGTTTAGGTGAATGTTCAGATTTCTTAGACTTCTTCTCAGACTTCCTTTCAGATTTCTTAGACTTCTTCTCAGACTTCCTTTCAGATTTCTTAGACTTCTTCTCAGACTTCCTTTCAGATTTCTTAGACTTCTTTTTGGATTTCTTCTTTGAGCTCTTCAATTCATTTTCATCGTCATCGTCATCTCGTCTTCTCTTCTTATTATTTATACTTGATACGAGAGTTGGTACCTTGTCATCAACAATACGTTTCCCAATGGTTCCTTTCAAACCTTCACCTTTAACAAACCGTTGATATAGTGGTGAGCTTTGTTTAGATAAGGAAGATGCTACAACGTTATTTTGTTTAAATGAAATGCTCCCATCCCCATCTGCACCGTTATTCACATCTAAGCTCTTCAATTGCCCGTCGAACAATCTTTCCCACCATGCTTCACCTTCATCATGACCAACTGCACCACCAATACCTTTCTTATCTCTCTTATGCTTCACTAAGATCGGTCTTTTCAATCCACCCTGTTTAAATGCTTCTCCTTCTTTCCAACCATAGGATATCAAATAACCCTTGCTATCCATTATGGAGTACTCAAATCCCAGTGTTATTTCCTCGTATTATTGAATTTTCTATCAGTGTCGGCTTGGTTGTTCAGCATTTAACAGTGAAGCTCATCGAATCTTTTAACATTTTTTTTTTCCATCTAACTAAAAAATTTCACAATTAATGAGATGAGCTTTATTCACTGCTACAGACAAACTGAAACGAAGAAAAACAGAGTACAAAATGGTAACACCTGAAAAACGACCAGCCAGTGAGAATAATTTAAATGAGGAACACTTTGTGTCAACAAAACGTATACATAAAGATTCTGGCAATGTTCGTGATCAATATAGTGTCCTAGTCTCTAATCTTCCAAAGAGTTTTAATCAGACAAAGATAAGAAAATTCTTTAATGATTGCGGAGAAATAGTACATATAGATGTTGTAGACTCATTAAACAAGGACACTAGATTCTCCAAGATACAATTTCAGTCTTATCCTGATGTTTTAGCTGCATTAACCAAGTCCGGAAAATTGATTAATAACACTAATGAAATCAAAGTGATTTTATTCAAAGATTCGACAATATGGATTACTAATTTTCCGCCCACCTATCAATACAGAAATCTAAAACAGCTTTTACTGGATAATAATATTCTGCCTTTAAATATTAGATTTCCATCTCTGAGGTTCAATTCCAATAGAAGATTTGCTTATGTGGATATTGCTACCCCTGTGGATGATGCTATATCTATATTGAATGGTAGCATAGTAGCTGATTATAAGCTAGTAGTAAAAATCTCTAATCCTGCAGATCGTACTGCGAGAAGTGATCAGGCGGTTAAAGAACGTCGTGAGATTATAATAAGAAATTTAAATCCACAAGGTAACTTAAACCAATCTGCATTAAACGAAATCTTTAATAAATTTGGTTATATCGAGTCAATTAGAATTCCGTCCTCATCTAACCTATCTTCATTCAATAATGCTTGTGCTTTTATCTCATATAAAGATCCAGAATCTGCTGGCAAAGCCTTGTCTATGAACGGTAAAGTATATGATGGTCATGTCATAAACGTAAATATCTCCGACAAAAAGGAATATTTAGAAAGACAGAAGGTAAAATGTTTGCTTAATTCCAAAGATCCCAAAAAACTAGATCATTCAATCGCACTATTTCCGATCAACGACAAGACAACGAAGGAACAAATACGACAGTTTCTTTGTAGTAAGTTAAACTTATCTGAAGAGAAAGATATCAGAGATGTTTTTCTTGCTACCGATTACAATGGAGCACTGGTTGCTTTTTCTAAATCACAGTTTGCTGCAAAAGCCACTTTAGCATTAAATAATACCCAGTTCTTTAAAAACAATATTCGCTGTGGAACAGTGGACGATTTAAAGAAATGGAATTATAAAAGATAGCCGAATATGTATAAGTATATATATAGAGATTAGTTATTGAACTTAGTTCTAAATATAATGCCATTTATTAACTTCATCAGGAATTTTGGTTGGTGGTTCAATAGACTCTTCAACTTCAAAATGTTCATCTCCAGCTCTAACTAAAGATGGCAAAGAGTCGCTAGGAGGTTGTTGCATCAACTTTTTCCACGAATTATGACAATTTTCGATCACAGGCAAAGTTGATGCTACATTCTGATACTCGCCATTAAATGCAAACTCATTAGCTAGCTTACCATCCGGGATCTTATAATTCTTAAACCATTGCCTTGTGGCAACTAACAATCCCGGAAAATATGTATCTACATCATTAATATCATTCAGTTTAGAGGCCAATGGATCGGTGACATCAATAACAATGATTTTCCAATCCAAGTCCCCGTCATCAATTAATGCTAATGATCCAAGAATTTTAGTTTTTTTAACAGATCCTAGTGTCGCAACTTGTGATCCAATTTCGCAACAATCTAAAGGATCATTATCTCCATATAAGATCGAGGTTCCTGTTTCAGTATCAAAACAATGGGCTTCATTAGGATCCTCCCAAGTCTGTGGAATAGCACCATAATTGTTTATATATCCATGATAGGGGAAAATATTAGGCACAAACCTGCATTTACCCTTTTTTATATCTTGCGTTATGGGATTAAATTTCAACTCTTTATTTATTTCAAACTTTCCATTACTCCAACGTGGTATCTCTACAATAATATTAACGGTACGATCCACTGGATCAAATTGTAGTGGAACATCATGGAAAAAAGAACCAATTTCACCATTATGCAGTTTCAAATATGCTTTGTAATTGGCCGAATATTTGCTTCCTTGAATAACTGTGGAAAAAGCTCTTTGAGGATTTAAAATCGATTTAATCTGCACTAATCTGTTCATTTCAATGAAGTGAAATTTACGAATTTTACCTTGTAAAGTTATTCTTTTTTTGTGTGTTTTGTTCGATTTGCTTGTAAATGTACCTGTTTGACCTTTGCTTTTTTACAATTTTCAAAGAGGACTTTACATGGAGAGTTTGTTTGATCGTTTAACCAGAATGCACAAAACGCTACAGAATAGTAGGTAGAAAACTTTGAAATTGTGTGATATAATGCAGAATCTCACAGAATTACTAGAAAAATGGAGCAATTGTCCGCATTTGTTGAATATTCCTAAGGGGACTAGCAATAAGCAGATGAACAGTCAAATTACAAAGCTCCACATATATGACTTCGACAATACTTTATATTCATCTCCAACTCCAAATTCTAATATTTATATATCTCCATCCTTACATTTGATTACAGATCCTACTGTGTTCAAGAACTGTGGTGGTTGGTGGAGGTATCTTCCAGTTTTGCGACAGAGTTTTAAGGATGATGTTGAAAGAAATGGCCATACGAGAAAAGGTCCTGCGGCTAACGAAGGTCATAATAATAGTCAGGACTCTAGAAAGAGTTGGAATGATGATGTTGTAGAATTGAGTAAACTTTCATTCCAAGATCCCGAATGTTTGTCCATCTTAGTTACAGGAAGACCCAAATATTTCAATGAGTTACTAACCGAAATAATTCAAAGTTACCCTAACCTAAAATTCCATTGTGTCTGCCTAAAAGATCATACAAACGGTGATAGTACATTGCAGTTCAAGACGAGATTGATAGGTGATTTTATTAACAATTTGCCTAGTTTGAAAGAAATATCCATATATGAGGACCGAAAATCTCAAAGAAATGGCTTTCTAAGATTTTCAGAATCATTCCATGATAAATACAAATGGTTTATTATCCCAGTAACCTGCCCTACTAGATACTTGAACACTGGCACGGAAGTTAGTTTTATTCGAGATATGTGCTCAATGGAAGCGTTATCCAACCCTAACCTCAAATTAACAACTACATGCACTTTTGAAGGGTATATGGTTACATTGGAGAGTCAAAGAAGATTATTCCAGTATTTTTTTAATCTGGATTTAGTGCATAAATACAGAATTGAAAATCTTGACCGGAAATCACAAATTATGTATATTCCTACTCGGTTACCTGAGTTTAATAGCCAAATCCTAGATGAACCTACGTGCCTGTTTAGACTTGAACGTAGGAGATATGTGTTCATAGCCAAGGAATTAGCCTATTTATCGACACCCGACAAGAAGGGAACCATCCAATTGTTCATTCGGATGAAATATATCAAGAGTTTACCACCCTTGAATAAAAAAGAAAAATTACCAAGCAATCATTTCCCGGAACTAATACTGACATGTGCCAACACATGGAATGCTGATGTTAAAGAGGAACCAATACGATTCACAAGCGATATGAAGTCGCTGCAAAAAGCTGTTTGGGAGCCAATACCTAAGATATTCTACATTACAACCAGGTATGGACAATCGACGCGACTAAATGTATCAATAACACCATAATGAAGTTTAGATTATGTAGGGAGTTAAGACAAGAGAATCAAGACAGGGTCGCAATCCAAGATGTTGTTTTGATCCACAAAAGATATACCGGGAACACAGAACACAAAACACGGACGAATACGACCAGACACGGCCAGACACGACTCCATGCCACCCTCCCCCATGAAATATGGTGGTTTATTGTAAACAACAACAAACGCGACTCCGCGGCTGTCCAGGACCCCAGACCCTCTCTCATTCCTCTTTCCATCTGCCTTATTGTGTGTCGCTTTGACCTGTTCTCCCATAATAATAATTGATTTGTTGATCGCGTTGTTTTGACTGTCCCAATCAAGGAGGAACGGCTGTAACACAAACACGTGTCCCGTTTAGTCACACGTGTGACTCTCCTATTTAGCTCTTATATTTCCAGTTTAGGACATCCTTGCACCGCCTACGATGTCCGAAAATGGTCATTGCATTTGAGTTTCTTTTTTCAAAGATTTAATTACCTCGAGGAGTATTTCCGCTTTGGACCATAATCAAAACAAAAGGGAACGACTTTAGTGGATTCCCACAGAAGCTGAGGGAAAAAGAAACGAATTTAATAGTGTGGCCGAGATCTATAGAGCATTCGAGAGCGAGCAGGCGAGCGGCGGAGGAACTGCGCAGAGATTTTTACATTGATGAAATAAGCCCTCCTTTTTCTTCGAATATAGAGTAATAGGGTCATGGGGGGGAGGGAGTCAGTAGATTAGGACGGGCCAACTACCACTATTCCCCTCCTAAAGAATATTCTATGTTCTGAAGTGTCTTCAACATTACGAATTAAGTACACACTTTTTGATCATAATACGTCTGTCATATCCCTTTCTAATATTGTATTCTCCCAATACCATTGGATACTACGAATATCGCCCTTCCCCCCCCTTTTTTTGTATTCCATCCCGTAATATTAAAATGCCGATTTAGCACTCTGCTCTATTTCGGTGTAAAATTCAAATAAAATACTACAAACATATTGAGAAAATTTTCTTTACTGTTTACGTTATTTATTTCCCTTTTCATATGTTGTTAGCTCGAGCTATGTAATATTTCACTTCAATCAGGTTTATGAACACATTAGTCTCTAAGTGTATTATTCTTTTGAGTTCTTTTCTTCTCATTATTATGAGTTTCCTGATAAATACCTTTTGTATTATTAGTAACCGAAGTTTCTTAAGTTTCAAAACTTTCGAAGGAATATATAAATGATGACATCTTTTCACTTCGTTTCGAACTTTTCTTTTCCTGCCAGTTCATGTAGTTTCACCTTTTTCCTCTTATACCTCTTAAAAGTTAAAATATATCAAGACAAACAACTGTTATCCGAAAGAATACATATACAAGATGAAATTCAGTGTTGCTGTTTCTGCACTATTAGCTTCTGCTTCCGTAGCTTCTGCTTCTCCATTGACTAACGATGGAAGCTTATTCAGACATGCCAAGGATGTTTCCATCAACGCTTCTAATGGCTCCAACTGGACTAACAAATCTAACAGTTCTGCTTCTGAACACAAGCCAGCTGACAAGTTGCAATTAGTTGTCACTGGTGGTGATATCCCAATTGACTGGTTATCTGCCAACGCTACCAACGCCACATCTTACCAAAATGGCACTCACTCCAACCCAATATTGACTAACTTGAATGTTACTCAGTTGAGCAACAGTTCTACCACTTTGAACATTACTCAATTATACGAAGCTGTCTCTGCTGCTAACACTACTATAAATGAAGAAAACTTCAAGGGTGCTGTGTTGTTGACCAACGCCAAGTCCTTGGAATCCTTAGGTTTCTTCGCTTCCATTGTTTTCAACACTAACAAGACCGTTGTCATCACTCAAGACGCTAAATTAGGTGCTTTAGTTGCCAATGACACTAACGCTGCTGGTCGTGGTGCTTTGGTCATTGGTAAGGACAACTTGATCTATTCCGGTGTTTTCACCCCAGCCTCTTCTTCTACTTCTGGTATCCCAGTCGCTGCTATTGATGCTGACAATGAATCCATCGAATGGTTCTTGGAACCATCTTTGCCATCTTTGATTGGTACTAATTCTACCTTAAGAACTACATACGCCAACTTCACTGAAGCTGAGCCATTTGTTCAATATTACGCTCCAATTGTTCCAATTGTCTACGACGGTGGTTACTCTTCCTCTTTCATCGACTCCTTATCTGGTACCATCCAAGGTTTAGTTGTCGTAGCTAACGCTTTGAACTCAACATCTTCATCCATTGAATCTTCTGAATTACCAATTGTCTACTCTCAAGTTGCTTCTCCATTCGACAGCTTGAAGGCTGACAACGTCCCAGTCAACGCTACTGGTGCTGGTTACTTATCCCCAGTCAAGGCCCAATTATTATTAAGTATCGCTTCCTTGAAGGGTGTTACTGAAAAGTCTTCTTTGGCTGAAATTTTCCCATGAACCCTGTGAATTGTAATTTAAACTATAATTTACTATTATCCTTTTTATTTCCGGAGAACAACAACCTTATTTGGGCATTATTTCTGTTTAAAGTTCGTTTATAAAAGAAAGCTAAATGTCTCAATAATTAAACCCCCTTCCTAAGACAATGGGCTGGACGGTTTTCGTTTGTATTTTGATTTTTGTCTTCATTGGACCAAAATTTATATATGATTAACCCATATTAACATAATATTTTTGTATAATTTAATATCCCAAAAGAGTAATTAATGCTCTTCTCACTTAGTTTTTAATTTAACTCTTTATTATTTATTTAGTCAACATTGTTGCTTTGGAAATAGACAGTTGGTTGCGGCTGTGTGACCCGACCCGCCCCTATAACGGAGAAACCGATGTATGTCAATTACAAGGTAGTCTTCCTCCTACAGCAGCAACAGGTAGCTCCGAGAAGTCCATTCTGCTGCTGCATTCTCATCTTTTTTTTACTTATTAATTACCTTTTTTTCGTTATCTCGAGCAATCCTCATCTTGTTATCAGCTTTTTGAAATTTTTGATAAGATAAAGACCAAAAGTCGAGATAAGATAAAATATCCAATCTAATTGGGGATTCGTAACACAATCAATCAACCAGTCATTTCAAAGGTACATTGCCTTAGAGGGGAGTCAATACAATGCTTTACACGTATATAAACTGGAGATGATCTGTTTGTTGAGTCTTTCTAGCACTTGCTCCTTTCTATCTTGCATAGTAGACTTAGGAAAGTCAAGAGAAGTAATTCTTCTGGAAATACTACTATATCAAGAATGGCGAGTTTGAATTTTACAGGAGTGCCTACCGGCGAAGGTAGTGGTGGTGACTCTCTAACCACCGATTTAAATACACAGTTCGATTATGCTAATATGGCATGGATCGGCGTGGCAAGTGCCGGAGTTTGGATTATGGTGCCCGGTATTGGTCTTTTATACTCAGGTCTTTCTAGAAAGAAACATGCCTTATCTTTGTTATGGGCATCGATGATGGCAGCGTCGCTATGTATATTTCAATGGTTCTTTTGGGGATACTCCCTTGCATTTTCACATAATACTAGGGGCCATGGCTTCATTGGAACTTTAGAATTCTTTGGGTTTAGACACGTTTTAGGTGCACCTTCTACAGTCACCACGTTGCCCGATATACTATTTGCTGTCTACCAAGGTATGTTTGCTGCTGTTACAGGTGCGCTTATGGTAGGTGGTGCCTGTGAAAGAGCACGTTTATTGCCTATGATGATCTTTTTATTTCTTTGGATGACCATAGTGTACTGTCCTTTAGCTTGCTGGACATGGAATGGTGAAGGTTGGTTAGCTGTGTTAGGAGCATTGGATGTAGCAGGAGGTGGTGTTGTTCATATCAACTCGGGTAGTGCTGCCTTGGTTTATGCCTTAATCCTTGGTAGAAGAAACGACCCTGTTGCTGGTAAAGGTATGCCAAAGTATAAACCACATTCTGTTACCTCAGTTGTGTTAGGAACTGTATTTTTGTGGTTCGGATGGCAATTCTTTAACCCAGGTTCCACTGGTAACGCATCCATCAGATCTTGGTACTCAGCCATGTCTACGAACCTAGCTGCTGGTTGTGGTGGTTTGAGTTGGATGATTCTGGATTACTTCAGATCTGGTCGTAAGTGGACAACTGTCGGTCTATGTTCCGGTATTATTGCAGGTCTTGTTGGTATTACCCCTGGTGCAGGTCTAGTTCCTATTTGGTCTTCAGTGATTATCGGGGCCGTTACTGCCATTGGATGTAATTTTGCTGCTGATATTAAGAACCTTTTGCATATTGATGATGGTTTGGATGTATGGGCATTGCATTGTGTGGGTGGTTCCATTGGATCTGTTTTCACAGGTATTTTCGCAGCCGATTACATTAATGCCACTGCTGGTAAGGATGCTCTGCCCATTGAAGGTGGTTGGATTAACCACCACTGGAAGCAAGTTGGTTACCAAATAGCCGCTATTTGTTCCAACGTCGCCTGGTCTATGACTATCACTGCTATTTTATTGTTAGCAATGGATCAATTACCATGGTTAAGATTAAGATTGAGACCAGAAGAAGAAGAGTTAGGTACTGATGGAGCACAAATTGGTGAATTTACTTACCAAGAAGATGCTATCTATATACCTGAACCAGTTAGATCAAAGGCTACAGCTATGATGCCAGAGCCAATGTCTGCTATTGACGATAAAATTATTTCAGATGATGAAAATGCAAAAATGGAGTCAAGTCAATCGGACTCCATAGGTGAGAAGCGTGGTGATGTTATTGGCTAATCCTACAATTGCTAAAAAAGAGTGAAAACAGATATCACAGAAAGGAACAAAAAAATATGCAACTAATTTATTCTTGCTTAATATTTATATATTTATCTTTATATCTTCTTAATTTAATAGACTAATATTTATGATTATTACAGTTATGCATTTTGATTTTACATGTGAAAAGAAACATTTATAGGCGAGGCGAGGGAGGAACTCAACGCTCTAGATTGATGTTATCACCGAATTTGGCGTACAGGATTGTCTTCAGTTCTGTTAGTTGATCGTCAATGTTCGCTATGGAGCCTCTCAATTTGTCGATAGCGGTGTCTAGCGCGTCTTGATCGAGTTCTAATTGTTCCAGTACCTGGCTTTGCTTCAAAAATACAAACACCTCGCCTACTTTATATTGGACAGACTCATCCTCGTCTACCAATTCCAATTCCAATGAGACGTCCTCTAGATACTCCTTTTCCTGTAATTGCTGGGACAAATCTTGTTCGAACGAATCTTTTCTCATTATTAGCTTGGAAAATTCGTTGATTTTCTTCTGATCCTCCCATGACACTTGTGTGTTATTCTTTTTACCTTCAGCCAATAATTCCATTGTTGCCGGAATATCTATTTCGGAGGATACTACGCTATTGATCAGTCAATTATCACTTAATCTCCGCTAGGCCACGTAACTTGTATACTTTTCACTGGACTTTTTTATATTGCAATGATATTTTATCTATTTTTATTTTATTTCATTTTTTTTGCATTTAGAATACACATCGAAAATATAATAGTTAGAAGAGTTTAGAATGTATACAACTTACATAAAATAGGAAAGGTATTAAGTTTGGCAACTGTATTTAGCTAAAACGGCATCCACTTGGAGCAACAGTTGGGACTTTCTCTTATCATCACACCAAGAGCCATTGATTGCATTTTTAGCAATCTTTGCGAAAACCGCGTGGTCCCAATGTGGGAATTGCCTCGAGACCTCGATGTAGTTGTCCAAAATGTATCCGCCAAAGTATGCAGGGTCGTCTGAGTTGAGCGAGAAGGGGACATCGAACTCTAACAGCTTGTCCAATGGCAGCTCCTTGACAGATTGGACGACTTGCAATTTAACGTTGGATAATGGACAAACTGTCAACATCGTCTTATTAGTAGCCAATCTTCTTAATAAATCTTCGTCGTACTGGGAGTTGATACCGTGATCTATTCTGGTAACATTCAACAAATCCAGAGCATCTTCGATGTATGTAGAGGGACCCTCCTCACCGGCATGCGCAGTCAGTTGAAGGTCCTTATTGAAAGACTTGGCCAGCTCGTAACATTCGACGAACAAGTTTGGTGGGAAGGGTCTTTCGGCGGAGTCCAAGCCCAGTCCGTTGATGACGTTTTGCTCGATCAACTCTTGCGCATCTCTGACCAGCTGCAAACAATCCTGAGGAGACTCGTGTCTCAACAAACACATGATCAGCTTCGACGAGATGCCCAACTCCTCCCGCGCCTTGACACAAGCTCTTTGGAACCCGCTCGTAACGACCTCCAAGGCGATGCCCCTGGACGTGTGCGACTGCGGGTCATAAAACACCTCAGCATGCAGCAGACCTTGCTTCGACACTCTCTGGAAATAACTCCACGCTAACTCGAAAAAGTCCTCCTCCGTCACCAACACGTTGGTCCCGATGTAGTAGTAGTCCAAAAAGTCCTGCAGGTCCTTGAACTGGCTGTACTTCTTCTCCAGCTCCTCCACCGTCTGCGGGAACGTCTCTGGCAAGCTGACCTTGTTGCGCTTCGCCAACGGGAACAACAAATCTGGCTCCAGCGTACCTTCTAAATGCAGATGGTGCTCACATTTCGGCAACTCTCTTAAATACTCAACAGACACAGACATCGTATTGCGCGCTTGTTCTTGGATCGATGGACACCTCACCTCACCAGCTCATCGACTTGTGCAGAATAAATAAAAAAATTTTATGCTCGACTGTTAACATTTTTCTAGTCTTTTTTTCATTACATTTTTCCACTTTCTATCTAGATTTTCCCAAGATTGCACTTCTAGAAGGGGACCAACGACAAGATCTGCAGACGGAAACCGACCTAAACAGAGGGCCGATGTCCTCCCGACGGGGTCCCATCTGTGCTTGCGATCTAGCTGACATCGGGCCAGCCCTCTCGGCTAAGATATGGTGTGTGTCTTGCGGGCACGTCCGCACCGGGCGGCCGTTCCTGGCCAGACGGTCACCATGCATTTGCACCCCCGGTAGAGCGCATCCCACCGCTTGCTCTTGGCGTTCTGGCCATCTCTCTCTGTCTCGTTGTCTCGTTGTCTCGTTGTCTCGTTGTCTCGTTGTCTCTTGGACGTCGTGTTGTCCTTAATTTTTGTACTTTCCCTCTATTTCTATATTTTGGATTTCACATAACACAAAAAAAGGAGATTGACAAAATTTCATCAATTTAAAAATAAAAACATGAACGGTCGAAAAGATATAAATATACTGCAACAAGCTGTTTCGACAAGGGTGGAGAGACACAGTAGGTAATCCGGGTCTAGTTGTGGACGTATAGCAAGTTAGCAGAAGAGGGCAGACAGGCTGTTTTTGTCTCTCTTGTTTAGTTTTTAGCGGACACGAACACTAAGCAAAAAGTGGCGGATTGGTTGGGTTAAACGAAAACGGCGGGGTGACAGAGAGAACGTGAATCAAACGCATATCCACAGTATATAATGAACCAGAATAACATTCAATCCGCTTACACTACGACGTCGTATTTGCCGGATGGGTCCAATGTGAAGCTGATCAATGGGCAGAGTCCATATATGAACGTCAGCGACTCGATGAATCGAAACAGCAGCACGAGCTCGCAGAAGTCGTCGGCCATCATTGGTTCAAACTACAAGATTGGGAAGAAGATAGGCGAGGGGTCGTTTGGTGTGTTATTTGAAGGCACGAACCTGGTCAACGGCACGCCTGTTGCTATTAAGTTTGAACCCAGAAAGACCGAGGCTCCTCAGTTGAAGGACGAGTACAGAACGTACAAGATATTACATGGCACCCCTGGGATCCCAAGATGTTACTATTTCGGACAGGAGGGCTTGCACAATGTGTTGATTATTGACCTGTTGGGCCCCTCTTTGGAAGATTTGTTTGACTGGTGTGGTAGAAGATTCTCCATTAAGACAGTGGTAAAAGTTGCTATTCAGATGATCACTTTAATCGAAGATTTACATTCGCACGATCTGATCTATCGTGATATCAAGCCTGACAATTTCTTAATTGGCAAATCTAAGGATTCGCCGGATGCTAATAAGATTCATTTGATTGATTTCGGTATGGCCAAATATTACAGAGATCCCAAGACGAAAAAGCACATACCATACCGTGAAAAGAAATCTCTGAGCGGGACTGCTCGTTACATGTCCATAAATACGCATCTTGGGAGAGAGCAATCCCGTAGAGACGACATGGAAGCCCTAGGCCACGTATTTTTCTATTTCCTAAGAGGTCAACTACCATGGCAGGGCATTAAGGCCATGAATAATAAGCAGAAGTACGAAAAAATTGGTGAACGTAAAAGATTGACCAATGTATATGAACTGGGCAAAGGGTTGCCCGTGCAATTTGCTAAGTATTTAGAAATGGTTAGAAACTTATCGTTTGAAGAGACTCCAGATTACAATGGCTACAGAAAATTGTTGTCGTCCATTCTGCAAGACTATAACGATAGCAACAATGATAATTTCGACTACGATTGGATGAAATTGAATGATGGACAAGGGTGGGATTTAGCGGTGAACAAGAAGCCAAATCTTCATGGATACGGTAGACCTAATGCTCCTATTGATAAAAACAAAAGACATCACAATATGAACAAAACTAATAATGCTAATGCTAATGCTAATAATAATAATAATAATAATAATATTAATAATAATATTAATAATACTACTACTAATAATAATAACAATAACATGAAATTAAATAACGCAGTGAATGAACTAAATAATGTTACTTCTAAGGACAATGTAAATAAACCAAATCCTATTGAGAAGTTGGATCCAACGTCATACGAAGCGTTCCAACATCAAGCACAAATGAAATACGAAGAAATGCAATTGAAACAGAAATACAAGCAGCAACAGCAGCAACACAAGTCCTCCGCACAATATCAACAACCACAACAACAGTTACTACAACAACCGGGACCTGGCCCAATTTCCAAAGACAATGAGAAACATGAAAGCGTCAATAAGAAATACAAGAACCAAGAACAGCCTGCGTTCGAAAAGAACCAAGATGCATCCAAAAAGCATGTCGGACAAGGAGACCACGAGCAAGAGTCATCTGACGGTTACTTCAAGAGTCTTGCATGCTGTTGAACATTCCGTTATGATTGTATGTTGATTATTAATCTCATATATACACATTTCGTATATACATAAATATATATTATTTGTGTTATAAAGTACCTCTAACTATGTATAGTTCATCCAAGTCATGGATTTCGTTAGCTACTCTTTTGGAAGTGTCTAGTTGGGTGAAGGTGTCCTTGTCGGTGGACTTGTACAAAAACAGTTTCTCGTCCACGTTTGCGTTGTGGCAGACATTAATGTTCTTGACGTTGAATTGTGTTGCTAGATAGTCCAGCGCCCTGCCGATGGGCCATATCTTGTTGATATAATAGGAACCCACATCACCTCCTTCCGGTAGTTCGATGCACGTTACCGTGACGTATATTCTATTCCCGGATGGTATTTTCGAGTCACCTTTAGAAACCTGTTTCAACTTGTTCAACTGCAGAAACGTGGATTGAGACGAAGAAGATGACGACGACCTGGACTTGCTGGTCTTGGACGATTTCTTAGACTTGATGAAGCTCAACAGTTTGGTCAAAGCGTTCGAATTCAGGGAGCTTTTCACCGGCTGCGCTGCCGCGGCCACGGGTTTCCCGGGACTGGCGTCTTCCTGCTTCACCCGTATGTATCCCTTTTTTGGCAGCAGGCTCTTGAAGAACTGCTCGTTATTGTCCTTATATGCCTGTGCGGCAGGTGTGCCTGTCGTGGTGTGCAGGGTTGCGACGCAATGATGTGACTCCTTCGACCGATGTGACGAACAGAAGTCCTTGTTGCACTCGTTGCAATGGAAGGGCAGGAAATCCAGTTGTCTGCAGAACTGGCAATGCGTTCTGACATCTAGCATTCCGACTTCCTTATTGTTGTTCATGACCGATGACATGATACCTGTGTGTGTGTGTGTGTGTGTACGCGGCAGTGATGAAAGAGAGCAAGGCGGAGAGGGACGCTTGCGTATGTGGGAATATATATATAGCCAAGATAGGTGGCAACCTTGGTTGCCACCTTATGTAAGAATCATGGCGAATGCATGGTAATACAGACTGGCTGTTTTGTGGACCTGAGATGTCCCCGGGGGAGAGTGAAAAAGAATCACGGCGTTGGGATCCACATGGCTCGTCTGCCAGTCCGCTATACAAGGCCCTGGGCCTACAGGAGAGCACAGACGGAGACCTGTACCTGCTTCTAGAGGAGCTGCTCCCAGGATGGGGGGATCGCACCAGGCTCTGTCTTATAACCTCCAGAGCGCTTACTTCCAGCACCGTGTGAGGCCAACACACGGGCGCCGTGCTGGGATCACCGCACACGGCCCTGCTAAAATTTTTTTGTCATATCGTTAAAGGCCCGGATCTCGGGTCTCTTTAAGTGCGAGAGGGCAAAAATACAGAACACAGATGCTTATATAAACATGCCTCTGGGAGTGCCATTCTCGAGAACAGGACAAGACAGGACAAACAGCATATACAGACAGACATACGCCCACAGACTCTCACACATTTACAATCACTGACCCACTCATATATACACACACGTTTTAACACGGACACACACACTCTCTGCATTCTACTCCTTACCATGTCGAAAAAGAATAGCAGCAGCACCAACAGCAGCTCCAACCACAGCAGCGCCGAGTACAAGTTTAAGAAGTACGGTGCGTTGAAGTCAGAGCAGAGCACGGACTCCATGTCGTCTCTCACCAAACCACAGCTATACTCGATCTACGACTCACTCATAGAGACGAACGACGACGACAAAGAGGGCAGCGTCGAGGGTAAGAACGGCTCTCTTTCTGCGATGAGCAGCGGCATCAGCATTTCTAACCTTAATAACAACACGAACCCCAGCATAGATATCTTCCCCAGCAGTAGCAGTAGGCTCAACACTCCGGACTTCAGGAAATCGCGTCCCAACTCGATGGAGGTGAGGAACAGCAGTGCGTTCTACAATAGAGGGAAGACGAGAGACATCAACGGCAACCTAATAGTGGCGCCAAGCTCAGCGGCCTCCATGGAGTACCTGACTCCCGGGAGGACACTGTTCCACAGGATACTCAATGTCATCTACATCATATTGATTCTGTCGCTGTCCGGTATCGCGTACCATTACTTGTCCGCGAACCTGCACGACAACCACCAATTGCATCCGGATTTGGCATCCAAGCCATTGGTCTTGGGTGTGCAAATCACGCAGCTGTTGAGCTACGGGATGGTCCCGGACTGGTTCGGCTACGCCCTTGAGGGCATCATCTTCGGCTCCATCGTGCCGCTGTTGGATGAGCTGTTTGATTTCGCCAATTACCATCCCAACAGCATAAACAACAAGGCCCCCAGTCTGTCGTCAGTGGTGAGAACTGTTAATTCCATGCTCGGTGTCACGTTTGGTATTAGGAAAATTCAATGGACCTCCTCTTGGCAGGCTTCAGGAGTGTGGGGGCTATTAAATGTCGTTCTGTGGCTGTTCTTTGATGGTTCCTTGTCAATGTTCATGAGTTGCGTCCTCTGCGGTGTCGTTTGCTGCATATCGTGCTACAAATTCATCACAGATGGTTCACAGTTGCTATACTTCATGGATTTCTACTTTCTAGGTTCGTTATTCTTCGGAAAGTTAGGAAGATATGTCTATAAGTGACCTGTCGGATACCCTCTTCCTTCTGCCATTTCCTTTTCTATAGTATTGTCATACATCTCTCTCGTTTTCTATCTCTATAAAAATATATGAGTATACAAATTATATTTAGAATTAATATATATTAATACCATTATGATCATCAACAGGTAGCCAATCATGGGGTAACAATCAACTGGTATACCCAGTCGTAGATTGACCACGTTGATATTAATCGGGACCTTGAGCATCTCATCGGCGTCCATCCCTCTTAATAAATAAAAATTCGACCAAATATCAAACTTGATAAATATCCGAACTTCATCACATACTGTTCCATGGAATACTACACCACTAGGTATGATCATCCAATCCATCCCGCCTATCTCGATCGGATTGATCGATGACCAACACATTTTGATTTGGTATCGTTCGTCAGTGCCTAAGCCTATTAATTCAATATATTTTGTGGAAACCACCTCGTTTTCATATCGGACCCCTGGTCCTAGCGGCAAATCTTCCCAAACAGTCAATTTTTTATAGTTCTGACCCTTCATTGTAATGTTGGCAAATTTAGTTATTGATTCATCACTAACTTGTTTTAACTTTGGTATATCCTTAGGGACATGGATCATAAAACTTTCTGTATTAGCATATACAATTTGTAGACATAGTATGAAGCTGAGAAATACGGATAACACATACATATTATTCCTACTTTTATCTTACTTTTCCTTACGTTGTGCTCTTGTTACCTTCTTCTTGCACTGTTTACAAGGTGGTAGTTAAAACCGATTTGATTAATTTAAAGAAGGTCTTTAAAGGAACCTTTTACCATTTATTTCAAAATTGCCAAAACACACAGAAACACAAATAAATATAACTATGAGTGACATTGAAGACACAGATAGTGGTGACGAATTGTATAACAACTTCATTGCTGAAACGGAGAATTTAAACCATGCAACGAACTCTGTACAACAAAATTCCATTTTCTCCAATGACACCTCACCTGCCAGAGGTGCCACCAGTGCTATAAGGAATCCTGAAACCAATGGACTAGCTACAAGGATCCGTCGTATAATACGCACTCTAGGTGAAGAACTACATCATGCTAATATCGAGGCCCATGAAATTAACCGAAGAAGATTATTGGAATCAAGAGGAAGGAGCCCCAGAGACACTCCACCTCCCAGAATGCCACCACAACTACGTCACGTACAAATGCCCACCCAACAAAGAGCAAACCTCGATAATGATGCTATAAATGAGCTGCATGCAAGAGCTTTTGAACCTATGAGGAGACCCACCTATTTTAGAATATTATTGAGAAATTTATTAATCTTCGATTACGTTTTGTTGGTGATGCTATTCCCCATGTCCCTATATAGTATATTGAAAAGTGGGTTCACTATGGTGACTTTTTCCCACGAGAACGAACTATTCCAAGAAATGGTAGACTATTGGAAATCTACTCAAATTGTGTCGACAATGCTAAAGGGCCAAAAAGTCATAGCCATACCATATAAAGATGACAAGTCAGTGAAACTCCTTAACAAATTTCACAATATAATACTGTTTTACACGTATCCCATCTGGCGCCAACTAGCATCCCGTCCATGGAATACGTTTATGCCGCGTAATATCCAATGGATGAGTAACCTTATGAACAAAGGCTATCTAATGTACATAAAGATCACCACAATCGCCGTGTATTCCCTCTATGGGGTTGGTGGAACCACGTACCTGTTGATGGCCTTCCCATTCTTCTCCCTCTGTCTCTTGGTGACATTAACAAGAAGATATACCATACTAAACCATGTTTTGAAGGAAACAATCCTCAATATCTGGTCAAGAACACCACAAACAGGCGTATGGTGAACCACAAGACCCCATGTCACCAATCGAGCCGTCTCAACTTCAGGATCAATCGATGCTGATGCATCGATTGACCCAATATTCAATGAGCACTCGCTACACGTGATGGTTTCATAATGACAGGTCGATCTTACTTTTTATATCTCTCAATGATATTAAAAGATGATCATGGGTATGAACGGCCGAAGTTTTACAATGAGTACATCAATAGAAGAACTGTCAAAACATAATTTCGTCGGGTTCATTGAATTTCAAGATCAGGATTTGAAACTAGTAAACTATCTTTCTGGAATTTTTCTTTTTTTTGGATTTATAATATTTTAATTTCTTGTGAAGGGATACATCAAAGATAGGGTGGAATATTATTTACAGATAGAGGTATATTAAAAGAGGGTCACCTCCTTTGGAGAAAATTGGTAGACAGCGTAGAGAGTAGAATGATAGATGAGATGACATCGTTGTTCACCAGACAAAAATCTAAGTCAAAAACATTGACAAGGTCAGATAATGTGACAAGAGGTTATAGGAAGAACAAAGATCCTGACGACGGTCCCAGTGGGTTTAAAGAGACAATGAATATTTTGCTAGGTAAAAAGCCTAATGAGACAGAAATTAGAATGTTGGAGATGCGAAAACAAGAGTCCATTTTTGAAAGCTCTAACAAAAATTCTAAATCGAAAAAGGATATTCCTTGGGCTGACATAGGTAATGAATTTTTACAATATATTGATCCTGATCCAGCAGAACCTCCTGCTTATGAATTAGTCAACCCAGCGTCGGTGCATAGGTTTCCGGTGTTTATTGATGATGTAGTAGCACCAGCTACAGAACTTCCGCCCGAATATTCGCCTGCAATTTATTCTTTCACTATTGTAGATATGAAAATAGAATGGATATCACCGTATGAAACCTCCCCTATTCGAGCTTGGAACACAGTGTTGATGGAATTGAACTCCACTCAATTAAATTTTTACTACTTAGATGATTCTATAGTAAGAAAGGTCAAGACTTATTCGTCGGATTTGATAGATACTTCAGCAGCAAATAAAATCGATATTCATCTTGGTTTTAATAGAAACTCTATGGAATTAGGTGAATATGCCCAAAATGAAATTTTTAAGAAGATAAATGAGAACAAGAATAAATATTTTACTAATAAAAAACTATTCAAGAGTTATTCCCTCCAAGGGGCTCGTGTAGGTTTGGCTTATGATTATGCCAAAAGAATGAATGTTTTACGAATGAGATGTGAAGCCCAACAGTTTTTAATTCAATTTGGTTTTATTGATGAAATGTTTGAATGGGCAGCATATCTAAGGACATGTATTGGCTTGTCCTTAGATATATCAATAAGGACTCTACCAAAAAATAAAATTTATAGATTATTGACGAGGAGGAGAAGGAGGAGCAGGTTTATGAGTATCAGGGAGGATTTGGAAGAGTTGCAATCAAGATCCTCTAGGGGTGGATCTTTGGCTAATATTTTGTCTAGTAAAATTCCACAATATACTGTCAATGACATTTCACCAAATTATTCTCCCCATGCAAATTTAGCCTCCAACAATAAAACAAGGACAAAGAGAAAGGACAACAAATCACCCAGCTCAATAAAGGATAATAATATGCCCGATTTATTGAAATTTCGAATAAATAGATTGTTAAGCAAATCGCCGAAATCTATACCTCAAGATGATATTTCAAGGAGTCAGTCAGCATTAGAAAATCATGATCCAAAAAGCAATCACAATCATCTAGGAGGTAATTTTGATAGCAACTCAACGATGTCAAGTGCAGAATCTAGACATGACACCACTTCTGATTTGTCACTGAGGAATATGCAAAGTGGTCTATCAAACGAAAATGCTATAAATGAAATGGAAAGATTGGTTACACAGAATACTAGAAGTAGAATGTCTAATGTTTCACCTGAGGGGTCAGATGCTGAAATATACAATGATATTGACGAAGCATTAGATAGATATGGTCTTAGGTCAAATGAAGAGGATGACTTTGATGAAGACTATGATGATTATGATTATTTAGGACAGAGATTTGAACCATTACAGATTGAAACAGATTCAGACGGTAAATGGAATCCGTATATTATGGAAATCTCGAGGAAGAGATATATCAAATATAATTTGAAACTAATTAAACCCTTAAGATACGATAATAATTGGGCTGGAAAATTGGTCTTTAGAGCCACTACTGGTCCTAGTTATGAGACTAATAACCCACCAATTCCAATAGGTAACAAAAAGCAAGGTAATTTAGAAGATTCCTGGTCGAACTCCACATCATATGTGAAAAATCATTATCTAAAAGTAAATATTGTAGGGCCGATGGGATTTTTAAAGCCAAAACCGTTAATATTCTATATACACGAAGATTAATTGATGACATGAAACGTATTTTATTATATAACACTATTATTTACATATTTTCAGCATATTACATAAATGATTGAAAATGTCAAACAGCTAATCAGGAATATTATTATTCTGATTGGATTTCCAGGTACGGCATCCGGAACATTCATTATGGGTGTGTCAAAAATGGGTTGTTCTGCATGTTTAAGCCCTTGTATTGATGAGTGAAACGGAATCCAATTCCAATAACTACTTCTATTATTTGAATGGTTTGATAAGAAATTCCATCTTATTAACAATGCCAATCCAATAAAGCCTATCGTTCGTAAGGTAATTTTCCGTATTTCTCGAGAAGGGAAAAAGGTATTGGGTTTACCATCAGCATTGCTATTTTTCATGATATATGTTGTCCATAGGGAATGTTATCTGTTCATTTTTTATATGAAATGCTCCGGCTTTTCATTACTTAAACAGTATGAAATGAAGATGTATAAAACAATTCTAAAAGTGAAGAAAAAAGACATTTGATCTTCACAAAAATACAACAAACTGATAGAAGTATCGTTCTTCTTAGGAATATACACAAGAGAATCAGGTCATTGAATCATGAGTACAAGCAAAAGATCGTTGAAGGAGATTTTAGATTCTGAATATGTGGACAACAGCGATGAAGAGTCTGTAAGAAATGGCAGAGATAATACTGAGGATATTAATAGTGATGATGAAAATGATGACAATATCGATCCATCGTTGTGTATTGAATGTAAAGATATGAAATGTGGGATCATATGTACTGATTGTGATGAGCGTTTTTGCGTAATCTGCTTTGGTATGTTGCATCGTAGTGGGAAAAGAAAGAAACATGATTATACGGAGATTAATGAACCTACCAATGCCACTACAAATAACAATGTTGGACCAGTACTGCCTGAGAATGAAGAAGAACAAAAGCAAAAGCAGGATGCTATTAATGGATTT
Source organism: Cylindricascospora bacillispora (assembly GCA_030573655.1). NCBI lineage: Eukaryota > Fungi > Ascomycota > Saccharomycetes > Saccharomycetales > Saccharomycetaceae > Cylindricascospora > Cylindricascospora bacillispora. The sequence goes on along the minus strand of JAJMDR010000012.1, from coordinate 185,370 downwards.
ACAGATAATAGTGATAATTCAGAAGGTTCGGTTTCTACAAATAATTCACAATTGACAGAGGGCAAGATTTTAAAACTACTTTCTGATAAAGTCAAATATATCCCATTAAGACTCACTTATGAGGAAAGACATTTATTAAGGTTATTGGAGGCAGCATTACATGTATCAGAATATACAGATAGAGTTGATATTTTGTCCTATAAATCAAAGAGTAAGCGTATTGTGGAACAATTGAAAGAAACATGTTCTGTTCTATCAGGGTTGATCATCGCATCTGATTTGAAAGTTGGTCAAAAATTATTAGAAATGAAGAACTTCTGTGATAATGCTAGCTGGTTTCAAGATATTTTCGAAATTGGCAGACGTTACAAAATTATGAATCCTGATAAGATGAGAGACACTTATGGTAAGTTGTGTTACATGGTTATGGATTCAAGATTACCTCAGATTAAGGAACATATGGAGTTTGATCTTTATAAACCTATTAAAACAGTGTATTCATACTTAGAAAGAGATGAAAAGGTCTTGAAATTATTCGGTGATCCATTGATCCTACTTGCTACCAGTCATATTTCACCTGTTGGTAAGTCTAGAGTGCAAATCAATAAATTGATAAAACAAAAGGAAAATGCCATTGAACTTCTGGCATCAAAGTATAACACTAAGATTGTTTCCAAGGAAGATATCCGTCAAGTTCTTTATTCCATTGGTGATTACCATGCATATGTGGACATGAATAGAAGACCTGTTCTACGTATGTTGGAAAGATTACAATTATTTAAGGAACCTGAGATTATTAAAAAATTCTCAATCGGGATTCAATATGGAAGAAATGGTGCTAGACTGACTCATGACCATGAAAGACAATGGCATTATGTTCAACAATCTTTAACACTATGGTCCATTATACAAAGAGAGATGATCAAATTGTGGTATATATCAGATTATGATTTATTTGATGGCTCAAATTATAGATTAGCTTCAACAGGACATGGATTGAATCGTATTAAACCTTGTCCTGGAATTTACAAAGAAATGCATAAAATTATTCAAGAATGTCGTCAGAAAACAGAGAAATGGGTTGGTTCTTCAGTGGTTCATTTAGGAGATGATGCTGTGCCAAATGCATTATTTTTCTTAGATAAGTACACACAAGTTCCAAACATTCTGATTCCATTTGATCAAACTTTACTAAAGATCAACGAATTGGTTGCAGACGACCAATATCTTTTGGAATACATTGAACGTGAATATGGTTCTGTCAATGATTTGAAATTAACAATCTTGCAGGATGCATTTGCTCATATGTTTGACGGGTCCGGGGCAGACAATTTTTACATGAGTGGATCTTGCATTGACGGTAGATTAACTTCCGCATGGAATCATTGTAATGAAATTTCCAAGAAAAAGTATTACAACATATTTTTGTTGACTTCCTTTACTGGATTTAATGGTACAGAAGGATTTTAAATGCGGTATATACTACATATGTCTATATATCATTAGTCATTTTATTATAGTATTTTTTCCCCTTTGATTTATTCACATATCTTCGCCTACATACAACGTATCAGAACCATCTAAGGGACTTATAGAGACTAAGATAGTTCCTCTTACTACCGCTCTTCCTAAATCTCTAGCCTTGGTAGCAGTACTGTCATTTTCATCGATTGGTGAATATTCTACGGTGTCATCCAATACTAGATTCATCAATTGGTCAAAACCTTTCAAGACACCGATAACTACTTTACCACCAGCTAATTTGACACGTAATTTTTGATCCTTATATTTGGATAAATCAATAATTGCCTCTCTTTTTGGCCCTTCGAATTTCTTTCTCTGTTGTTGTTGCTGTTGTTTCTAGTTAAAACAAGGTCAGTAAACACGATGAACTCTAAAAACTTAAACTATACTTGCAATATTCTATACATACATTTTCACTCATTTTGGTGGAATGTTCTCTTGTGAATGGTTAGTGGTTTCTATCTCAATTGAGGAGAACTTTTCATAATGTAGTCGAATTGGCAAATGAAGCTTTTTAAAGTTGAATTGAAAAATATCAAATTTAAAGCTCATCGCTATGACTTAATAGCATGGAAGAAAGCCCCCAATATGAGTAACGGAAAGACATGGTTCTAGTGCATATTAAGTCTACATTTTGTTCAACTACCAAGGACTTTGACAAGAACATCACATTGGTGGAGTTAAAGGAGAAATTGTACCAGTTCACGGGTATTGAACCCAATGACATGCAATTGAGTTGTCCTCAGCAAGACTCCATCAACACAATGGCTACACGTCCGTTAAAGAATATAACTGGTAGGTCCGCAGTAGAATTACAAGTTATTGACACCAATGAGGAATCAGTACAGTCCCAATTGCAAAAGGCGGAAAATGGTGATGATAACACCACGTTCGTCTTGACTGAAGAGGAATATCATGCAAGAACAGATAGTGCACTAGCATGGAAACGCCAAGAAAAGCTGGGTAGGTTCGATCCGAACCACGAAGCTCAATTGCGGCAACAAGAGGCAGCTCATTGTGCAGAACTAGTTATAGATTCCAAGTGTGTCATAGCACCAACAGCGACCACATCGAGGGCAAGATACGGGACCCTTAGATATGTCGGGCCGATTCCAGAGATCAACACTGACAACATATGGTGCGGTGTCGAACTGGACGCCCCAACTGGTAAGAACAATGGGTCCATAAAGGGTAGACGGATCTTCGGTCCTGTGAAACCAAACTGCGGCGCCTTCGTGCCCTGCTTGCAGGTCCATTCCATACCTGAAGATGAGTTCAACCTGGACGATGACGACGAAGTGTGAATTGGGGCCAATGTCCAATGTGTATAAATTTTTTTCTGATTTTGTGTAACGACTTTTATTTTAAAATTTGTTGATGTTAAATTCGAGAGATGCGGTATTTAGATTTGAAAAGTTGAAAGAACTTCGAAGTTCAATATCTTAAAGCTGGGAACCACAAAGAGGATTAAGCAAACTCGGGCAATAATAAGAGACAGAGTCGAATATGGATATTCCAGGCAGGTTGTATGATAAACTATTGAAACCAATTCTGAGTTTGGAGTCGAAACAGGCCTTACGGTTGGTAGTCATCATCGGTGGCTATATGTTAGCCAGAAGACTAATTACCAGAGAGCTGACCAAGAGACAGTTGGCTGCTCAAGTGAAACACCATGAAGAAAGGAAAAGAGAACAACGGAAACGTGAGTTGATTGAACATCCAGAAAAGCCAATTCTTGGTGGAACTTTGCAGGAAAAATTGGGTGATTTCCACGATGACAGTTTGGACGTCGACAAGGACTTGACTTCGTCAGCTACTGCCTTTGGGTGGGGTAATAAGACTAGAGCTAAGGTGAGAAGGCAACAGAAATTGTTTGAACAAGCTGTGGACCAATTGCATTCCCATAAGAATGTCGCTGGTGGCAATGACAGCGACGAAGAAATTGAAGAATTGCTTGAGGATTGAAGAGAATCCGATTGTGCTTATTCCACTTTTTATCCTTATATACTAAAATACCATAGAACCCATAGATAGAATTGTTATTACTTATTATTAAGTCCTTTTTTTGTATTCTGTTTTGTTTTTACGTTTGTAATTGTATTCGTCTGTTCAAATGTCATTTCTGCGATGAGCTTGAAATTTTTCAATTCTGATTTATATGGAACTTACACCCAACACTCAACATGGGAATACTAAAAAATAGAGAGAGGCCAATTCAAGAAGATTATAGCTGTCATATCTCGTTAATTCAGGAGATTGGATATTGCATATTTATATATCCGTATTATTTTGGGTTGAGATAATGAGTTTTCGTGGACGTGGAGGTGGTGGTGCTGGATCCTTTAGCAGGAATTTACCATTTGGGTTAGGTTATGAAGACATCGGCAAAAATGATCCTAAAGAGCTGCCAACCATCAAGTTAAATATTAATCACCCAATCAATTCCAAAGAAAGAAAGATCGCGGTGTCATATATAAAGTTTCTGGAAAGTGTTAAGGATGGACCGTTTTTCACTGGCTCGATAAATCAAGATTCCAATGCTTCATCTTCTAAAAGAGGATCTAGCAATGTACTTATGGAAGACGACGGTATCCAAGATGGCATTGAAAGATACTCTGATAAATATTTGAAAAAAAGAAAGTTAGGGATCTCGATTGATGAACATCCATTCCAAGTTAATATTTTTCCAAAGGAATTATACAATGTCATGGGTATAAATAAGAAAAAATTACTAAAAATTGCAAGTCTCACTCAAAATCAAGACGATATATTTACTGGCTCCAAGGATGATGGTTCTGCATTATTAGAAAAGTTAAAGGACATGGCTGAAGACTTTGATACAAACGCAAATAATGAAGATGGAAGCGATGTAGAAAGAAAGGACAATGAAGGTGAAATATTAGATGACGATTTCGATGAGGATGAGGATGATGATGATGATTATAATGCAGAAAAGTATTTCAATACTGGTGACGATGATGAATATGGGGATGAGGATGAAGATGGAGGAAATGAAGCCGAATTTTGATAACAGTCCCTTCAAAATTACAAAATATAACTACACCTATTATATATACATGCGCGTATATCTATGTAAAATTACAAATATGATTACCACACTTCATGCACAATTTATCTCATAACATCTTTTATATAACCTTCGCGATTTATTAAATAATACTCCTCCCAAATCATATGTTTCGGACATTTGGGTGGTAACATTGGACTCTCAATTGGATCAATATGGTCTTGCAAGTACCAATATATCATGGCTTCCGATAACTGAGGACGGTCCCAACGACCATTACCTAGATAGCCGGTTAGTTTGATATTAGTTGTGGAGAATTGTTGGCGGAAATTCAAACTTTGATCAAAATGTAAACGATTGACATGATCCTGGAAAAACTTTTGGGGTTGGACATCCAAAATTAACTCAGAATTTATGTGCGGTTTATTTATTGACGGCTTTATAATTTCTTCATAAATATCTGCCTTGTATTCATCGTCTTGATCGAAAACAATTTCCCCATGTTTGTATCCTTGATAGATAGATTCAATTTCGTTAATATGTTCATCTAAATTATATACCACAGTATTTTCTTCACCCATTTCAGGTTTATAATGTTTAGTCCGTTGAGCATTACCAAATAACACTTTCTTAATGATATCTCTTTTCCTTCGACGTTTATTTGAAACAATCTGACGAACTCTGACTGATTCTGTAGACTCCTTTTTTTGGACAGCCGTAGTGGTCTCTTCGGATTGTGCCTTTTGTGGTACTACTTTAGAATAAGGTTCGTTTTCCTTTAATGGGAAAAGTATTGCAGCAGGATAGAATTCAACGTCTATGATCATAAGAGTATTGGACTGATCATGAAATTGTAAAACTTGCCCATTCCATTCCACTCTTGTGTCTGTAAACAGAGATTCCTGGCAATCATCCAAATCTAATTCTGACACAGCTAATAGTTCCCTTCTTCTTCCTGAGTTCTTGTGGAGAGACCTCTTGAATTGGTAGAACTTGAGAACTGTTTTAGTTCCCGTGTAATTTAAAGGCAGAACAAATTCTTCGGATGTAGCTGTAAATCTTATGCATTCATTACCTAAGGCAATAACATAATAAATATGCTGAAGATTTGCAGAATCGATTTTATAATCTTTAATTACAATGACTATCTTACCATCTTGTCTTATCTTCATAACCAAGACAAAAAAATATATCACACTTAAGCGGTTAGTTCTGTTCTTGATATCTTAAGTCTATTGAACTACTCTATGGAAGAACGTTTGAGTGTACTTCCTTAAATATTTAAAAAGGTCGATCTATAATTAAAAGCTGTTTAACTTTTTGATCAATCTGAGCGCCTTTTGTTACGTCTGAAAAATAGTAAAAATGAAAACGATAAATAAGCCTACGTTAGTCATGCGAACAAAGCCCCATTAGGCAAATCGAAGCAAACCCTTTTCTATCCTTATAGCAGCAGTAACGATATTAGTAGTGTTTTTTAGTATTCAGTATCTTGGAGGTGGCTTTCTTCTAATAGGCGAAGATGACTGTGGTCTGTCCTGTTGCGGATGTGGTAGAGGAGGCAGTCTCGGAGAATCACGATCTCTTATTGGAGACAATTGTTCACTTCTGCCGTCTCTATATTGACCCCTCATCGGACTATGAGAACTGCGCCTAGCGGATTGGTTCATTTGATGATGCAGGTTGTGCAGCTCATAATCACCATCAGATTTCTGCGGTAATGGTGGTAATGGTGGTTGGGTTTCTAATTTACTTCTGTTCCAGTCTATTTGATTTTGACGGGAACTATTTCTTGATTGTCTATATGGCTCAGGTAATATCACAGACTCATCATCATCATCTCCTGAAACACCGATGGCCTTTTGTAAGGCCTGTATGTCTACGGACTTGCCCGTAGACTCATCGTCCTCTCCAGTGCTATATTCGTTGGACTCTGGGGGGTTTTTGAATATGTTTATTCGCTCCTTCAGTTTCTTCAGATTAGCGAAATGGAACTTAGTGTCTGAATTATTTGTTAATGATGTTTCGTTTGTATGTTGGGTAAATGTGGTAGTTTGTGTTCCAACGGAAGATTCGAAATTGGGAGTGGAGACGCCAGATTTTCTCTCAGGGGAGAGTGATCGACTCATATAGGCAATGTCTCCCTCATATTTCGGAGAAATATCTCTCTTAAATTCATTCATGGAACGGGATGGCATGAATTCTCGCATGGACAAATGAACATAGGATGAAGTTCGCTCTCCATGCGAAGAATAACCTCTTTGGAATTCGAAAGGTTCGCTAGAGCCTCTAGACTCGGAGAACGGTTTTGCAGTATCACTTGGCAACGGTGGAATTGGCCTTGCAGCAACCGAGGCATCCAATTCTTCTGTTCTCTTATCTATTGGCTCCTTAACGTAACGTGTAATGCTTGGTTTGAATGTTAGTTCAATGAAAATTCTCCCGGCAAACTCATCTCTATCCCTTTTCAGATTATACCAGGTACAATATCCCTCCTTTGGATCAGCACGTATCCCATTCATTAGGTCAACTTCACATTTACCAATAGGTAATGGCGGTTTTTTTTTCCTTTCAGAATAGGCTTCAACAAGCATAAGTGGCTTTACACCCGGAGTTATCTCAAATTCTTCTAGGTAATGAAATACTGGATTCTGGCCTGCTCTCGGAAGCACTTCACTCTCTCTTGTCATATGAGCTATACGTAATCTTAGCAATACATTTTGTTTATCCAATTTATTCAAGTTTGGTAGATCTCTACCTTTGCTCACAAAAACAGACAGCGTTCCTTGACTGCCACTCCAAACTTCCTCACTCATTCAACTAAACCCTATGAACTGCTGATGGTGACTTCCTAGATGATAATCTTGTTGCTTCACTTACATTTAGAATGGATGCTCATAATACTGCATTTTACAATTGAATATTAAATCAACAGCGCCAAGTGATTTTAGTTTGAAAAACGTGATCATAGTATTAGGCGTATTTACATTACTACATAACAACTACAAGTTTATTCGGAGTTTGTATCTTCATTCATTCAATGTTGATATCTGCTCGGTGGATTTGATTGGCCCTTAGGGCCCTGTGGCAGGGCTGATGTATTCAATGGCCGTTTGACAGGAGGAGGTGCTTTGTTACCATTGTTGGATCTGGCTTTGTTGTCGCTATTTTTACTTCCTCCAAATCTACTTTTATTAGCGTCTCTTCTGTCGTAATCGGTATTAGAGACTCCAGACCTATAATCTTGTCTCTTGTAACTTTGCTTAATGGAAGGGCGGTGTCTTGAGTTATCGGTATCTTCTTTATATCTCTTCGACGGCATGCTGTCATCAGGACTTAACTCATGTTTAGGAGATGTACGATGTTTATTGTATTCGTACATGTTGGATTGTTGTTGCTGTGAAAACCTTGCAGAAGCTTGGGATTCCTGCTTTTGTAGTTGAGGTTTGTCTGGGAAATTAAACTGGGAAGTCTTTGCCGGTTTGTCTTCCGGTTTCGTTGGGAAATTTGGCCTTTGAGGCTGTTCTCTCTTATCAACGTTTCTAGGTTCAGTGTTGCTATTATAATTCTTAGAAGTATTACGAGTATCATTAAATCTAGAAAAAACTTTACCTCTATGATATCTTGTGTCTTCGCGGTTTGTTTCGTTGTTATACCTACTACTTCTTGTGGAGGTTTCAGTACTTGGATCATAGTATAATCCAGTTGGTGCTTCAAGATGTATATTTCGACAAGTTCCCAATAATTTCTCCATTCTTCTTCGGAAGTCTAAATGGTTCGTGTTTAATACTAATGATTTAAAATATTTTTTGAAGGCATTGACGATTATTTCCCTGATATCTCTATTTGATACCCGTCCAATCTGAGCGTCTCTAATATTCTTCTTATCGCGTTCATCACTCAATATAGCTATAGCCTTGGTAATATCATTGTTTTTCAAATGAGACATGGCGTCATCCATAAAACTGTAAACTTTTGACAAAGGTAGAACGTCAGAGTCCTTTCTGTGGGTGTTATACCTCTCGTTTTCCGGTTGCTTATTTTGTTTGGCCTTCTCCGTATTATCTTCTTGGTGTCTCTCCTTTTTCCTTTCTTGTTTATGCTTTTCAAATTGTTTCCTCAATTCAGCTTCTTTTCTTTCATTTTCCATTGCTTGATTATATAATTTAATTTCCTCTAATTCAGAGTTGTGTTTATCCAATAATTCTTTCTCTTCGACATTTAATGAACAAAATTTATCTAGAGTAAGAGCTTTTCTTAAACGTGCCTTTAGATGACCTAATAGCGCGCTGGTTGGAAGCATAATATCTTCTCTGGTTTCATTTGTTTGATTATGCTCTAGTATCTTGGTCATCAATTCGACGTGGCTATCTACAACTGGGAAATTATTAGAAACGTGCTTCATGAATTCTATACCATTTCTAATGGACATATAATTTCTGTCCAAAAATAAGTCAATGATTTGATCTGTTAATTGAGTATGTAGTTCGTACAAATGGCGAGCAAACATAGAATCAATTCCTTGTTGCGTTCTGAATTTCTCTAGTATATCTAGAAGAGTGCAGAAAAATATTCCTATGTTACTGGACTCATAACTAGTTGCACTAAACAACAATGCACTCAGAATATTGGACTCGACAAACATATTGACAATCTTTTCTACTAAAGTAATATCAAATGTTTGGGAGAGAAAATAGGCAGCATACAAAGCATCGGAAGGTGAAAACAACAGTCTTGGTACTATACAATGCTGTAAGAAACATTGAATATTCTTATCTGAAAAGGAAACAGTCCATTCAGAAACTTGATCTTTTAATTTAGAAGTCACCTTATTAAAAGTTTGTTGATGTGAAATGCAATGTAATAACAGATCTTTGATACGGTTTGATAAAGTATTTTTTTTCTTAGAGGTTAGTCCTTTGACATTTTCTGATTCCAAAGAACGTTTTATCTCGTCATATAAAGTATTATCAAAATGAATGTCGTATAAGGATAATCTCCAAAATGTTAAGAACAAATCCTTAGGTAACACAGAAAAATCTATTGAAGTAAAGGATATATCATCAAACATATCATTGATTGAATTATAGTCCTCAGCTCTCAGTTTGTCATCAATAAAATCTCGCCAAATATGGAACGTCCAAGGAATCGACACATGATAATCATTTATTAAAGAGGAAAATGATAGTACATTTTCCACAAACTCCTCAGTAGTAAAACAATACTTCACTAATTCAACAAAGGACCATAGTAAGGTGTTCATTTCATCACATCTAGACGATAGGATTTTATAATGAGAATGTTCTTTATTAACTTTCACATTTAGATTGTATAAGAGAACAATAATTTCAGAAATTGCATTCTGAGAAGAGAATTTTTTAACTAATGCTGAGCCTTGATCTGCATTTGCATCTCTGAAGTCAAATATTAGTTTTCTGGCTTCCTCCTGTAGAGGCCTTCCAGAATTTAGCATAACCAATCGTTTGTTACTGACTTCGACTAAATCTTTTATTCCACCCACTGTGGCGATCAGCTCCTTCAAAATCGAAACTGCAACAATATTTCCTGTGTGTAAAGATTTAATTACGTAGGTGATTATATTTGTAATATCCATATGGGTACATTTTCTTACCAGTTGGGCAATAAAAATGGACAATCTTTGGACCCACATGGCCTGATTGACTCCATCATATTGCAGCGAACTTCTGTTCAAAGTTAATTTTGTTAATAATACATATTGCAACACATCATATGCAAATTCATTAAAGTACTTGGCTGTGAATACAATAAGTTCAGATACTTTATCATAATTTTCTATTTGCTTCACAGTTAAAGTTAAAGTAGAAAGAGGATTGGTAGAAATTAAATTTGCAAGTTTTCTGGATTCCTTCTCAATTGTGTCAGTACTCAGAGCTTTTATGATATTTTTGGTTTCTCTTTCAGCAGCATTGAAACCAACTTTCACCAAAAGTGCATCTTGCGAGGTTTTTGTGATTACTTCATTATACATAAAGTATCGTTTTTCAAACGGGAAGAATTTTAATAGATTGTATATTTCGGTGCTAACAATCGGGTTCATCCTTAAAGATGGTATTAAAGGTAGAATGAACTTTCTTGAGTAATCCATCCACTTATTAATAACATTGTCATTGTCGTTTAAACTGATGTCTTTGACCCCAATTCTGCATAATATAGAAATTAAAGGTGGAGCCTTTGAAAGCATACAATTTAAAACAGTGAAATAATCATTAGTCATGGTAAATAGTTCGTCGATTGAATTAATCTTCTCTAAATGGTCATTCCAAGAAGAATAATAAAATTCAAATTTGACGTTTAATTCCCTTTCTTTGAAGGGATCGGTTGTTAAAGACCTGTTACTAATCGTTGATAGTTGCGATAATAATTCGTTTTCAACTCTGGTAATATGTAACGAAGAATCGGGGATAATTGATCTATCGTAAACGTATTGAAGGTAAAAATCTTCAACAGAATAATGGAAACATCTTGCAATGTATTCAACCAATTTTTCATCTGCATATGCCAGTCCTGGATATTTAGCTAGGATTGAAAATATTGGCTTCATACATCCATGAACTGCTAGTCGTCTTAGTAAACAAATTCTAGGAGAATTCAACAATGAATCGATATTAAAGGTGCCAACTTCCGAAGATTCATTCTCTTGAGCTTCTGATTTATCAGAAGCATCAGATGTAGCATCATTCGATTCTTTGTTGTTTAATTCATCGTCATCATCATTTGTTAGAGTAGCAGTCATCGCTAATATATTTTCAGTAGCTTTTGTAGATTCTTTCTCCAGATACTCTTCATATTGTTGCAAAGATACTTCCAAAGAGTCATTATTCGTCTCAATATTGTCCCAGATAGAATAAAAGCTCACAAAACCTAACCTAATTAATAAACTGCACATATCAAAATATGAATCGTCGCGTGGATCGTCTAAGTTTTTGACATATTTATTTAACTCGAAGGATATTAATCTCGCTGCCATTAAATTACCATCACTATTCAAGGAGCTGTATTCAAATACATTGGATGCATTTTGTGGCCAGAATGGACTTGATTCGATTAATTCGATAAAAGTTTCTATTTTATTGACATAGAACTTAGTTGACACTTGGAGAAAAACATCCAAACATCTAAGTATATCCAATGAGTATTTTCCAATTATATGAATAGCTTGGTCCCAATAGTAATCTAATTTAGATGAGTAATCGGTATCTAAATAAATGGTGTAAAATAACATGATCAATTGAGAGAAACCAATAGAATTCTCAAATAACAAATTAGATTTTTTCAATTCATACTTATTCTTCTTTAATAAATATTTCAGATGACTTATTTGTTCTCGACTCATCAATTTCGTAGCAAAGTTACTGTATTTAAAGCACTGTAATTGCAAACAAGTAGTTGCCTTGACAAACTCTATCAGTTTCACGTCATCTAAGGAACTGAGTGAGTTAGCCAAAGACACGAATGATTTACCCATTATCGAGTCATTATTGTCAATGGAATACGATAATTGATTGATTAGCTTTATTAATCCAGATCTGGTGAAATTGATGGACTTAAAAAATTCATCTTCATTTGAATCCACATGAAACAGTCCAAGAAAAATATCCCATAAGAATCGTTTACACCATTGTTTCTTATCTTCGTAAGACTTTTCATCTGATTGTAGGTCTTGTATCAATTCATCTTTATACTTCACCCAGTCATTAGTCTTTGATATGTCAATAAACTTGAATTGGCTCACCGCTGTGCCACGATGTTCTTGCAAACGGCTAGATATACGATTTAAGCGCTGCAGTAATTGCAAATCCATAACTCTATTCGTACTCGGTTTCTTTATGTTCTGGGATGTTTGTTTTGTACCTCTACCAGGTTCTTTGTTCTCATCAAGAATGGAATGTAGATAAATAAAATTGTTATAATTTGAAATGAAGTTTTACAATAAAAATACTTGCAAAGTTTTATAAACCTGGATAAATAGAAATCACAAACCAAGATAGTAGCGTTCTCTTTCCCTTGAGGATGCTTCATTCGAAATATAATTTGCCTGGTAATGAGCATACCTCTAAGCAACAATGGCTAGAGCATGTTAGGCAGGATACATATAACAACCTGCTGGCTCATTCGAGCACTTTAGAATATGTAACCTTGTCGCAGTCTACACGTAATGCCACGCAAAGAGATGTGAAGGTTGAATTGTTACGCAAAATGATGGGGCTGACTTGAGAGAGTAGAAGAGGGTTGGGCTTGACATTGTTTGCATGTTCAAGTGACAAGAAGAATATAACGGCGTGGTTGTGGGGTCTTATCACTCACTGTTGATGACAACGACGTCCTTTGTCGTTGTTACTGCCGATATTTAATCATAATATGTACCTGTTCCAGTTTTGGAATGTATATATATGTATATATATATACAGATATATATTATTTTATCGTAGCGTTCTGCGTTATTTGTAGCTGATTTAGATTTTGTTGTTTAAGAAATCTTTAAGAACTTAAACACTAACACACTCTTGGAACACGTCAGGAAAACAGGGACAAGTTCAAACAAAAAGTGGACCAATAAAACACTATCTGACTATGACAAAATCAGGATTGCAAAGTTACAACTTGATTAAGTTGTTGAAGAGACTGGAAGACGCGACTGCCAGATTGGAAGATGTTACTATTTTCCAAGAGGGATATATTCAATCGAAATTGCACGAAAATGCAGCCGGTCTGAAATTGACTACTAGCGATTCTGCTAACGAATTGGAGCAATTGTTAGTTGAGTCATCTGTTGAAGACAAGCAATTGCCACAATCAGTTACAGAATTTTCAAAATTTATTGAAGAATATGTTGATCCCCTTGTAGAATTATCTGCAAATATTGATCCAAAAGTACATGAAGCCGCTAATTTATTCAAAGGTGCATTTACAACACAGTTATCTCTGATTGAATTGGCCTCGATGTCGAAGAAACCAGATTTTTCTTCTAAAGAATTTGCTGAGGCTTTAAAGCCAATTAACGAAAATATATTAAACATTGGTAAATTGAAAGACGACAACAGACAAAGTGATATATATCCATTTTTAAACGCAATCAATGAAGGTGCACCTTTATTTTCTTGGATTGCTGTTGAGACACCAATGTCATTGGTCAATGATTTTATGGAAGCTTCCCAATTCTGGACTAATAGAATCTTAAAGGATTTTAGAGACTCGAATCCAGATGCCGTAGTTTGGGTTCAAAAATTCTTGACCATATTTGACCAATTGAAGCAATATATTAAACAATATCACACAACTGGTTTGACTTGGAAGGCAAATGGTGAAAATTTCGCCGATGTAGTCAGTACATTCCACTCTAAAGATACTAAAACCGAGTCAAAAACTGATGTCACAGCTGATGCTCCAGCTCCTTCAGGGGCTGGTGGTCCACCACCTCCACCACCTCCACCTCCAGCAGCTGTGTTCGAAATTAAGGATGAACCAACCAAAAAGTCTGGTATCGACGCTGTTTTCGATGAATTAAATAAGGGCGAAGACATTACTAAAGGTTTGAAAAAAGTGGATAAATCACAACAAACTCATAAAAATCCAGAGTTAAGAGCTTCATCAGTCGTTAAATATTCAGGTTCTGAAGCAACTAAAGGTCCTCCACCTAAACCTAAAAAACCATCTAGTTTGAAGATTAAGAAGCAACCAAGAAAGGAATTTGTTGGTAACAAATGGTTTATTGAAAACTATGAGGATGATCATGATTCTATCATTATTGATGGTAATAGAGATGAATCAGTGTTTATTGGTAAGTGTTCTAATTCGTTGATTCAAATTAGGGGTAAAGTTAATGCTATTACCATAAATGAATGTGATTCATGTAATGTTTTATTAGACTCAAGTATATCTGGGATGGATGTTATCAAATGTACCAAGTTTGGTATTCAAGTCCAGCAAAGTATTCCTCAGATTACCATTGATAAGTCAGATGGCGGTAACATTTACTTCTCTAAAGATTCTATGGATACTGAAGTTTACACTTCGTCTTCTACTGCAGTTAATATTAACTTGCCAACTGGTGAAGATGGTGACTTTGAAGAATATCCAATCCCTGAACAATTGAAACACACTTTCAAGGATAATAAGGTTGCGTCTGAAGTGTTTGAATTTGTTGGTTAATCATCATCATATATCGATTTCAATACAGAATATAAAAACTTTTTTTCAAAAGTATATTATTATATACATATATGTTTATGTATACGAGATATATTTACAGTAATAGTTTGAATATTTTGATTATCATTCGCCTTCATAGTTACGCATTTATTTATTTGCCCTTTCTAGTGTAATACATGTACGCACGTTCGTGAACGGGAACAGAGAATGGAGTGATAACTTCAGAATGACCAGGTCTTGCCACTGGGTCCCTTAAATAGACGGCATGGCAAGTCTTGAAGGAAATTTCAAGATGATGTGGTAATATAGCAAAGGGTGCTAAGAAAGGTCTTGGTTTCCAAGGGGTAAAATATGGTTTTTTTACATCAAATCTTCCATAGAAGTGACTGTTTTGCCATGGTAACTTAATCTTATGTCTTGATTCATTTTCCTTGTCTTTGATCTCCTCAAAATTTATTTTTGGGTGATATACTAAAGACTTTGGCCAAGATATGTCTAATGGCATATCTACCAATTCACCATTTGCCTCCTTAGCCCTCTTATTCTCATGATAAGTTCTGATGGAATTTGTATATTCAGAAATGAATCCACTTAACTCCTTTTTCCCACTTCTTAAATACTCCTTGGCACTGTCACTTAGTGACTCCTTAAATGGTGCTGAAGGATTAATCAACTCATGTGCTAATGTATCATAGGTCTTTGACTTTTGAGTTTTAATCCAGTCATTCAACTTTTCTCTAGAAATCTCTCCCGATTTTAGATAGGCTTGATAAACCTTATAAATATGTGGTAACAACGTTTCATCATATTCAACTAGTGGTTTGAAGTCGTTAACAGATAGAGTTTCTGCCTTGGAACTGTGTGCAATGGTTAATATCTTACTCAGTAATGCTTCAGGTGTGCAACTTTTCAACTCTTTATATTGTGATTTATCCAGAGATTCGTTATATCTTTTTATGAATTCTCCAAATTCTAGTCTCTTAGAATGGTCTTTAGATAAATTATTATATTTGGCTATTTTTTCATCCCATTTAACTCTTGGATTCTCTTTCACTTCTTTGACATATTTATTCCAAAGAATTATCTGTTTCTTATCTATCTTCAGGGATTCTTCATAACTTGGCTTTTTACTACCTAGTGCCTCTAGGACTTTTTCGGGTTTAACGTTGAAGATATCACCACTTTTTAAAGTGTAAGTTGGATGTTTAATCATCACACCGTTGACAAACACATTACCATGAAGAATGAATTGTCTAGCTTGTCTTACTGAAGATGCAAACATGGCTCTGAACAAAGCAAAGTCTAGACGCTTCTCCAAAGCTGCATAAGTTTGGAGTAAAAATGGAGTTTCCTTTGGTCCTCTACCACTAGAAGAAGCACGCAAAGATGCATCTAGTTGGGCTACCGAATCTAATTTCGAGTTGAAAATACTTTGCCATCTACCTTCGGTAATGTGTTCACCATGGTATGCCCTAGTCTCCTGTTTGGATTTCCATTTCTGTTGATACAAAGAATTAGATTTGAAACTTATCTGGCCCTTTTTGTAAAGATTAAACAAATTGTATTTGTTGAAAGAAGCACGGATACGCCCTCTGGTCAATGATTTTAAAAGAACGGCTTTTCTGGGCATTGTTGTGTTTTTTCAATTGCAGGTTTATCCTTCTCTCGATTTGCCTGACAAAAACGTTGCTAAATCAAAGAAGACGAAAATGTTTAAGAGATAAGAGCTATTCGCAATTTATCCCTCCTATATTAGTAATCGACAAAAATAGCACCTTCCTCCTCAGTTGCCTAGTCCCTTCGTAGCCTAATTGGCCTCTTTCCTGGTCTTTCAAATGGTCGTTTCATTAGTATTTTTTTAAAGTTTCAACATCTTAGAAATAATTGACCTTTACTATCACATGAATGGCCATATACAATGGAACACAACTTATAGCCGTAACACTTTCTTTATTGTCCCGTACAGTAAAGTAAGGGCGAGTTTCACATTAGGTAATAACTGATTCAATATGATGGAATGGACAATTATTGATGAGATCAGGTTGTTGAAGTGGGCGTCGGAGTTTAAACCGGCTGGGTTGCATAAGCATTTTCATATGCTATGTATTATAGAAAGAATGAACCACCCAGATAAGTATCCAGTGACTTTGTTACAGAAAGAAGTGCATCCTTTGAAAGTAACCAAAACTTTTACAGCAAGAGATATATGGGATAAATTATCAGATTGTTTTAATCTAAAAGAAATGGACAATATTGAAAACAAGAATATAATGCTAGATAGTGGGAATGATGAGATTGCTGACTCTCTAGATGGGAAGAATGTGGTGACAAAGAATAAGTATAAATTTGACGCACATACCAGGGATTTTCAGCTGGATTGGGATGAATATAGCGAATTGATCTTGGAGAATGCTAAGAAGAATGGACACGGTGAGGTGGAGGAACATAACGTTGTGGGAAAGATAGAGCAGGTAAGTCAAAATGAAACAACCAAGGAAGAATCTGATAAGGAAGAAAAGGAATCAACGAATGGTAACCTTGAAGAAGAACCATCTAAAGAAGAGGCTTCAGATTCAAAAAAGCTTGAAATAAATGAACTAGAGGTAAAAGCACTTGAAGAAAAGGAACTTGAAGAAAGGATGGAAATAGATACTAAAGATACTATCTCACAAGATTCAGGGTCTGCAACTCATGAACCTTCATCAGAATCAACCACCAAAACTAAAACTGAGGAGAAGTCTGATGCTGATTCGATAAAAGATTTGTTTAACAAGGTGGTTTCTGCACGTAACAATACTGAAAATATAGAAGATGATAAAGAAACAAACGCGGACGCAGATGTGGATGCAGAGTTAGAAGATCACGCCAAATATGACAATGAGCAATTGAAGGATAATGAAATTCAAAAACATGATGAAAATGAAGTAGCTGTCAAAGAGGAATCCCCCATAAAAAAAGACAAAACCGATTCTCTAGATATTACTGAATCTAGTATTACGCCAGATACTGACTCACAAAATCAAACATTTACACAATCGCAAACAGAATCTCCTCAGCCCCTAGGAGAAAACACTAGTGATACTGATGAGGCGAAATCTGTTGCAGATGTAACACAGTCTTCTAGACAGAGCACAGGAGAGGAAGTACGAAAGGACGAGATAATAGAAGATGGCCAATTAAAAGATACAAGAGTTGTTGATTCTGAGACTGTGCCAGCACCTGTTCCTACCCCTACTCCTAAGAAACGTGGAAGGAAAAGGAAGATACATACAGAAGCTACCACTAAACCCAATAAGCCTAATGCAACAAGTGAACCGTTGGCTAAGAGAACGCGACATTCCCGTAACATATCAACATCACCGGAATCCAAGAAAACTGCCAAACATGAGAGTTGGAAGCATGAACGAGCACCTACTAGAGTTTCGACCAGATTGAAAAATAAAAAATAATCAGCAGTAAATACTAAAGGATACTTGTATTATAGTCGAAGACAATATTATATTTTGCTATACATAAAATTATTAATAATAGATAGAAGATATAGCAACAATTCAATATATCATCTAGTTAACCTTCAATAATTCAACATCGAAGACTAAAGTACTGTTTGGTGGGATCAAACCTGGGAAACCACGAGGACCATAGGCGTATGGGCCTGGGATGGTCAATCTAGCTTTTTCACCAACAGATAACTTTGGAATACCGACGTCCCATCCCTTGATGACTTGGCCGACACCAATGTTACATTGAAATGGAGAGCCACGGTCGACAGAGGAGTCGAATTTAGATCCATTTTCTAAAGTACCAGTGTAGTGGATGGTTACTAAATCACCTGGCTTTGGGAAAGTTTTACCATCACCTGGGGACAATCTAGCGATCTTAACGTTACCTTCAATAACTTCTTCAGACATCTTGTTTTTTCAGTGAAATAAATATTTCTTGTTGGTTTAGTATATACGGACAGTAATAACTCTACTAGAAACAACTGCAATGGCAGAAAGTATAACAAGAGCACTCTATATGCTAATCAGAAGTTCAATGAGAGAACCCACAAAACTGATGATAAAAAAATTCCTTGAGATCTTGAAAAATTTCTGACAAGACGATACTAGAATTATATGCAGTCAGGTGATATAAAAGCCAAATACCTTCCTCTCAGACGCCAGGACCAATAATGGGCTTATGGACTGCCAGATAAGGGTAATGATATGACGAGAGCTTTAGACCGAATTGATTCTATTGTCAGTGCAAGGAGGCCAAATGCGGTTACCGAAAAAAAGTGTCGTTCACTTAACTTACAAAATGGTACAAAAGGTGTATATATAGATACTTGTAAGGCGATCATTTTTCATCTGTCACGAATTTATTGCAATGTAGCTACCAATTTTTCACCAGAGTTTCTGTTGAATTGGATATCGTCAGTTATTTGCGGAACATCAGCCAAACCGTTCTTGAAAATCTTGACTGGGATGTGATGGATTTCACCGTTATTAACCTTCTCAGTGATGAAAGTTATAAATTCAATAGCGGCTTGCCTGTAAGCTGGATTAGCTGGGATGGTCATGGGACCAAATGGAACCTCGACACCACCTACTGAGTACAACAAAGTTGCGATGATTTTAACGTTGTTTCTTCTCTTCGCTGGTTCGATGTTCTCAATGCTTAAGGTGGTCAATTGACACACAGAGGCTTCGGCTGTTTTAGCAGCACAATCGTAGACTTGTTTGATGGTGTCTTCATTGGAAACACAGTCGACCAAATGTTGTAAGTTATCGTATTTGGAAGTGATTTGTTCAATGACATCGGCATCGTGGTAATCATAAATTTCATCAGCACCGTATTGTTTTAAGATGGCTTCGTGCTTTTTAGAAGCGACTACAATAATCTTTGAGTAAGCGTTCAACTTCTTGGCCAATTGGATCAAAGGCTGACCCACAGCAGTGGCACCACCCCAAAACAAGATCGGGAAGTCGTGTTGTGGAGTCTTTGCTTCCCAGTCTAATTTATTTCCGAAATCGTGGTACAAAACTTGACCTGCAGTAGTTAGGGAAACTGGTAAACTGACGGCTTCTTCAATGTACTTGATAGGACCCTCAGGCAATTTTTCAGCAGAGGCAGGAGCAGATGGTAATTTCCCGTTTGGAGTTCTGTAAGCCAATTTGGAGTCGACAGCAACATATTCGGCAAAGGCACCGTTGGTTGGACGTTTGATACTACCACCGTGAGCGAACCCGTAGATGGTGTCTCCCACTTTGAACTTGGTGGTGTCTACATCTGAGCCCAACTTGACGATATCACCACCAACATCGCAACCTAGGATGGAACCTTGTGGACCTATTCCGTATTGTATATGTTTCCAGTCCGTTGGGTTACCAGCAACGGCTCTAGTCTTGATAAGGACTTCGGTTGGGTTCAATACAGGAATTTGGACGTTCGACTTCAAAACAGGGGACTTGCCCTCAATAAGGATAGCATTCATAGAAGTTGGCACGGACATTGTCGATGGAGAGTATAATTGATTGTATGTGAAAGCGGGAAATTTAGTAAATTAGTACTTTGGTTTTATGCCACATATGGAGTACAATTGGACGAGATAGGTTATAAATTGCGAAGACAGCCCCCTTATATACTGTTGGGTTGGGGCCCCGACGAGCATGGTTTTTATTTTTATTTTTTTCAACTAAAGGGGACACACCATGTAACATCCACTATATTCATTTATTCACATTGACATTTGTAAGAATATTAGATAATATACATCATGTGGACGACAGAAACTAAAACAAAATGGCGATGTACTTAGGATAGGAAAGGAAATAAGGTCAATTCCTCACCGACGCCACCTCCTTTCGCTGTCTCGAGCAGTTCGAGCAAGCGCATCTGGTCTCCTTTCCCTCTTGTCCCCCAACAACACATGACCCTTCGGCGCCCGTTAGTTGCCCGTCCACCTACCAAACCTCGATAAGCAAACGACGAACCGACTTTGCTGCTCTTACATAATAATATTCTGATTGACTGTTCCAAATGAAAAAAAGTTTCCGAAGCGAGATTCCGCTTCCGTCTGCATATCCTTTGCATTTGTAAGATAGTGTAGTGACGGCTGATACGGCCGAGGATAAATGAAATAAGCGTGTGGAGATCCTCGTCCTTACATAAGCATCTTCATGGCGGCATTATGTTTCTTTGTCTTGGTCTGATCCAAGGGCTCTTCTGTCGTTCTTGTCACTTGGCCCATGGGCAGCGTCGGTGGTGGTGCCGGAGAGGCGCCTCAATTGCAAGTGGACCAACCACGCTCACCCTTGTATGTTCTTTTGGGGTTTTTTAGTTCTCGGTTAATCGCTTGTTGTTTCAGTTCTTGATCGCATTGTGGCTCCCGCCTGTGAAGATTTGTGTGGGCGCTGGCTGGCTTCTTGGTGGGCCCTTCGGCGACCACACGGATTTTATCATTTATGGCCGCAATGAATACACTAAGAGTATGTTGGTGCAGTGGGCTGTCATGTACGCTGGTGTGTGTTATATGTTTTTTGTTTATAATAAATGGCACAAGAAGTGGGGTTACTGCCTATTGAAGATATGGCCACATCTCTGGTCGACCTACTATCCAATTAAATCTACGAGGAGTTGGGCTGGGGCACTAGGATCCTATTCCTCACAATACCGTGCCTTGTGTGTGTTTCCTATATTTACCTCCTGTCGACAATTGCATGAATAATTAAGATGATTATTGGTTTAGTGGTATGTGTAGAAGGTTCATACATACGCTGATTGGTTATATGTTCTATATAATAAATGACATAGGATGTGGGTTCGATGTCTATGGAAGATATAACCACATCATCAGCTTATGTACCAATTGGAGAGTACAAGTAATAGATATTTGCATGCATTTCGTTGCTACTAGGAAGAAACCTTTTTTGCAGCACACACTTCCACCATTATCGTAAGTTCGGAATATTTTTACCATAATCCCACTAATCATTAAGCGGATTTAGCTCAGTCGGGAGAGCGCCAGACTGAAGTTTCCTATCAAACTTTGTCATCTGGAGGTCCTGTGTTCAATCCACAGAATTCGCATTTGTTTTTGATTTTTAATTTTTTAATGAATAATAAAAAGTTTATACAACTTAACATTACTAATAACAGTTGTATTTGATCAACAAAATATTAATCTCACATCTTAGAATTACTCCAAGTGCTTAGATCTCTCTCGTAGTGAAATACTGTTAACTGTCCCTCCTTTTTGCCTTTAATTAGTTTCCACTAACAGAGGCACTAATTGAAAATTAAGGGCAATCAGAATGATACAGCATTATTGAGCTCGTCACAAGCGAGGGGGCTGTAGAAGATAAAATCATTCAACAACCCCCCCCCCAACTTTGGTCGTATGTAAACCAAGAGCAGGTCCAGGAAATGAGGTGTATTCCTGCAACATTACATACGACATGTAGACATTATGTATGCATATACCTATATCCAAGCCTCTGGAACAGACAAGAGCTCCTAACCTAATAGAAGTTTACATCTCTCAGTTTCATAGCGCGGACCTTGAATCTTCAGTAAAATGTCAGCAATTTTCTAATTATTCACAATTTGAAAATTTTTGAAAAAAAAATAAAAATCATGAACTTTTGAAATTTTAAAAAAATTTTATGCGATGAGCATCGAGAGACATGTTCAACCATTCTTAGAAACGTACAACAACACTCTCATAGATAGATCTGTGGAATATTTCTGAGCATAAGAGCTGGCACAATAGGAATAACAACACTATCTAATATCACCAAGCAACCATGGCTAAAAAAGCTATCGATTCACGTATCCCCGCCGTCATAAGAAATGGCGTTCAAACTAAACAAAGAACGTTTTTCGTCATTGTTGGAGATCAAGCACGTAATCAATTACCAAACTTGCATTACCTTATGATGAGTGCAGATTTGAAGATGAATAAGTCCATTTTATGGGCATACAAAAAGAAATTATTGGGTTTCACGTCTCACAGAAAGAAAAGAGAAAATAAGATCAAAAAGGAAATAAAGAGAGGTACTAGAGAAGTCAACGAATTAGATCCATTCGAAAGTTTCATTTCGAATCAACATATTAGATACGTCTATTATAGAGAAACTGAAAAGATTTTAGGTAACACTTATGGGATGTGTATTTTACAAGACTTCGAAGCTTTGACTCCAAATTTGTTGGCCAGAACTATAGAAACTGTTGAAGGTGGTGGTATTATCGTCATCATGCTAAAGACCATGTCGTCTTTAAAACAATTATACACAATGACAATGGACATCCATTCTCGTTATCGTACTGAAGCCTTCAATGACGTGGTAGCTAGATTCAATGAAAGATTCATCTTATCATTAGGTTCCAATGAAAACTGCCTTGTTGTGGATGATGAATTGAATGTATTGCCAATATCAGGCGGTAAGAACGTTAAACCATTGCCCCCAGCAGACTCAGATGAGGAAACACCAAAACAACAAGAATTAAGGGAATTGAAAAAATCATTAGAAGATGTTCAACCTGCTGGGTCACTAGTAGCGTTATCCAAAACTGTCAACCAGGCACATTCCATTTTGTCATTCATTGATGCAATTTCTGAAAAGAGTCTGAATTCTACTGTAGCATTAACTGCCGGTAGAGGTCGTGGTAAATCTGCTGCTTTGGGTATTGCTATTGCTGCTGCTGTTTCACATGGGTATTCAAATATATTTGTTACCTCTCCATCTCCAGAAAATTTAAAAACTCTTTTCGAGTTCATATTTAAAGGGTTTGATGCGTTGGATTACCAAGAACATATTGATTATGACATTATTCAATCAACAAATCCAGATTTCAATAAAGCTATCGTAAGAGTAGACATTAAAAGATCACACAGACAAACTATCCAGTATATAATTCCACAAGATAGTCATGTCTTAGGTCAAGCTGAATTAGTAGTAATCGATGAGGCCGCTGCCATCCCATTACCTATTGTTAAAGAATTGTTAGGTCCATATTTAGTATTCATGGCTTCTACAATCAACGGTTATGAAGGTACAGGAAGATCGTTGTCCTTAAAATTGATTGATCAATTACGTAAACAAAAACTATCCACTGGATATGAAAATTCACAAACAGCCGTGGTCTCAAGAAACGATAAATCCAACGATTCATACCCAAGAACAACTGGTGCCCGTCAACTGGTAGAAGTTTCTTTAGATGAACCAATTAGATACGCTCCTGGTGACAAGGTAGAAAAATGGTTAAATAAACTATTATGCCTAGATGTCACCTTGATAAAAAACCCCAGATTTGCCTCAAAGGGTACGCCACATCCCTCTCAATGTGATCTGTATATTGTCAACAGAGATACCTTGTTCTCATACCATCCCGTATCTGAGAATTTCTTGGAGAAAATGATGGCATTATACGTTGCTTCCCACTACAAGAATTCTCCTAATGATTTACAATTAATGAGTGATGCACCAGCACATCAACTATTTGTGTTACTGCCACCAATTGATCCAAAGGATGGAGGAAGGATCCCTGATCCATTATGTGTCGTACAAATTGCTTTAGAAGGTGAAATATCAAAGAACAGTGTAAGAAACTCGTTATCGAGAGGTCAAAGAGCAGGTGGTGATCTAATTCCATGGTTAATTTCCCAACAATTTCAAGATGAAGAATTTGCTGGTTTAAGTGGTGCACGTATTGTTAGAATTGCAACCAATCCAGAATACGCATCTATGGGTTATGGTAGTAGAGCTATTCAATTGGTAAAGGACTATTTCGAAGGCAAGTTTGCTGACATGTCTGAAAATGTGAAAACAAAGGATTACAGTATCAAGAGAGTTGATGATAAACAACTTGAAAAAACAAATTTGTTGAAGGATACCGTTGCCTTAAGAGATGCCAAATCGTTGCCACCATTATTACTGAAACTTTCAGAACAACCTCCCCACTTTTTACATTATCTAGGTGTATCATACGGGCTAACTCAAAGTTTACATAAGTTTTGGAGAAATAATGGTTTTATTCCAGTGTATTTGCGTCAAACAGCCAATGATTTAACTGGGGAACATACATGTGTTATGTTGAATACTTTAGAAGGTAGAGACTCTAAGTGGTTAAAAGATTTTTCCAAAGATTTCCACAAAAGATTTTTATTCTTGTTATCTTATGATTTCCACAAGTTTGCAGCTGTTCAAGCCTTAACCATTATAGACAATGTCAAGAGATCCAAATCCCTCCAAAATAGCGATGTTGATGAAGAAACGGAAAGTTCTAACATGGAGTTAAATAAATCTAGATTAGATGAACTATTTTCACCATTTGACTTGAAGAGACTAGAAAGTTATGCTAACAATCTATTAGATTATCATGTTATTGTAGATTTATTACCAACTTTATCGTTGCTATATTTCTCTGGTAGGACTGGTGACTCATTGAAGTTATCCAATGTACAAAATGCCATTCTTTTAGCTATTGGTTTACAAAGGAAAAGCATTGACGACATAACCAAGGAATTGAATATCCCACCAAATCAAACAATTGCTATGTTCGCAAAAGTCATGAGAAAATTCTCTCTGTATTTCAGACAAGTTCTAAGTGACAGCATTGAAACCAACTTGCCACCTTTGAAAGATGATATTATGAATGATATGAATGGGGAAGACGTAGAATCCTATGATGCAGCAGCAGTTCTGTCCAAACTGGATGATGATCTTGAAGAAGCTGGATCTGAAGCCGTCAAGGCCATGAAAGAAAAACAAAAAGAACTGATTAATTCCTTAAACCTGGGTAAATATGCAATCAATGATGACAATGAAGGATGGCACCAGGCAAAGAAAACTTTGGAGAAAGCAGCTAAGTCGGGTAAAGGTGGTGTCGTGAGTATTAAGACTGGTAAAAAGAGATCTAATGAAAAGGCAGAGGATATTTTTGATGAAGAAATGAATCGTGTAAGGAAGGAGAAGAAATCCAAGAAGAATCGTCGTTGATTTTTTTGAATATGGAACTAACTAGGTATGTGTAATATCAAGAACTATATGTATATTATAATATAAGCCAATAACTATTGATATCATAACTAATTGTTATCACTTTCCACGTGTTTGGGACATTTTTTCATTTTAAGACGTCGAAGAAATAGAAGAAAAGTGCATTTTAGGTAAATATAACAGGAAAATACAATATTCTCTTGGGTTCGAACATTGTTTAAAAGGAGCTAAGTCTATTCAAACCTAACTAATATAAACCACAAGAGCTACGCACAATGGTTGAATTGACAGAGATCAAAGACGACACCCAAACCGTCCAAGCACCAGACGTTGTTGCTACCAGCAATAAACACCAAGAACAAGATGATGTTAGTGATGACGAATTTGAAGATGACTTCAATGAAAATGAAACTTTGTTGGAAAGATTAAGTGCTTTGAAGGACATTATTTCTCCTTCTCATAGATCTCACATATCCAGTTTTTTCGATAATACAACAAACTTTTTGAAGGCTGCCTTCGACAAATCTGGAAGTTTTACCTGGATGATCACAACAAGTGCCCTTTTGTTAGGTGTTCCTCTATCCCTTTCAATTCTAGCTGAACAGCAATTGATTGAGATGGAAAAGACTTTCGATCTACAAAATAATGCTAGTGATATTTTAGCGAAGGGTGAAGAAGCTAAATGAATGTGATGACGACTAAACCCTTATACTTTTTTATATAATTATATATATATCCTAATGTGCAACACACGCTAATAAATTTACTAAACAAAGGTAAATTTACATAGGTGTGTTCCCAAAGTTTCCATTTCATGTTAATAAAACTTTTTTTACTCTTCTTAATTTATCATTATTCTCTATGCAAATACTTTATGTTACGTAATTGATCAATCCAAATAAGCTATGCTCTTCAAATAAATAGATAGTAGCTAGTTAACTATCTCGGAATTACTTAAGATGCCTTTGGATGTTTTATGGAAAGCGCATAAATATCCAAATACGTTGTAAATTCATAAATGACTTCATTTATAAACATACCGTGGACACCAAGGGCCAATCCAAACCCAACCCACGATAACGATGCTATTATAGATTCGGAATCAAAACCGAATAAATGAACAATAACGACGTACAGGATCAATTGTACTGATGGGATGAACATAGGTAAGTTTATCATAGGGAATGGCTGCATGGTTAAATGATTCACAATCATACGTCCCACAACGAAAGCAAACGACAATCCAATAGAAAGGACAGTAGCCATTGAAATAAATCCGGATTCGACTGTGACTAAAGTTAAGATCGAGACAGAATACATGATAAAGGGATATAGCGATCTTATAGCTTCCTTATTCTTCTTAATTTTCAGCGACGGATCAGATTCATTTTTATTAAAGTATTCAAATACGTTTTTTGTTGCTGAAATGATATTAAAGAATATTCCCATGAAACAGAACGCGTACATGAAGTCTAAGCTTTCATATTTAAAGGTTTGATCAGTACCAGGTATTTTAAATGAAAACCAAACGGAATGCCATACAGTCTGCTGTCCATAAATACCTACTAGAGTAAACACAAAGCAAATGATTAATATGCCTTCCACTGGTCCAGAAAACTCACTTAAGAACAATTTATGAGTATAAAATTCTTCCCATGTACTCAAGTAAAAGTTACAAAGACAGACCAATTGAATAATAATCAACATAAATGAATATCCAAGACCCATTGTGGATAGAACAGGGAATAGTGACAACGTTGTGTTCAATGAATCAATGCAATGATCAAATAATTCACCCAATGGTCCAGACTGGCCAGTACGACGTGCATGGCTACCGTCGCATGCATCAAACGTTTGATATAAAAACAATCCCACAGCATATGTAAAATATGTCCATCTAGGTGATTCTTCCGTGAAAGTAGGATCGTAATACAAAGTAGTCAATACATTGAATAAAATAAAAGTGAACCCAATCAAAGTGACTACATTTGGCGCCATCCACAAAGGAAATATTTCACTCACTTTCCTCCAATATGGTCTCAAAATATAATTGGATAATATTGAACGATCTTCAGAATTATATCTGGGAAAATGCATATATTGTTAGTACATTTAGTTCCGCATTAAATCATTGAAACAACACCGGAAATTGCTCGCACATACTTGTATAACTTTAAATTAGCCAAACTTTTTTCTGGAATGAAATACCCCATGTTGTTAGAATTATTGGTGTCATCCAGTTATACCATTAATAGATAAATAGCACACAAAGCAAAGTTTAAGTGGACGTTTCTTTTGAAAGGTGACTTGCAAAAAGATGTCAATGTTCTTTAATTTTTCTTCGTGAAAAAATAACAACATGGATGAAAAATACATATCTAAGATTACAATGCAAAAAGATGAATAATTCATGTGTAGAGAAAATAGGCTCTTAACAAAGCGTCTGTCATTAGAAATACACAGAATGCATCAAAAAGTATTACTTATTGCTATCAGTGGCTGTTCTTCATCTGGAAAGACTACCATCGCTAAATTAACAAGCCAATTACTCCCTAATTCAGTCTTGATTCACCAAGACGACTTTTATAAACACGATAACGAGATCCCACTGAATGAACAATATGGAATTCAGGATTGGGATTGTCCTGGAGCAATTGACTTTTCCTTATTTACTAAAGAATTAGATTCAATCCGTGAAACCGGAGAAATTTCCACCAAATTGGTTCATAATAATAACGTAGATGACCTGAGTAAATTTCAAATAGATAGAATCTTTTTACAACGACTTCAAGATAAATATGCAACTATCGATCCTCCTGTTAAAATAGTTTTAGTAGATGGATTTATGATATATGGTCAACCGGAGGTCTGTGACAAATTCGATTTACGATTGCTAATCAGGGCCCCATATAAAGATTTGAAAGAACGAAGAGCTGCACGAGCTGGTTACCAAACTCTTGATTCGTTTTGGGTAGATCCGCCATATTATTTTGATGAATTTGTGTATAAAAATTATAAAGATACACATAAATATTTATTCATTGGTGAAGATGTAGAAAGTTCTCTGACCCCAGAAAGCCAGAAATTCGTTAAGTTATTCAACAACTACAACGGAAAGCCAATCGAAGAGGCCTTACTTTGGGTATGCGGTCAAATTGTTTCTAAATGTAATAATCAGTAACCTGTCGCACCTGATTCTGCGCTTGTCGTTTTTAGCGTCACAAAAACGAACTGCCAATAAGAATAACAACTAAAATTCCTTTACATTTACAAATACTTACCACTATAATTATATATATATACATATATATATAGAAACGTATACCTATAGCAGCCCAAAGTCAATTGGGTTTGTATTAAATCGTATACATTTACCAATAACCAACTGCTCGTAAAGTAGGCTGGAACAATTGACGATATGGAACCTAAAATCTCCATCACCTCAATAGAAGGGTTAGAATTATATCCGCCACCTCTAACTAATGATAATGAGATGTCACCAGTAGTTGAAACAACCGAATCAGTTACGAGCGCATCTTCGGATGAGTCCTCTGAAGCATCCTTACCATCACGTCCCGTTGATCTTAAACCCGTACATATAGTCAGATCAATATATGCTCTACCTCTTAATGTGTACAAAAATAATATGGGATTAAAGTTAGATATGAGTTATATAATGCCTAACCTAATTGTTTGCTCATATCCTGTGACAAAATATCCTAAAATGATTTATAGGAATAGCTTAGAGGATCTGATTTCATTTTTAAATAAACGTCATGGTTCTAATAATTGGAAGATATATAATTTGAAGATTGAACATAACAGTTCAGACTACACAGATGGCGATGTGCTTCGATTGATTGAAGAAGGGAAAAAGCTTAGAAAAAACTCAATAACAGTTAATTATTTAAGGGAATACTTAAATAGTCATAAGATTCAATCTTTACCCCACAAGGAACACAAATCGACGTTAGTGGATTTGACCAAGAATAAGGAGAAAATACAGAATTGTTTGTCTAGAGTGGGGTGGTTGGACCACGCACCTCCACCATTTCAACATCTACAAGAAGTGCTGGAAAATATGAACCACTTTTTAAATAATACGACTAATTCTGCTGTCATATTACACTGTAGAATGGGGAAAGGTAGATCAGGTAGTGTTGCTGTAGCATATATGATGAAATATATGGGATTCACTCTAAATGATGCCTTGGATTTATTTATGCTAAGTCGTTTTAAACCAGGTGCCAGTCAAGGTGTAACAATGCCATCACAAGTTAGATATCTAAAGTACCACGAATTGTTTTTATCATATAGTTTATTCCAGCAAAAGGCCGCATTAAAGAATTTGACTCAATTTAGAACTTTAATTAAAAGCATTCAATTGACCAATCCTTCCCATTTCTTGTATGCACACCCATGCAATGCATCAGTCAAAATACAAACCTATAACAGTACAAGAGATGGATATATTACATTAACCACTTTAGAAACGGATGATAAATTATTGGGACAACCAAGAGCTGACTCTATCACTTTAAGTTTCCCATTAGAAGTAAATGTTACAGATATTCACATAGAATTTGGATTATTTTCTAAGATTTCACGGATAGCAAGTCATGTCACCTCCTATGCTTCTTATTCGTACTGTTGGTTCAATATATATTGGGAAACTATGAAGCGCAAGATAGAACAAGAAAACGATCATTCGGTACCTCAAGATACTGATCTATACTTTTTGATCCCATGGTCTGAATTAGAGGGAATCAAAGGTTCTCCAAACAAAGGCTACAAGTTGTTTGATTCTGTAAAGATAATTTGGACGGTATTGTAAACACCACTTAAATTCACCAGCCACTTGCTACTCCCTCCCCCTTATAAGCCGTTAAGGATTCTTCTTATATGTTTTTATATGTATTTTATCTATATTTGCGTAATTATTAGAAACATATTTTCCAAGCATTATAATTATTAATACATGACATGACAAAAAAACCGATTTGCATTGAAAACATATAATAGCTTGAAAGAGGTTTCAGAGTAAAAGAAAGACATTGCAGACAATTATCGAGGAGTACTACAGATTTTCAAATTCTATATACATGTATAATATTGTCAAAATTTTAATAAAGTTCCATTGATCAAGATACTTTTTTTAACAATAATAACTGATCAAGGGTCAATATACAATGCCAAGGGATTCTCTAAAAAAAGAAACTGTAAATGCTCAGCTGTCTTCATTACATAATAATGTTGATTCTGATTATAAGCATCCAATGAATCGATCAGTTTCATTAGAAAATTTAAAACGAAACCATTCAGCCAAAGACCTGAGTTTTCCAGGTTTTAAGAATGATACAAATACGTACAGCCGGTCATTTTCTACCAGTGCTATCTTGGTGAAGCCCAATAAAATGCTTCCAGACATGTCGCACCAAAATTTATATAGGAGCACAGATGGGTCTTCTATTTTACAAGACATAGATACTGATTTACGTTATAAATTGGATATGATGACGAAGACTTTGCCAGTGTCTACTTTAGCTAGAATACATGATACAAATACTTCAGTGAACTCCAATGATACTAATCAAGCAGTTAGTTCACCGAATAGAGTGAAAAATGAAAATGAAACGGGTATTAATTTAGAAATGAATCTTTCTGATGATGAATTTATGTTTCTTAATAACGCCGAAGAAGCCGAAGAAGAGGCGAATAATGAAGAATTTACCAATGTAGATGAAGTAGATGGTCTAATTGGCGATCATTCAACTGGTTATGACGATAATTATTATAAGACTAATTCGGAGGAAGACTACAACCTTCCGGTGGACGAAGAATACCAAAAGAGCCTGGATACTTGTGCTGCCAAATTTGATGATAATAATTCTAACCAAGCACCAAAACAACGGAAAATCGAATGGAATCTACAAAGTTTTTATGGCTTAGAAAAGGAAGTACCAGATTGGTTCTCTCTTTCGGACTATTCGTTCTTCCCTCAGATGTCTAGTCAGTTTAAAAAACTAGTCAGTGATATACCCAGCTTTTTAGACAATGGAGAATACGCTTCGAAAACGATTTCATTACTTGCAGAGGATGTTCCGACTAATTTATTTGCATTGACTTTTATATCTCTTGGAACCTTTTCTGTTTTACGACAAAAAGATGAGCATCTGAGTATTATTAAAAGAAATTGTTTACTAATGAAATCCATACTACCACAAATCATAGACTCATTTAAAAAAATAGCTATATCATGCAGAAATGATACAAAAAATTTAAAAAAACAAACAATATTGCATTTTCATTCCTGTACAACTTTATTTATGATCATTAGCACCGCCGTTGACTGTCGTTCATCAGATCACAGTTTAATACAGGAAATTGTAGATATTTTTATGAAATCAGAACTTCTACAGTTTCTAACCAGATATATAGAATATTGGAGATGGAACAGTAGATTATCAATGAGAATACGGAATATTATTTATCTTCTATTCAGGCTAATCGTCTTACAGTTTGGTGATGAAAAACTGCACAAAAATATCAAATCGACATTGTATGACTACCACGGAATAAAAACTTCAGATAAGTCCAATTCTAATCTAAATATATCACCTTTACATTATCATGCATTCTGTGAAGACATAACGGCCCGTTTTCCTAACTTCGAACTGCCAACCTCGTCTTTGCCAAAGGATATCGATAAATCTAATTCGTTATCTCAATTCTTAGAAATATCCAGACCAAAGTCTAAAAATCCATTAAACATAGGTCTTCCTGAACCACAACAACACTTGGCCACACCGGCACCTTCTCCTCCTTCCTCCCCACCATCAATGCATCTTGGCGAGCCACTGAAGTCAAGGAAGTCATTTCAAACGAATATGAACTATCCTTATCTTTACCCTTCTGATGACGAACCTGACATGGACAACCTTGATCAGAAATTTCATTGGGATAATAGTGACTGTAATTCTAAAGATATATTGATTCCCTATAGTATTGAGGAAGCTGTGGGTATATTAAAGAACAACTTGAGAATCAAATTAGCTACTAAGCAATTATGGGACGAGAGAGATCATTTTATGTCTACCGAGAGAGGTTGGCAGAAAAGTTCAAATGTTGAAGCATATAATTACTTCAATATACCCAAATATGAGCTCAGTGATGAGATGAAAACCCTGCAAAGAATAGAAATATACTACAAAGATTGTTTATCAAGTTTCAATTCATTAGTATTCGTTTTGTTGCAGACAATTGAGCTCAATTTAACAAATGCCTCTTACAAAGTATCTGATTTTCCGCGTAATACAGACACCACTGATGTATTACCTCAACTGGAACTAATACGAGCCAAAGAAATATCGTTAAAGAACTCATCTGGAATTCTATTCTTATTATTGAAATGGTTTAAATTGTCTCATGTTTTAAAATATGAATATTTATCTTCGTTGATTTATGATTGCAAGTATATCAATACATCAACAGCATTGTTAGGTAAGTATTCGGACATTTATCTAGATGTTATATCCTGTCAACTAATCAGGAGTTCACATTCATTTTGGGATAAGTGTAAAACATTTAACAACGATTATCAGAACCCAATTTCTGGCGTATCACAAGGAAGTCAACAGGAACACTTAAATGTCACAATGCTATCATCAGTTGTTTATTTATTAAAAATTCTCTGGAAAATTACTGGGAATAAGACTCAGAGACTTAAAGAACTTCCACTGTCAACAGGTCTGCTCTTCAAGCGGTATTATAAAGTCTTTAATCTTGACATTTATCATCCAATTCTAAAGATCACGAAGGAATTAACACCATTCAAGAATAAGAGATGGAAATCAGAACATATGGAATTAATATCGGGTGTGTACCTATACGAGAAGCTGGAACTTACAGATAACTGGGTAACGGGAAAGGACATATCTGGAGAGTTGAGTGACGCGTATGGTCAAGAAATTGCCTTAAGAGCTTTGTTACAATTTTACAATTTCCATAACTACAAACACTCTATGGAGGATCTTGGATATAAAGAACGCGATGGACCGAGTTATGATCTGATTAGCAGAGAGTCAGATTACATCAATGCTTGAATTGCCGAAGTGTTTACCAAACCTTCTATATACATATATAGTAAAGCATACACGTCTCAATAGTTGGAACGTGACCTCATCGCGACACCAATTTTTCTATTAACAGCGAATATTTGAAAAATGAAGTGAAATGAAGTGGATGAAAAAAGCATAGAAAACGTAAACAGAGCCCAAAAACCCTTGATTTCAACTGAAACCATTTCTATAATCAATAATTATATCTGTGAGTCAAGAATTTTTCATATTAGTACATAATTATTTTCTAAACGTTTAAAAAAGTCGTGATCTCCGGGATAGGTTATTGATTAAATAAAATCAACATTACAATTTAACGCGAATTCTAACGAACGTAATGAAATCACAATTATACGGCATTCTAGATTTATTATTCAATGGGACTCAAGATATTGAATCTATTACACATTTATCTACATCGTTGGCTAACTTTTTACAATCAAAAGTTAAATCCGAAAAACAGCTCCAGAATATCTTAGATCCTTATAGAAAATGGCCACTAGATGAGACAGCTATAGCGAACTGGAATACATTATATAATCTAGTTGTGTCATTATTCAATGTACCACCTTCAGAAATACCTAATATGCTTTCTGTATATCAGAATATGATAACAAGCAACAAGAATAATAGCACTAATACGAACCAATTGAATAATGAGACGTTACTTACGCATAATCTGAATGAAACTCCTCTAAGACCTACAAGCATATATGCTGAATCATTTGAAAATATAGATAGATTTTCTGATAGAAGATCAATTATATCATCTCCACAATCACAATATATCAAACCGGTCTTTGTTAACGAGGAAACTTTGAAATCGTTGGTTACTCCGTATTATTCTAAGACACGTTCAGAACAAGATATTTTACCATTTGCATTGTATAGTCTGCTAGCTACGACATCTGATATGTTTCCTATCGTTGATAATAAGTTCTCCATTCCACCAGATGTATCTAATACTAATAGTGATTTATTACATTTAATATTTGAATGTGGCCTAATATACGGTCGATTAAGTTCATTTGTAGAACAGCAGACGGTTTCACCTATGAAAAAGGCATTCTTGGTTGAGGTAAACATCCTGCTCCAAAAATATAGTGGCCATATTAATTATCTAAGCACTTGCGGTACTATTAATTCATTAAAGTCCTTATATTTGGAGGTATGTCAGTACGTTCCATTATTGAGACTTTGTCATCATTTTATGCTTAAATTTGAACGATCTACAGGTGGTGATTTATTAGCATATATTTATTCGTTCTTACCACACGGTAATGAAATTATATCGAATTTGAGTCGAACATTTTTTGATTCGTTGATGTCTTTATACCTAGAAAGTTTAACCAGCTGGTTAGTTTTGGGGAAACTAGATCCTAATGAAGAAGATTTGTTTATTATACAAACAGGAAATATGCCTTATATACCGTTTGATATTGATGTGAAAAGAGTTCCAGATTTTATTCCGATTAAGTATGCTGAGCAAATTTTAATGATCGGTAAGTCTTATATTTTTATACAGAAATTTTGCAATGAATTGCAATGGACTAATGAATTTTCCAGGAAATATTCTGCTAGTTTCAAAAATATAGCTCATCAAGGTATATCAGATGAATTTATTCGCTTATTACAGATACAATATAACGAAATAGTTTCGTATTCTAATGAGATTTTGAAGAGAAAATTTTATTATGACGAAATATTTATGGCTCTTAAAGATGTCTTATTTATGGGGAAAGGTGACTTCATCGACCTGTTAATCAGTAAGTCCAGTGATGTTTTTAATCAATCTTCAGAATCTATGCCAAGTAATAGACTGACAGGTGACTTAAAGTTAGCAATTGAACAATCCTCTTTAAGACATCTAATTGATAAAGATGATAAAAATTTCATCATCAGTCATTTAGATGTTAGGATTTTGGAGTTAGGTCATGGTTCTACAGGTTGGGATGTATATACCTTAGATTTTCTTGTAAAAGAGCCCCTATCTATTGTGTTCAATGTAAATAGAGATGGTGGAAGAAAGGAATATTTAAGAATTTTTAATTTCCTATGGAAATTTAGGAAGAATGACCACTTTTTTAAAGAGCAATGGAAGCTGTGTTGTGAGAATGTTAAGGGATTAAGGAAACTTTCGAAGTATAGGCAAATAATACGAGATAGTATTAAGAAATTGAGTAAAGTGAATATCCTGAGAGGTCTGATACAGCAATTTATACAAAAAGTTTTGGCATTTTGTTTTCAAATGATTATTGATACAAATTATCTAGAGTTGAAAAATGTTATTATAAACGATACAGAGAACAATTCAACTGAAAATAGTAATGATATCAAATTTACGTATTCAAAAACAGGAACAATTCGCGTGAATGGATTATTAAAACCTAAAAGATATGATTTTGATACAGAAACTTTATCGAAGTTATCGATTAAATCTACGGGGCATAATATAAAGGAATTAGATGCTTTGCATAACGACTATTTGGATAATGTTTTGTCACATAAGCTTCTATCCAACTATGGGCATTCTCAATTAGGAAAATATACCAATAATAAATATTCGTCCTCCCTTGTAATTTTACTAGATCTATCATATTCGTTTATCCAGCAGTATGTCGGGCTGAATAAACTTTCGAACCAACTTCTAGTTGAATACAGTCTGAACAATCCAGACGAGGTACGTTTATTAGTAATGAAGTTTAATGAATGCCTGGGTCAAATGACTTCAAGATATAATTCATTCAACATATATTTGAAAAAGTTTATTAAGGATTTACGTGCAGACGGCGATGAAGAACTAATGGTACTAAGTAGGTGCTTAAGATAAAGGCTATGATACAATGCCACATCTAGAAACCAGCAAACTTAAGAGTTAGATAGGGGGTGAGTAATAATACCCACCCGTACAATTACTTAATTGAACAGAAAAGGATATAATACCCTCGTAAAAACAAAAAGAGATGAGATACTAAGAACAACGAGGACTTTTTTATTTTTGCCTAGATACGGTTGTAATATGAAATTCATACCTGAAAAATAATGCTAAAGCAGGATATAATGCCTAACGGTTTCTTGATCCAACAGAAAAGCCAAATACGAGTATCCAATGGATATCAGTACAATCTAGGGATCTGCCCAAGCAACTATAGCAAAAAAAAAGGTGGCTATAGAAACTGTAGGCAAGACCTATAACGAGAGAGTTCAAAGAAGAAAAGTTTTAACTCTGTTGAAGCAAGAAAATTTTAGGTTCTAGACAAGTTTCTTTTTTTCAATTTATGAGGTTAAAGATATGCATAGGTTGTCCAGGGAAACTTGCAAAGTTTTTTTTTTTGCATTCCGCCCATTCATGAATTGTCTTTCCACTTGGCAAAATATCATCTCAACAACAGGGATTGGATTGGCTCCTCCTCACACTGATGAGGGTTGCAAGTAAATCTCAAGATATATTTCATCAATGTACTATTCTTCGTTTACCAAATACAATGTAGGGACGTATGCTACGTGAATATAAAATCCGCTGACCAGCACTTTGAATAACAGGAGTATCATCAATATAATAAAGTGTATGCTTATTATTTAAATTATAGTTAGTAATTGTTACTCGAGTTAGGGGAAGGAAACAGCGATAAAATGAATTTGCAAAAACACCAACAACCAAGAAACAACTTTTGTACCAGAGAAAAAAAGAATTGCGATGAGATGGGACGATGACGAAGTGATCTTTCCTTCCGCTTTATTGTGGTTTTTTTTTGGTTTTTAGCAATATTTTTTTGTTGAATATCTTGTTTGCCGGTTATTTGCGTGGCTACAATAAGTTAAGATATTGTTGTATTTTTACTTATTTAGGGATTATTCTTCTCTGAAATCCTTTGGGCTGAACAAACTGGCAAGGTAGTGTTCTTCACTTTTTATATCTGTTTTAGCTATTTTCTTAACTAATACACAAAAGATCTTTTTGAAATTCGGTACAGCTTTTCTTTCACAAATTTGTCCCTATTCACAACAAGGAGAATATTGTAGAAAACACACGCATACGATGAGTTCATTCAAGAATTGCTGTGAGGGGGTAAAAAAGGAAATGTGCGTGAAGAAAACGAGAACGCATTAGAGTTATGCTATATTCCCTTACCATCACCTGTTTTCTTTTTTTCTCGTTTGTGAAGAAACGAAAATATTATAGTTGGGTTGTTATTACACATCTGAAGTATATGTGGTCAGAAAGTTTCCTGACGAGATATACCTCGAACGGATCAATATCTGTATCTTCCCCTGAGTTATTTTTCAGTTGTATCAACCTCGCGATTTCCGGTCAAGAAACTGGCAAGTCCATCCATTTTTGACGGTCCCAAACAGAAAATGTTCGGGCATAAAAACGGGGCTCTTATGGGGTATCTCAGTCGGGAGAAAGGAAGATTTGGGTCCGGGCAAAACGATTCATTGATGTGGACAAGTAAATGATTACAGCAAGTATTTTCTATGTAGTTTATTATCCTAAATATGTTAGATACTCTTCAGATGGCCAAATCGATGTCGAATACCAACTTAGGAATGAATTTAATGTAGTTTCAACTCACGTTAGTAATCACATTCAGCAGTTCTTTACACTAATATCTAGATTGTAGCCGTTCCTAGAAATTGAAATGGGTTCTACTTATCTCTGGAATATTGGATGTCCAGATAATCAGGCTACTTACTATCTAGGAAAGAGAGAATTGGTAAAACAACGTGTAGGTAAAAATCAATGAATTGGGTTTCTGTGCACTAGAAATTTAACACCGAATTTTTTATCTCCAGTTTGAACATGTATATTAGTGCAGTTGTGTACAAGCAAGTACCAGTGCCAATATTATGATCATCAAAAAATGTTGGGTAGATAATCGCAGTTGGTACTGGGATTGGCTTTTTAGTTCTTGTGTAATTAATGCTGTCCAAGCTCAGAGACACCAAAAACTACAAATTAAGACCAGCCCAGCTGATATATCAAGACAGGTGTAACTGACTGCAGGTCCTTAGCAAAACATAGTATTTATATACCCAGCCCTATCAATGTCTTCCCAATGCCATTTCTTAGTATTCTATAATTTGTCCTTTCCGTGCTTCAATGGGGCAATTGATGTGGGCAAAGGAACGCATGTTTCATAGTGGACTGGGGCGGAAAGTTCATCCAAGAAAAAAACAATCTTTACTATCAAAATGCTGCACCTCTGGGTCAATGTCCCATCGCGAAGGTTTGAAGATCCAGAGGTATTCCCTGATTTGCCATAATTCTCCATGGTATAAAATTCCACTTCATTTTCTGCTTAAAGCGCGGTTTATGTCAGCGTGTGTAAGTACTCAGGATGTATATTCTTACTGCTCCCCATGGTTAAAAAGGGAAAGTGGTTTTCGGGATATTCCTTATTTAGTAAACGGTAAAGAATAAACACAACAACACAAAAATCCCACTTCGAAAATGTTTTATTTATGATTTGATAGATCCAAGAAGGACAGCAAGTACTTGAAGGTCTGGATAATAACATAGTAACAGATCGCATTGGTTCTACTTGATTTTCTTCGTATTTCCACTGTAGCTAGTGTTTCTTGCGCGTGTATGTGTGCTCTATTTATTTGGCCATAAGAATTCGATATCTTTTCGAGATGGTGGGTTTTTTTGTCAAATTCTAACACACTTTATCTCTAATATCTAAGTCTAACTCTTCAAGTTGCGTTTCTAAAGCTAAACAAGTCGTTGTTTCTAATTGAAATTGCGGTACAATACTGTAGTGAGTTTAAAATAAAAAGTCATACCATAATCGACAATAATACCCTAATCAGCGAACATAATTATTTTTTTTATTTTAGTTAATTTTTTTTCTTTGAAGGGAATCCGATTTACTTTAAAGTTGATCAGAATCGGGTATATATAAAAATATCAAATTTTATGTTATTCTAGTTCTATACTTCCTACTATTATTGGCTTCACTCAACTATAAGAATTTTTGTATTTTATTTTTCCTCGAATACTCCTTTGTGTTCTGTACTTCTCTCTCTCTCGCTTTCTGCATTATTAAAATTCTTCCTTATTAGGATTTAAATCAGACGTTCTTTAATAATACTGTGTGTGTGTGTGCATGTGTGTGTGTGTGTATTTTTTCATTTTCTTCTAACCTATAAGAACCTTAGAGATTTCAAAAAAACGAGAACCTATACAGTATAACAAGACATATATATAAAGGTAGGTAAACAAACATCCCTATAATATTCTTTCTAAACAAGGAAATCGGAACATTTTATATTCACGTTTTTGGAGAGGTGAGTTTGAGATTTCAGAATTAGTTAACCATTACGGTCCTTCTGTTTGTAACGATCTTTTTGATTTTCTTTTTGATTTGCTCAGTGAAAATTTTAGGATAGGTTATATTTTAGTTTTTTTTTTCTGTGTTGAAAGTTTGATTTGATATTGAAGAAAAGACAAATAAAAACAGATCAAAAAAATTAAAACATATTCATCATTTAAGAAGAAATTGGAAAATATAATTTATACTCGGTTTTTTTTTTCAAAAACGAAGATCAGAAAAATTTTTGGGAATTTTTTTTTCAAGTTATTAATTATTATTGTAGTTGTGCATGCTACACTCGTTCCATCCCCAACATTTTTCCCATCTATACCATTACTTTATCGTTATTACACAGCTAATATAGTAATCATACTTTTGTCCCGTAACAGAAAAGAGTAAAGATATTATATAAATATTATTTCTTCCTTTTTGTTATGAGTGACGACATATTCCTTAAGGCATTGGCAAATCCAAATGAACCAATTGATAAATTAACGAAGAATGGTGTTGAACAGAATGACTTGACGAAAGATCGGGCTTTCAATACAGAAAATACAGAGGACAACTTAACTCAGAATGACGGAAAGGATTCGAAGCAAGATGCTGGGACTGTTCCGAGGCGAGGAGATGATGAAGGTCAACCAAGTGAAGATGATGGAAGAGATTCAAACAATAATTGCGAAGCTAATGATGCAAGTCGAGATGGCATGGACAATAGTAAAAGCTTAGAAAAGATAGAAAACAATGTTGAGAACGATGTTGAAAATTCCGATAATAATATTCAAAAATTAGAAAACAATAGTAATGACAATCATATAAAAACTGAAAATACGTCTTCGGAATCCGAGGATACGGCGTCTTCAAATGACGAGGGTGGTAGAGACAAAAAGGCAAATGAATTAGAAGACGACGACGACGACGACGACGACGACGAAGATGCTGATGACAATGATGACAATGATGATGATGTTGATGACAATGATGACGACGGCGATGATGATGATGATGGTAATACAAATAATGAACCTATTAGATCTAAAAATGAAATTTTAGAAGAACCAGTGCCTGTACTTCCTGAAGGCTACACGATTAAACCAGATGCTCGTATAATTGAAATGGGTACAATTGTATCGGTTTTTGAGAATAATATAATTATAAAGGCGTCAATCACAGGTGAGAAAAAAGTGTTAAAAGAAGGTACCATATTTTGTTTAAATGATAGAAGAATATTGGGACTATTGACAGAAGTATTCGGTCAATTACAATCACCTTATTATAAAGTAGTATTACCATCAACCGCGTCACCAGAATTCGTCGAAGAATTAAAAGAAAAGATTTGTCAAAAAACATATGTGGTAGAGTCAGCTACCGATTGGATAGATACAATTGAATTGAAAAATAACAAAGGTACGGATGCATCGAACGGATACGATGAAGAGTTGCCAGAAGAAGAACAAGAATTTTCTGACGATGAAAAGGAAGCAAGATTTAAGAAAGTCCAGAAACAGAAAAGAAAAAGAAAACCTACAAGTACAGCAACATCAACAATGGCTGCCGCTTCCAGTCCAGATACCAATGTTAACCATGACAATACATACGAAAGAAACAAGAAAAGAAAACCTTCTACAATGCAAATCAATGTCCCGACTATGAAGCCTAATAGGTTCTTATCACAAAGAACCTATAAGTCAAGAAGTACCCGACAAAAGGAGGAAGCTTCGCGTACAGCTACTGATAAAGACAAGGATCCAAGTGCACAGACTCCGAATAGAGAAGATATCTTACCTCATCAATCTTACAGAAGTAGCAGTGTGAATCAACCTCAACCTCCAAGAAGTCATCATTCAAGAGCCCCATCAGCCAATACATTGCCCTCCTCTACACAACATTATATTTCATCAGATAGCTACTACCCACCTTATCCGCAACAGCAGCAACAACAAGCAACTCAGCCAATGGTACAACCATCAATGGCAATGAATCCTTATGGATACCAATACGGGCAAAATCCTGTACCATCTTCGACCCAGTTCTACTATGGACAATATCCATCACCAAATCTTCCACCTCAACAGTATGCATACTCGATACCGCCAGGAACGTCAATGGCAAATCAAATGCAAGCGCCATATCAAGAACAACCATATACTGCAAATGCATCCATGGCTTATGGCCAGAATCGTTATGTGCAATCTTCCCCCGCAACCCGACCATCTCCATCACAATCGTCTGGAACACCATCACAGCAACCATCTAACATGGCGTATATAAATGCATCATCAATGACGCCTCAAATGACCATGAACCAGTTGCAGTACATGCCTTCAATATCTAATGATATGCAACAGCAGCAGCAGCAGCAGCAGCAAATGTATCAATTGCACCAGTTGCTAGTCATGCAGCAGCCATATCAACAACAGTCACAAGGCCAAGGCCAAGGTCCGCATCTTTCCTCTACTATCCAGCCAACTCAACAGCAACAACAAGCACCCCATCATCAACATCATTCGTCTATGGGAAACATCCCACCCTATTCTCCAAGTCAAAATGATCCATCTATGTACAGAGAGTATTAGAGCTGCAGAGGGGTCTGTTTATTTTTTACACATGTAAACTACAAGGTAAGATACAGATGTAGTGCTCTATCCTCCGGATCTTCAAAAGTAATTGCAACGCTGTCACCCATTTTTTTGATCCAAAGGAATATAAACAAATACTAAAATAAATAAAAAATTGTAAATGTTTTGCACTGAACGTTTTAGATTTGTGCAGATTTTTTTCCTGTGCTAATCCTGTTCAAATTTTTATTGTAAACTAACTAACTTAATATACGTATAAATAGAATTAGTACTATATAGCATTTATGTAACAATTATAAAACATCAAACTTTTATACTAATTCGGACACAAAATAACACAATAAGATGGGTATGTTTCTTCAACTATTCCTCCATTACCGACTGGAGTAAAAATCTGCGGTTCATTATTAATCAATCTCCATTCAATGTATTGCCCATTTAGTACATATTAACTAATTTGGATATCATTTGCATATTCACACGTGCTTACAAACGTTCTTGAAAATTTTAAACGTCAATTGAAAAAAATCTGTAAATTAGCGATGAGGTTAGAAAACTAAACTTTGTGAATCACCTCTCATATTATGTAAGTACAAATATTCTAAGATAAGAGTAAGCTTTGAATCTACCTCGTGAAATTTCTAATATTTGATCACTCTATCCTTTTTATTCAAATTTTCTTTGTTTGGATCACTGCTATTTTTGGGACATTTTCATTCCTGCTATTTCAATATAAAAGAATCAAGTTCATATTTCATTAAGTAAGCTATAGTGTTAATATTGGTTTAATTATTTTAACA
Source organism: Cylindricascospora bacillispora (assembly GCA_030573655.1). NCBI lineage: Eukaryota > Fungi > Ascomycota > Saccharomycetes > Saccharomycetales > Saccharomycetaceae > Cylindricascospora > Cylindricascospora bacillispora. The sequence goes on along the minus strand of JAJMDR010000012.1, from coordinate 141,826 downwards.
TTGCCAAATTCCGAATAACAATTTCTAGGTCTAAGTTATTAGAATGACTGTAACATATGAAAGTAGAAAAAGATCTTGCTCAGAAGTATCTGAATCGAATACTGATCTAGGTTCTCAATCTAAAAAGCATGCTATTTCTACAGATGCTAATAACGATTCTGATGTAGATAGTGACACTGCTAGTGAAATTACAAAAGAGCCAGTACTTTATAGAGAATCAGAGAATTACATGAGATGGCAAAGCACCGTTTCGAAAGTTGTAAAATCCGTTGTATCAATTCATTTTTCACAAGTAGCACCTTTTGACTGCGACACAGCACTTGTCTCTGAAGCTACAGGATTTGTAGTTAACGCTGAATTGGGTATTGTTCTAACTAATAGGCATGTTGTCGGTGCTGGACCATTTGTCGGCTATGCTGTATTTGACAATCATGAAGAATGTGATGTCATTCCGATCTATAGAGATCCTGTTCATGATTTTGGGTTTTTGAAGTTTGACCCTTCTAAATTAAAGTATACCAATGTTCATGCATTAGAATTGAAACCTTCTTTGGCCACTGTTGGCTCGGAGATTAGAGTTGTAGGAAATGATGCCGGTGAAAAATTAAGTATTCTAGCTGGTTTCATCAGTAGAGTTGATAGAAATGCACCAGACTATGGTGACTTGACTTATAATGATTTTAATACAGAATATATTCAAGCTGCTGCATCAGCTTCTGGTGGTTCAAGTGGTTCTCCTGTTGTCAATATAGACGGTTATGCCGTGGCCTTACAAGCCGGTGGATCGACTGAAGCATCTACAGATTTCTTCCTACCTTTAGATAGAATATTGAGAGCTTTGAAATGTGTTGAACTTAATCAAGCAATTACCCGTGGTACCATTCAAACACAATGGTTATTAAAGCCATATGATGAATGTAGAAGACTTGGTTTAACTTCTGATCGCGAAAGTGCAGCTCGTGAAAGATTCCCTGATAAGATTGGCCTATTAGTTGCAGAAACCGTATTAAGAGAGGGCCCAGTAGATGGTAAAATTAAAGAAGGTGATGCATTGATTTCAATTAATGGGGAGTTGATTTCTTCGTTCATCCAAGTAGACGATATTATGGACTCCAACGTTGGTAAAGACATTCAATTGGTTATTCAAAGAGGTGGTATAGAGCATAGTATTACATGTACTGTCGGTGATTTGCATAAAATTACTCCAGATCGTTACGTAGAGGTTTGTGGTGCTACTTTTAATGAACTTTCGTATCAAATGGCTAGGTTCTATGCTTTACCTGTCAGGGGTGTATTTTTAAGTAGTGCATCAGGTTCTTTCAGTTTTGATTCTAAGGAAAGAATTGGCTGGATTGTAGATGCCATCGATAATAGAGAAACTAAAGATTTAGACAGTTTTATAGAAGTTATGAAAACAATTCCAGATCGCAAGAGAGTGACCGTTAAGTATCACCATCTGACAGACCAGCATTCTCCACATGTCACCTCTATATACATTGATCGTCACTGGTGTAGTGAATTTAGAATCTATAAAAGAAATGATGTTACCGGTATCTGGGATTATACTGATGTTGCAAAACCTTTACCAGCAGAACCTCTGAGATCTCATTCCGCCAAGATTATTCCAATTGCGACAGATAATGAGAATATTGCAAAATTGTCTCATTCTTTATGCCTGGTGACGACTGTAGCACCCATACCTCTGGATTCTTTACCTGCAGAAACACTTAAAGCCTCAGGATTAATTATTGATGTAGAACAAGGATTTGTGATAGTATCTCGTAGAGTAGTCCCACATGATTGTCTGGATATTTTTGTAACGATCTCTGACTCTGTGGTTATGCCCGCCAAATGTGAATTCTTACATCCAACGCATAATTATGCTATTCTTAAGTACGACCCGAAATTAGTGGATGCAGAATTAGTCACTCCAAAATTATCCACTCATAGAATGAAAAGAGGAGACAAGGCACAATTCATTGGTATAACGCATAATTCTAGAGTTGTTACTGCTGAAACTACCGTAACTGATATTTCATCAGTCAGTATTCCAAGTAACTTAATTCCAAGATATAGAGCCACCAATTTAGAGGCCATTTCTATTGATTGTAATGTAAGTACCAGATGTAATTCAGGTATTATTGCCAGTAATGACGGGACGATTAGGGCATTGTGGTTATCATTTTTAGGTGAGAGACAGGAAAATAAAGAAAAGATATACTTAATGGGTATGGATATTGTTGATTGTATTCCAATTATAAATGTGTTAAAGAGTGGTCAAAAACCAAAGATTAGAATTATTGATGCAGGCTTTGGATCTATACCTATTTTGCAAGCCAGAATAAGAGGTGTCCCAGAAGAATGGATTAAGAAAATGGAACAGGAATCAGGTAATAGAGTTCAATTTATGACTGTGTCTCGGGTATCATATACTACTGAATCAGTAAAACTTCAAACGGGTGATATTATATTATCAGTCAACAATAAAATAGTCACAGAAATGGATGATGTAAATGGGGTTTTATCTTCTGCAGATAGTCTAGGACCCGAAACTTTAAATTTTAAGGTTGTTCGTGATGGAAAAATTGTAGAATTGGGTGTCAAGACCGTTGAAGTTAATGAAACTGATAGAGTGTTGATCTTTGCGGGTTGTATATTGCAGAGTCCACACCATGCAGTTCGCCAAGCTATGGACAATATACCTAACAGAGTATATTGTACTTTTAGAGGAGAATCCTCACCTGCATTACAGTATGGTATCTCTGCTACTAACTTTATCACTCATGTTGGAGAAACTGAGACCCCTGATTTAGATTCATTTTTAAAACTTGTGAAGGAAATCCCAGATAATAGTTATTGTAAACTAAGATTGATGACTTTTGATAACGTACCATTTGCTATTTCTTTAAAGACTAACTACCACTACTTCCCAACAGCTGAACTGAAAAGAGACTCTGTGACAGGTAGTTGGATAGAGACTGAATATAACAAGACAGAAGAAAAATCAGCTGCTAAAGAGACGTAAATTTTGGCTTAAACTCCTCGTAGTAATTCGCATATGTGCTCTTTTTAGTTCAATTGTATATTTACGTATAATTGGATGTATATATATATATATGTATGTACTAATACATATGTATAGGTAGAAGTCAAATAATATATATATATTATAAATGTTTGTTGGGATATTTGCATGAATATATGTACAGTTATTATTGCTTGACCTAATGATACGGTAAAAGCCTCTTCAATCTCTTAATATGAGAAGGTTCTGCACCTTTCCTGCCAGTCAAGTCCTTTAGACCTCTCTTTGACCAACCAATGTTACCATGTTTTCTTCCGGACATACTTCTTTTAAATCCACTAGCGGTCTTTTTCCATCTCTTTGCGGTAGCTTTGTGAGTTTTCATCAGATTCCTTGCCAAAATCAAATTTGTTACATTAAATTCAGCCCTGCCCATAGTTGGTCTCAAAATTCCATTGAAAAATGTAGTGAAAAACATAATAGCTGAAGCCTTAATTTCTATTAGGGCTCTGTTGTTTTGTTTCTTTGGGTATGTTACACTAAGTAACAAGGTAGAATAGGCTTTCTTTAAAGTTCATACTTAACAGATTTAAGAATATGAATTGTCACGTGATAAAACCGAAGACATGTCTGAGGATCGCATAACTTTTAAATAGTCTCTCCTCCAATTGACGGTTATGTTTATTGTTGTACTCAAGACTTAGTTGGACTTTTGTTAACATATATTGATACATATTTGTTTTAGTCCTTAAGTTGTACTTTATGTTGCGATTAATGATTTTTCTTATGTGCAGTCTGTAACTACTAAATATAAAAAAGATCAGGTTTAAGGTAGTTGTACAGATTAATTGCATGATTACAATAGATAAACTAAATAGTAAGTACAATCATATTATATATAAGAAAAATACAGAGACAGAAAAACACACTCACATTAATCCACTAGCACGTACAGCTGCAACAGCTTCTTGAATTTTTTTGTTCATTTCAGGATCATTTCTGATTCTTAACTGCACCTTTGCTGCCTCAGCAAATGTAATAGCTTGTAATTTTTCATCCATTGTTCTTGCCAAAGATGCTGCTTCTTCAAACAAAATAATTGCATCGGTAACCTCTTCTTCCTGTAGTTTCATTTGTGCTAAACCTAACTTGGCTTGCTCTGATCTAGAATCAATTTCGCATGCCTTCTCTAGAAGAGCAATAGCTCCAATAAAATTCTCAACGGACGGCGTCTTTGTTAAGATAGTGGCTTTACCAATCCATGGGGCGACACCAACTAATATTCTATCATTCATAGACTCTAATTCAATAGCCTTATCATACTCCTCCTTTGCTTTATCCAATTCACCCCTATCAGCTAAAATTTCAGCATAGAAATTAGGTACTTCAGGAGAGTCGGGGAATTTCCTTCTAGCTTCACTAAATAATGTTTCGCAATCGGCAAATCTATTTTGACGGTATTCTAAACAGGCCAATTGAATATAAGGAAAAATATTCTCAGGATCACATTCTTTGGCCTTGTCAAAATCTTTACCTGCTTGATCATAAGATTGCAAAATAAAATGCATTTGACCACGATGATAATATGTTGCAGAATTCGTAGGATCTAGCTCAATAGCCTTATCAAAACATTTCAAATATTCTTGGGCATTTCCATTATCAGCTGTAATCAATGCCTTGTAAATGTATGAATTGACCCGAGGGAATAACTCCAAAGCCCTTTCAACATACTCCCTGGCGGAGACAGCGTCGTTTTTCAAAAATTTGAAGATACCACAATATTCTAGAGCAATGGCTAATTTTTCCTTTAAAGAATCATCTGCATCATCTGCGTCTTTATATTTACTTTCATATAATTCAAGAGCTTTGCTAAACAATTCTTCAGCATTATTAAAAGATTCAGCCTTTCTTTCATAAAGGTTTTCCAAAGCTTCTGTTAGTATTTTATCACTTTCTTCGTTAGAATCAAAATTTCTTAATTTAGTTTCTGGTGTGAAAATTCCAAAAAATGACGACATTGATGTGACGGAAGGTAAATGATCATTGTTTTTATCAGCAGCCAATTTTTTCTTTAAGACAGACATCGCTTGCTTATTTAATATTCTTTCTAGCATTGGTTCAATAGTAGCATCATTGTAGTCTCTCCCCAAGGATAACGCGGACAAATCGAACATGGCATCTGAATAATTACCCAAATTTTCATTGGCTGCTGCTCTTCTTAACTGAACTTTAGCATAATCTGGTTTTAACTTCAATGCTCTAGTACTATAATCCACCACTTTTTCATTATCTCCCAATGAAGAATAACAAGCTGAAATATTCGATAAATAAACTGGATCTTCGTTCAATTCCAAAGCCCAAGAATAGTACCTTATGGCGTCTTCAAACTTCTTTTGTTTAAACAAAGAATTACCCTGATCCTTCAATTCAGTGGCAAATCTAGATTTTTCTTTTTCCTCTGTTAACGCCTGCAATATAGCTATATCTGGTTCGCCATTGGAGGTGGTGGGATATGAATATTTAGCTTTGCTATTGTCTTTCGCTTCCTCAGATTTCTTTTTCTCCCCTGGCAGATGAGTGCCCCTAGTGTCATTACTGGATGCGGCCGACAATTGTTGATAACAGTAATAAGCACCTAGGGCTGCTGTACTAGCTGACACAACTGCGAGTAGCGCAGTCTTGTGCTTGTGAATATAATCTACTAACGAATTTTCTGATGAACTCATAGCTTCTGCTTGACTAAGACGTTCCTAAACTCCGTTACACAGAATACTCTTCAATTCCTAGACCTCCTGTCCCTTGAGCTTGATCACCATTACATGTAGTAATAAAGAATAGCCATGCTATTCTTCTTTTGAGATTTCCTCTTCCGTTTTTGTCTCCTTTAAATGGGATTTTACTTTGTGGAGCAGCACGTGAGAGTGAAAAATTTAGAATATTTTCAATATTTGATATGCTGATGAAAAATTCCATGAAGCTCATCACCAATTGCACTAGCAAGTCTCGACAAGGTGCCTTATCAGTTGATGTGCGTTCCGTTCTTTTGAATCCACTGGTCAAGAGCAGGTAAAGTAGGAACAAGGAATTTAACTGATACACCCCGTGTAGAACGAATAGCACAAATATGACTGACACTTTAATATGTCAACGGTGCAAACAAAATAACGCTACAGTTGTATCAAGAAAGGAGAAATTCTGTAATGGCTGCCTGTCGAAGTTTGTCAGTGGGAAGCAGAGGAAGCAGATGATGAATGATAACTATTTTAGTGAAGTGTTTAAAGTTATATATCCTGACAAAATCAAGACGCAAGACGAAGCTGACTTAATGAATGCAAATTCAAAAGTATTGATTCCTTTATCCTTTGGCTCATCTTCCTTAGCAGCCTTGGATGTTGTAAACAGTTTGATAACTGAGCAGAAGAAACTACATCGCGGGAAAACCGGGTTTTCAGCAGAAGTAATTGTTTGTTATCTACCAAGTGAAAATCAGAAGGACAGTTATGAAAAAATGATCCGTAAGTTGCAAGAGGATAGATATAAGGACAACTCTGATAATATATCGTTTCATTTGATTAGTCTTGATAGCTTCTTCCAATTCTCAAATGACACTCCTCAGCCATTACAAAATTTAGTATTAGACGATAAAGTATTCAATGGATTAATTTCAAAAAACCTAGATGATTATGGTGAAGTTACTGTACAAAAGATTCTAGGTAGTTGCAAAAATAGATCTACCTGCCAAGATTTTATTACTTACGTCACAAGACATGTTATTAAGTCGTTTGCAGCACAGAATAATTTCAAGATAATTATCTGGGGTCATTCGATGACAAAACTGGCTGATGAAATCATCTCTTTAGTGGTTAATGGGAGGGGTTCGGAAATATCACACCTCCTTAATATGAAAGATTTTGACGAAGAATATGAATATAAGTTTAGAAACCTATATCCTTTGAAAGATTGTTTACTTTCAGAAATTGATGCTTATTGCTATTGCAATAAATTAGATGAATACACAATAAATTATCAAATACAGGACACTTTATTAATTAATAAATTTGAATCTCAAGCTCATGTTAGAAATGGCGGCATGCTTACTAAAAATATGACAATCAATGAATTAGCAAGAAAATATTTTGACGATATAGAAGTAGATTATTCCAATGTGATATCAACAGTCCTACGGACAGGAGATAAATTAGACGTTCCAAAGCAATCTTTAGAATCAGATGAAAAAATAAATTGTGCATTATGTTTTGAACCTCTATATAATGACGTTTCCAAATGGATCAAAAATATCACCGTGGTTGATGGACATCCCATTGAAACAGAAGAAGAAAATTATTTATATAAACAATGGACAAGATCGACAAGTGGTGCCCAGGCCGGAGAATATAATAAATTGAGAGAGTCATTGAGAGAGTCTGGCCACAATACGAAACTCTGTTATGGATGTGTCAATATACTAAAAGATGTGTCAACTAAGAGTGTTTTATGGCCAAAACATGAAGATAACGGCCTACAAACAATCTTAGATGAATTTGAAGTAAGAGATTAGTATCACCATTATATATTTGGAAATTCATTGTGTTTTTTAATCTGTACTACCTATCATATATATGTACGGCAAGTGTAATACAACTTTAAAAATAATAACTGTATTTTCATGATTTTGGTGGATATGTAGATACAAATATTTAATAAACACAAGACCTTAGAAATCCCTTTACTGTTCCATGTATACGTAATTTTTTTCGCTAAATGATTTATATATGAATTGATACAACTACTTCCTCTTCAATATATTTAGTAACTCATGTGAACGAGCTGAATTCGGATCAAGCCCATTATTAGTACCTTCAACATTATCTTGTTGCTGTTGTCCAGTTGTAGACGAAGATTTTAAACCATGCAACATATTTAATAATTCATTCGAGTTAACTGATTGATTTTGAGCATGGTCTGAAAACGGCGTACTGTCAATTCTATTATTATTTTGAGATTCATTTTGGTATGACACGTTATGACTAGGCTTTCTGCCTAACACTTGCAATAAAGCTGAAGCATTATTATGGTCAGTGCTAGATTCTACTGGACTTGGTACTTGGTATTGCGGATTGAGTTGTGCTGCAGTTGTTGGTTTACCAGAATTATTTTGGAGAAGATGCCACAATTCGTCCAATTTTGATTGATCTTCGTTCAATGGCGGTTCTGTCATTCCAGGATGCCCGATAGACTTAGGGGATAGTATCTGTGCAGATGTAATAGTATTAGAAGGAATTTGTTGCGCAACAGAAGCAGAAGGGTTATGATTTTGAGAAGAAGGCTTTTTTAATAGAGATAGAAGCTCATTACCGTTACCTTGTGTTGACTTCACATGTGCTGCAAAATTTGGAGTACCAGGTACTGATTCACTATTATTAACAGGGTTCTTTAACATAGCTAATAATTCATTTCCTGCACTCGATGGAGTTTCTCCGGGTTGTGTTGATAGTGCTTCTGCCTCACGAACACCGCTTGTATCAACTGAACTTTGTTGCAATGAAGAAGGTGACTTTTGGGTAAACAGACCTTCGAAAGTTTCACCACGTTTTAAAAGCTTTATCTTGGGCCCTACACTGGCTCTGAAGGAGTTAACAGGGGCAGCATTTGCAACTGAACTAATAACTGATTGAGTACTATCATCTGGGTTATGAGTATGTGGCACCTCACCATCCTTAAAGTTATTTTCCTTTAGAATTTCCGATCTTTTAATTTTTGTATTTATAGGACTTTCAAACGTTCCAATAGTCTTCAATTCCTTCTGCTCAGTTTCATTTTCAGACTCACTGCTGCTATCAAAATCCTTATAAATATCTTCTTCTTCTTGATCCTGTTCTTGTTTTGATACATCATTTACCCTTGAATCATTAATATGCAATTTGTAATCATCAGTATGATTGCCATTTTCTACGTCGTTGTAAGAATCATCACCGATGTCTTCATCAACCTCATCTTCTTCAGCAGTAGAGCTTTCGAAATCTTCATAATCCAATGAATGTCTATTTGATTCATCCATTAATGATGCCTCGTCATTTTCCCTAGAAACATCAACTTGGGGTGAGGTTGTTGGTTTACCTGATTGAGGATTCTTCAGCATGTTTAATAAATCAGTACTAGCTGTTTTATTAGATTTCTGGTCGGTTTTGCTAGGATTTCGAGATGAATCATGTAACATTCTCATTAAATCATTTGCAGACGAAGGAAATTTGCTATCATTATCTTTAGCTGAAGTTGACTGAATCTCGTTATTTCCTCTTTTTAGCAACCTGATATTTGGTGTGTCTTTACTCGAACTATTCTCATTCTTTGACTTTAGAATATCTAATAGTTGTTTTGATGAAGATTCAATTTCGTTATTATCATTATGCAATTCATTCGCTATTGTTGGTCTCATTAATGTGTTTACTTTAGGAGTTGTTAAACTCGCAGAAGGATGAGTTAAATCGCCATTATTCCCATGCGAATATAAAATGTCATTAGCGTTGGAGTTATTACCAGGTAAAAACGAGATTGGCATAAAAGGGAAAGGTGTAAATTGTTGATGAGGGTAAATAGGACCAAGATGCTGTTGGTACATCGTGAAATCTGGGAAACCTGCAGGTGGAGGTGGGACAGGTGGTACCGTTGATGGGAGTTGTTGCATAACACCGAAGTTATCAGATGCCGAACTAATTGGCTGCTGGGTGCTGTTGTCAACTATCGATTGATTATTGGCGATATTATCATTAACGCTTGGAGAAATTACATTGGTGTTATTCGCGTCATTTACATGTACCTTAGAGGATGCGGAATGTAATAAGTTTAACAAATCTCTGCCAGGATCAACATCATTATCTTCTCGATTTATGCCTAGTAAAATCTTCAGTTGTTCTTCAATGTAACTCATGTATTGAGATTCATTTTTAATCTTCTTCTTATGAGACACCCATAAATTCAAAGGTTTCATCATAGAGTTAATCAAATAATACTTTACGTTTGATTTATGAATAGTTCTCGATAGTTTTTTAAAATCCTTCCATTCAATTTGGTCAATTTCATTTCTAACTTGTGGTTTAAAATCGAAGTTCTCATCTACACCAGAAATTAAAAAAATTTTGTAATTCTTCATTTGGAAGTTTCTTTCAACGAACTGATTTTCATCGATATAATCAGCTATATCGAAACCAATTTCCTCCTTGACTTCTCTTATACAACAACTGACATCATCTTCATCTTTTGATATTTTACCTCTTGGAAAGGACCACGAATCACTTTCAGTACCTTTGACAAGTAATATTTTGTTCAACTTGTCGTTGAATATTGCTGCACCTCTTACTGGAATAGTCTTTTTATAATTGGAAAATTTGGCCAGAGCTTCATCTGCTTTGATATCCCATTTCCAAACAATTGGATATAGATTAATAATATGAGACGCAAATGATTTAATTTTTAGAGATGGTAGCGATGGATTCATCAATTTGATGAAATCAGTATAAAACCAACATGCTTCTTCGAAATGGAATAATTCTCTTTCCACACTTGCCAAATCTTCTTGCGGACAATTAATTATGAATCTTACCAACAAATCTTCTAAAACTTTATCTAAAGAGGTGACATTTTCCAAAGCATGTCGTAGAGGTAATGACATGATGATAATAAGCTTAAATGTTAATAGAGAAGATCGAACAGATAGATAGATGCCTTTTTCTTTTTCAGATATCGAGTAACCAAAATAAAAAGGGAATAAGATAAAGGAAAAACAACAACGAAAAACAAACTAAATTAACAGTCGAGATAGTTGAGATATCTAATATAAGGAAAGGATTGGGAGAATTTGAATTCTTTAGGGATTCTTCTTCTATTTCTTTTTCTTCAGCGAAAGAAAGACCGTTTGGCTCTTGGGTTGCTTTGCTTGTCTTGCTGTCGTATATCAAAAGAAATTTTATTATCGTAACAATAAAAACTGGTATTTCTTATTTTAAAGTTGGTGAAAAGAAAAATATAAAAAAAGCAGTAAGCAAGACTAACAAACACTAAGAAGACACAGCAAAAATATAATATAATAATTTTTCCTTCCTTCCATTTTATTTATTTTCTTCAATCTTTCATTGCCCAGAACCCACCGAAAAAGCCAGTCATATCATCACATGACTCAACACACAACGTGATCATAGAGCACACTTTTAAAACCCAAAAGCCTAAGCCAAATTTGGCGTGAAGACTGCGGCAAATAGACGGAGCCAGAATGATTGAACGCTGGTAACCAACCCTCTTTGTTTGCCCGAGTGATCCACCTGTGGATATTTCTGCAAATGTTCACCATGGGCGTTAACACTTTCTTTCTCCTTGGGCAGCGAAAGAAGGATTCATACTCCCCTTATATACTTCTCTGTGCCAAGGAGGTGCCCCCAAAATAGCCGCCGACCAGACGACTACAAATGGAGACGGCGGGAAATCCGGGAGCTAGTCTGCCGGCCGTTCGTCCACATTCCCCGATTCTCGCACATCCCCAGCAACGATCCGATCCGATCCGGACCGTCCCCTCGGATCGATGGAGAAACGCCAGAAAAAAGGGGCTTCAGCTCGTGGGACCACCGCGTCTCCGTCCTTCCGAACCCGCGATAAATGACTGTTTCACCAGCCTGAAAAATCACAATAACAGCCCTAATTCGGTCCAAACGTCATATTGATAAGAGGTTTCGAGAACACAATGCGCCAAAATGAAGAAAAAACAAAAATTGAAAAAAGGCTCTGTAAAGTCCACTTCCCCGACCGGAGCAATGGAGCCGCCATGTCTATCTGGTTTCGTACGATCCATCTGCCCTCCCGCCTCCCACGCATGGGAGAATCAAATTAACTATTGTAACATCTCAAAACCTGCGTCTGCCACTAACCATCATCGCTTTTACGTTAGCTTAGTTCTGTTTCTTTGGGTTTGGTTTGGTTTTTGGTTAACTCCGAATGTTAATTTGTCTTTCTTCATGCCAAGTGATGGAAAAGATTGCAAAGATCAATTGAGAATTTATTGGTATATAAAGAGAACAGGAATCGTGGTAGAAGTCTGTCCATGTTTCTTCCTTGTTCCTTTTTTCCTTCGCTTTATGGCTCATTTTGTTGCGATAAGTTAAGTAAGAGCTAGATATACGCGGTTTATATACTAAAGATATCAGCCAAGAAATAAAAGCAAAAGCACATACAGACAAACATGGTCAAAGTTACTTTAGATAACGTCAATTTATTGGTGGACATCGATGATAAACCACAATTCCCACCTTCTCAGACTACTGTTCGGGATATTTTAACCAAGGAAGCCCTGGAGTTCATTGTTCTGTTGCACAGAACAATGAACAATAGGAGGAAGACTCTATTGGAAAATAGGCAGATTGTTCAACAAAAGCTGAACAATAGATCATTGAAGCTATCCTTCCTCAAGGAGACCGAGAATATTAGAAACGATCCAGTTTGGCAAGGACCACCTTTGGCACCCGGCTTGATTAACAGATCAACTGAAATTACCGGTCCGCCACTAAGAAACATGTTGATCAATGCTCTAAACGCCGAGGTCAACACTTACATGACGGATTTTGAAGATGCTGCATCTCCCACATGGTTAAACATGATATACGGCCAAGTCAATCTATACGATGCAATTAGAGACCAAATTGATTTTTCCACCCCAAGAAAGGAATATAAGTTAAGAGATAAAATTGCAAACTTGCCCACTTTGATAGTGAGACCTCGTGGTTGGCACATGGAAGAGAAGCATTTGTATGTCGACAATGAACCAATCAGTGCTTCGATCTTTGACTTTGGTCTTTACTTCTTCCACAATGCTCATAAATTAATCGAAATCGGCAAAGGTCCATATTTCTACCTACCTAAAATGGAACATCATTTAGAAGCCAAACTATGGAATGATATTTTCAATATCGCACAAGACTATTTGGCCATCCCAAGAGGTACCATCAGAGCCACCGTGTTGATCGAAACTCTGCCAGCAGCATTCCAAATGGAGGAAATCATTTATCAATTGAGACAGCATTCCAGTGGGTTGAATTGTGGTCGTTGGGATTACATTTTTTCTACTATCAAGAGATTAAGAAACTTCCCAGAACACACGTTGCCTAATCGTGACTTGGTGACGATGACCTCCCCGTTTATGGATGCCTATGTGAAAAGACTAATCAACACTTGTCACAGAAGAGGTGTTCATGCCATGGGTGGTATGGCTGCGCACATTCCTATTAAAGACGACGCCGACGCCAACCGCAAGGCCATGGAAAAAGTGCGTAACGATAAGATTAGGGAATTGACCAATGGCCACGATGGTTCGTGGGTTGCACACCCAGCCTTGGCACCAATTTGTAACGAGGTGTTTGCAAATATGGGCACTAGGAACCAGATCTTTTACATTCCCGAGAACGTCAAGCCCGTGACCGAGGACGACTTGGTCAATACAAAGATCGCCAACGGTGAAGTGACCTTAGAGGGTATTAGACAGAACCTGGATATTGGTTTGAGATACATGGAAGCTTGGCTGAGAGGTTCTGGCTGCGTTCCAATCAACAATCTAATGGAAGACGCTGCCACTGCTGAGGTCTCACGTTGTCAGTTGTACCAATGGGTTACTCACAGAATTAGATTGGCTGACACTGGCGACATCGTCACCCCTGAGTTGACGTCCAAGATCTTAAACGAACAAGTCCAAAGGTTATCCAAGGAGAGCCCACTCGGTGACAAGAACAAATTCGAGACTGCTGCCAAGTACTTCCGACCAGAGATCAGGGGGGAGAAGTTCAGTGAGTTCTTGACTAACTTGCTGTATGATGAGATCGTCACTGCCAATGCCAAGCCCACTGATTTGAGTAAGTTGTGATTTAGTTAGTTGTACTGTATAGCGATCGACGGCCGTTGTCACATGCCCACTTCTTCATCGACGCTTCCTAACGTTTTTGTCTGATCGTCTCGAGATTCATTGCTTCTCGAAGGAAAAATGGAAAAAGACCACAATAACGGTGAATTTACAAAAGGAGAAAGTCCCGAAAGACTCCAACGGGGAAGCGTGAGAGGGCCCAGAGAACCATGTCTTTTGTCTCCCACAACACCACGTACACTCCTGTTTGTGTTTGTGGATAAAACGTTATATATTCTTAGTATTTTCTTTTTTTTATAGTATATTCATTCAGTTTCCAGTATCTTATTTATTTATTTATTTATGTATTTATTTAAAGTTTCAGTATTTTTTTTCATTTTGGATGATTTTTGCACAATAAGTTCGAATCAAAGATAAAATAAAATATATACGAGAGAATAAAGGACTGGCTAACTTTCACAGACAATCATCTTCCGTAGGATCCACAGCGGAGAAGCTTAAAAAGAACGCAAAACAACGAAACTAATTACACAAGTTACTTATACCAAGCACGTATACCAGTACATATTTATATTCGATCCCAGCTCAAGAGCATTTTGAGCAGCTCGTCGCATCCCACCCCCTATAGAACAATTTAAACAAACAAACTGATTAAGAGGGATATAATGAACTATTCACTCATGTCTGATGGTATAGGTAGTTCGTCCAGGTCTCCTTCCAATCATCTACCTTTTGCGGCACCTGTAAGTTCGAGCGTTACTGCCAGCACACACAATACTGGTGGAAACCTTCAAACGAGAACAAGAAGAGGTTCAAGCTTTAGTTCCTTTTTGAACTCATTTGGGCTAAGGTCTAATGTGGCCTCCCAGAACAATAGTTCTGTTACTATCACGAACAATAACACTGGTGGAGGCAATGCTCCTACTACCTCCACTCGGTTAAGTAATGTTACTACTAATACCACTGGTAACAGTTCTGTCAATGAACAGATTTTGTTAGGTACGACACCCTCGAACAACACCGAAATTAATCTAACTCATCACAGGTCCAATTTACAATCTTCATTACCGAATTCCGATAATAACTCACATTCTAATTTATCCAGACCTGCATTACTACAACAACAAATACAACAGTCGAAACAAAATATTATGGACTTAAATAATAATTTCAAATTACCTGTCGTTTTATCTTTGTCAAATGGATCCTCAAACGATGTTACTTCATCGAATACATCAAATTCACCTAATCATGTTATATATGGTCCAAACGATACTTCTAAAGCCATTTCTTTGGATCTGAACAACTCTGCAGCTAATGAGTTATCTAACAGTACAGATATTAAAGTTAAAGAAAGGTTAACCAAGAAGGGTTTCTTCACTATCAGATTAACACCTTTTATTGATTCAACGTCGACTTCAAATCAAGGTTTATTTTTTGATCCAATTATAAGATCTGCTGGTTCAGGCTCAAATCTACTAATAGGAAGATATACAGAAAGAATCAGAGAAAACATTTCACGTTTGCCGGAAAAATATCACCCCGTTGTGTTTAAGTCAAAAGTAGTGTCAAGAATCCATGGTTGTTTTAAAGTAGACTCTCAAGGAAATTGGTTTATTAAAGATAACAAGTCATCTAGTGGAACGTTTCTTAACCATCAAAGGTTGGCTCAAGTTTCTACTATCTCTAAAGATTTTCTTTTACATGATGGTGATATTTTGCAATTGGGAATGGATTTCCGTGGTGGTACAGAGGAGATTTATCGCTGTGTGAAGATAAAAGTTGAATTAAACCAGTCTTGGAAGCTAAAATCTAAAGCATTCAACAAAGAGGCTCTCCAAAAGATTAAAAATTTACAACATATAAATAATAATATTGAATCAACTAATGATGAAGAAGATTGTTCTATTTGTTTATCGAAAATCAAACCATGCCAACCAATTTTCATTTCTCCTTGCGCACATTCATGGCATTTTAAATGTGTCAGAAGATTAGTTATGATGTCTTATCCGCAGTTTGTTTGCCCCAATTGTAGATGTACTTGTGATTTGGAGGCGTCTCTTGATACTGATAGTGAAGATGAAGATGACGATGAAAACATGATTTCTGATATTGAAGAGGAAGGTGATCAACTGGTTGATCAGTCGAATATTTTTGATAATAAGAATGTTACAATACATTAACGAATATTTCAGACGTCTCCATCCCCAAGAAATAAAATAATATACTAAAAAATGTGTCTGTGTCTCTCTTTAGTGAAAGAATATACTAAACTAAACACATCTATACCCATTTTTGCAGACTGCTATTATCATCATCCATATTATTTATATACAGTTCCCTTAACTCCTTAATATATTGGTATGTATAGAATGACATGAAATAAAAAATAAGATAACTTACGAATGAATATTAATTATGCCCTACACATAATTGAACTATGTAACTATTATTAGATTTAATCTCGACTCAACGCCGCCTTGTTGTTATCTTAATAGTTAATAACATGTAGATAATGTGTAAATAATAGAAGAGTTCTCTACTTCACCATCTATCCTTTTCTCCAATTAATCTTAACAAAACTTCTTGAGCTTCTTGCCTACCCACACCGAACTTATAAAATTCATGCCCACCTTCTACCAATTTCCATTCTTGTGTCCTTTTTGATATTTTAGTTAATTCTCGTTGTAGGTTCCCCCACTTCGAAGATTTTTTAATCATTTCTTTAGAACTTATAATACTAGTTTTCACATTTTGTAATTTTTCATTTGAGATTTTAACATCACCATAACTTAGAATGGAACTTGTTACACTTTCCAAGAACTTCATCCTAATAAATTTACCTTGGTACTTCATATCACGACCAAATATACGTTCACGAGACCCATGATGGGCTAATAACCAAGATGTTTGTAGTCTCCAACCCAAGGTTGATATTACCCCCTTCCACCATAATTTAAATTCATTTTCTCTTATAATTTCTTTTGGCATCCATATTGTATTATCTGGGTCATTATCTTCCCCATCATCACTGTCATCTTCACCCCCATGAGATGGAGGTAGTAATCTCTGAATGTAGTTTTTCAACAACAAGTTCTCATGCCACGATTCTACAAGCAGCATTGAATCAACGACATCAATATTCTTAGCAGTGAAAACCCTTGTAAACAGTCCCCCAAAATCATACCCCACAGTCACAAATGGACCTTTGATCTTAGCATCTTTTAATAAGGCATATGATAATGCATCAGCAATCATTGAAATTGAAATTGGAGCTGGAGGTGAGTCACTTAAACCATATCCTGGTCTTTCATATGTACAATATCTATGAATTCGATTTAAGTGATATAATTCTTGGATCCAAGTTGCTGATAGGTAGCCTGTATCATAACCTCCATGTTCAAACAATATTATGGGTTGAGGTTTGTTATTATCATCACCATTGTCATTTCTATCATCACCAAATACATCACCATAACAAGTGATATGAAGCTGATAGGTGTGATTTGGATCTACCCAGTGGAATGCGTCATACGAAGGGGCCTGGGCTTTAACAATATCACCAGCCACTCTCCAGAGATCAAATGTGTTCAACATTGTATTCCACGTGAACAATAAGAAGTACAATAATAGAATACACTTGATGCAATTTCTGCTTCCGATTAAAATCCATTCCTTTAAAGTGTGTTTACTACTTGGACTATTGAATAGAACAGATACAACATTACTGTTGCTAGTATTAGTGTCTGCTGAATTGTCTACCTCAGATGGGGTATCTGAATTGAAGAAATTCAAAATTTTGGTATTATGTTTAAGTAAACTCCATTCCAGTATGAAACCTATTAAAAAGGAAAACGAACACCACAAGTATGTAATATAACCGATCAAACCCAATCTTGATCTTGAATAATAGATAAGCATTGTCAAGAGCAAATTAGATAACGTTAAGCCCAACAAAATTAAGTTCAAAAAACAGTCTAAAGCAGAGTATAACCCGATCTGATTAAACCATAGCGTAAGAGTATTGGAGACTATGGAGATAAATATCAAAGAAATATCATTAAAACTACCAAACCTGTTGTTGATTGACTTAAAAAAATTAATATTGAAAAAAAAATCCGATATCATTGAAAGCATCAGCCAGAACAAACTAATTGCGATTATGATATTTAGAATCCATCGAGAATTGTTTATGAAAAGTTTGTACGACTTACGATACCTAAACAATTCGGTTTGCAAGTTTCTCTCCTCATCTTCTCTCGAAAAGCTGCCCGTTGCGTTACCCTCATTGTTGTTATATCTATGAGACAGTTTAGGAGGCTTCTTATTCAACAAGGGTTCATTTTCGTCCGGGGTGAAGCCGCCATTGCGGGGCCCATCGTTTGGCTCAGCAGTTCTCACATCGTGGTATTCGCCGGGTATGCTTTTAATCGACTTGTTGCTGGTTGTAACAGATCCCACGCCTGCAGTGACGCTTCCATTCTTGGGATAACTAGTGTTGGCGGACCCATTGAATGATGACGCTTCATTCATGGCTGAGTTTCTTTTTCTTTCTCTGAGGTGACCTACAAGTTAAGTGTATAATAATTGTATGCCTTGCAGCTGGTTGACGTGGGTCCTTAGTTGCTTGTCTTCTTCACTGGCTCGCTGGTCATCCATCGAAACGGGTCCCTTCCTATAAAATCCCCTTAAATTCATTATTATTTCTTAAAATAATATAAAAATAAAGACACAAGCCCTAACCCATCGAACACAAGCCCTAATACAATAATCACATGACTTAAAATACCAAAAAACCGGATCCAAACCACATGAATAACACGTGATACTGGTTTTGGCTGAACGTCAAAAATAATGAAAAAATCACATAGAACAGAAAATTTTTTTTATAATACAAACTGAATAATGAAGAAAAGCGTACAAAAGAAGGTAAGAAGAGCCTTCAGAACCACTATTATTGATAGCGCAAGGTTTCTGATCAGAGTCGCTCCTTTCTCGTCACTGACAGAGTGTCTTCAAGAGTTTTACGTCCACATAAAGCCTCACCCTACTCAGATATATACACACACACCAGAACCATGGCCGAATCTGCTGTCAAAACACCTCTACAATCCAGTGAGCATGTCGTAAAGTCAACAAACCATACGGCAGAACCTATGGAAGGCGTGGTCGCAGATCAAGCTGTCCAGGATGTTGCCGAAGAGGAAGAGGAAGAAGAAGAGCCTGACACCGAAAAGATCAAGATATTGCCACAGGCCACCTCCGAAGATGGGACATGTGCCTCGTTCCAAATATCACAAGAAGACCATACGCTAGGTAACGCCTTGCGTTACGTTATAATGAAGAATCCAAACGTCGAATTCTGTGGTTACTCCATACCTCACCCCTCCGAAGAACTGTTGAATCTGAGAATCCAAACGTATGGCGATATTACAGCCATGGAGGCCCTACAAAAAGGTTTAAAGGATTTGATGGATCTATGTGATGTAGTGGAAGAGAAGTTCACGCAAAGAATCAAGGAACTCTAAACTAGTTAGACAGACACTACACACCCACGACCTCTGTCCCCTCCCCCCCCTCTATATATATCAAGATAAATACATAAACACTAACACCCTTCATATATAGCGGATCTTAGCCTTTGTATAATATAATTTTAAAATTTACACTAACATTTTTGAAGCTCATCGCATCTTTAATTTTTCACTTTTTTTTCTTTTTCCGCAGACTTTTCACGAGAATTAAATAGTAAAAAAATTTTTCACTCTATGTTGAAAAATTTATATAAATATTGAAGCTCATCTCGAAAGCCTTTACTATGTATCCTCATTCTTCCCCAGTTCAATCTTCGTTCAAAGAGCACCATAACTCAATACTATTGAACAACAGCAACTAATAGATCAGAAACTAGATAGAAAATATGGGTTACGGTAGAGACGCTCAGTTTAATAAGAGTAATTACAATAGTCGTGGAGGTGATTTCCGTGGAGGTAGATCTTCCGATAGAAATTCCTACAACAGAGATTCTAACTATCGCGATGCTGCATTCCAACAACAAAGATCTTCTTTCCAAGGTCCACAACAACTAGTCGCTCCAAACTGGGAACAAGAGTTGCCAAACTTACCAGTCTTTGAAAAAAATTTCTACATAGAACATGAAGTAGTCCAAGGCAGATCAGACTCTGAAATTGCTCAATTTAGAAAGGAGAACGAAATGACTATCACTGGTCATGATATTCCAAAGCCAATCACTGATTTTGACGAGGCTGGTTTCCCAGATTACGTATTGAAGGAAGTCAAATCTCAAGGGTTCGACAAACCAACTGCCATCCAATGTCAAGGTTGGCCTATGGCTTTATCTGGTAGAGACATGGTTGGTATCGCCGCTACTGGTTCCGGTAAGACTTTATCTTACTGTTTACCAGGTATTGTCCACATCAATGCTCAGCCATTATTACAGCCAGGTGATGGTCCAATTGTTCTTGTTCTTGCCCCAACAAGAGAACTAGCCGTGCAAATTCAAAAGGAATGTTCCAAATTCGGTAGTTCTTCAAGAATAAGAAACTGCTGTGTTTACGGTGGTGTCCCTCGTGGTCAACAAATCAGAGATTTAGTACGTGGTGCCGAAATTGTTATTGCCACACCAGGTAGATTAATTGATATGTTGGAAATCGGTAAAACAAACTTGAAGAGAGTCACATATTTAGTGTTAGATGAAGCTGATAGAATGTTGGATATGGGTTTTGAACCACAAATCAGAAAGATTGTTGATCAAATTAGACCTGATAGACAAACACTTATGTGGTCTGCTACGTGGCCAAAGGAAGTGGAAAAGTTAGCTAACGATTACTTAACTGATCCAATCCAAGTTCAAATCGGTTCCTTAGAATTATCAGCCTCTCATACCATTAAACAAGTTGTCGAGGTTGTTACAGAGTTTGAAAAGAGAGATCGTTTGTCCAAACATGTCGAGGCGATTGCTCAAGATGCCGAGTCTAAGTTATTGATCTTTGCTTCCACCAAGAGAACTTGTGACGAATTAACCAAATACTTAAGACAAGAAGGGTGGCCAGCCTTAGCCATTCACGGTGATAAAGATCAAAGAGAGCGTGATTGGGTGTTGCAAGAATTCAGAAACGGTAGATCTCCAATTATGGTTGCCACAGATGTTGCTGCTAGAGGTATCGATGTCAAGGGTATCAACTACGTTATAAACTACGACATGCCAGGTAACATCGAAGATTATGTTCATAGAATTGGTAGAACTGGTAGAGCCGGTGCTACTGGTACTGCCATCTCATTTTTCACCGAAGAAAACAAACCATTAGGTGCTAAATTAATATCGATCATGAGAGAAGCTAACCAAGAAATCCCACCTGAATTGATGAAATACGACAGAAAACAACATGGTCCACACCCCAGATACGGTGGTGGATACGGTCGTGGTGGATACGGTAGAGGATCTCGTGGTGGATACGGCAGAGGCCGTGGTGGTTTTGGTGGTGGCCGTGGTGGTAGTAATGGATACAATAAGCCAAGAGATGGTGGATGGGGCAATAGAAAATTTTAAACTTAATAATTGGTTTCTCTAAAATTCCTTTATTTTTGTATATTATATGTAATACTATAGGTTAATCTGTGTATAGAGCTATATGTAATAAAGCATTATTATTAGTATATTCACACGCGGTTAGCGAACAAATAGTCAGTCAGACGCGACACACGCTTGCAATAGTACCAACAAACGTACAAAATAAGGGTAGTCTTGCCAATTCCGTTTTTCTTCTTTATTTTTGATTTTTGTATTGTTTAATATATTAAATATGAATACATGCAGATATGTATCCGTCTATATACATACATATATATATATGTATTTATTCGTATATATATATATAAAGCTTTTAAAAAAAATTCTATCGAAACAATCTTTGAAGTTACAATATAAATAAATAAATAAAGACAACAACATATATCGCAATTATGTTCGTCTTTTCGTTTCCTTCACCGGTTATGTATTTTTTTCGTATCTCTTATTACTCCCAAGCCCCAAACATACATGTCCTTCTTAACACTAGAAAAAGCTCATCTATAATACGTGATTGAAGTAGTAGTAGGCAATAGCAAAGAAGAATAAGCCGACACAGATGACCAATCTACCACCAGCTTCGGTTTGACCGTGGTGGTCATCACCCAAGTCAGCAGAGGTACGAGCTGGGGTGACACGTTCACTGGTTGGATCAATTTCACCAACTTCCAAGCTCTTCAAAATCTTCAAGGCGTCGTCAGAGTGACCAATGTCGATAAATGGACCAGTGGCGTCTTGACCGGCCAAGTCGAAGATGATCTCTTCACCACCTGGATGGGCGTCCAAAAATTTGGTGATGTTGTACACCTTCTTGTCGATGACGAACCAAGCGTCGTCGACCTTGTTGTGTTCAGCAACTTGCTTGTAAGTGTATACCTTTGACATTGTGTTGAGCCGTATATATAGTTTGTCAGTAGAGTAACTAGCCTTCTTCCTCACTGGTCGATTCCTCCCTAGAAGACACACCAACTGCTACGCCCAGCGGAAAGTCTTCTCCAGTGGCCAGCAGCGCCTGTTTATATACTTTTCCTTCCTCACCTACAATCGTTAAATTTTTCACTCTACACACATCTCGAATGCTGATTCTGATGCCAAAATCGTCTCGTTTGGCTGTAAGTCGCTTACATAAACCGATAAACCTCGAGAACCTCGAAATACGAAAATTTTTTATTGGGAAATCTTGTTCGTATAGATCACATGATGCTCCGATACGTCCGGAGCACGTGGCAGATAAAAGCATATGGTGTGTTGATATATATATATATACATATACGTATTGGTGTATAGTGTGGGATTACGGTGAAATGATGACAATAATAACAATAACAGTAACAATAGGATGATGTTCAGGTACCCAGGTGCGTCGCTGGACTCACCACTGGAAGTCGATCCCCATGGCTTTGAGTCTGTCCATGCGGGCCCTGTGTTTTGTCTGTTGTGACTTCTTCAAGGCTGCGGTGTCTTTGATAAACTTGGGCTTGTCGAAGGACCGCTTTTTGTACTTGTACAGCTTCTCTATCTTCGCACCGTGGGGCAACAGGCGTATCTGCAACAGATGTCCCATCAACAGATAGTTGTTCATTGTTTCGTACACGACCCGGGCGTCTTCCTTGTTGACGAACTCTACGAACCCGTAATGTCTCGACTTTCCTGTCTTTTTGTTTCTGGCCAGTCTGACCTCTTGCAGGTCTCCGAATTGTGCAAAATATTTACTCATTTCAATTTCGTGGAACCCGTGTGGCAATCTGCCGACGTATATGATATTCGAATATGCACTGTCGGCAGTTTTCCTGTTGTCCTCATGCTTGCTCTTCTTCTTCTGCAGAGGCTTAACTGCGTGCTCGGAGCCAACCTCCACCTCCAACCCTTCTAGCTCTTCTTCTTCCTCGCTAGATGATCCCACATTCTCGACTTCCTCATCGCTTACTTTCGTCAACTCTTCCTCGTCCTTTTTGACAGGTTTAACACCTCTCTTCTTGCTTACTGACTTCGCCATGTCTAGAATAGTCTTCCAATGAGTGCTGATCCGTTTCCCTTGTTGTGAACTTACCTCTCCCTCTGTCTTCATCACAGTGAAACTAATGAGATGACCTTTCTCAAATAGAAAATTTTTTTGTTGTAGCCTATTTTATTTTTTTCAATTTTTTCCCTCCATGCTTGAAAATACAGGCTCTTGGAAAATTGCAGAGATCGATGCCTGTCACATGCCACTGGACCTTGGTAAAAAGGCTTATAGGAAACTCACAGCCAAGAGAGTTACTATTGACCAACTGGCAAGCATCCTCCGGCAGACGGAATTGAAATCAACGATTAGCGTGGCAGGCTGAATTATCTGTTTCCCGCAACATGTCGTCTCCAGGGCTCGGTAAAAGGATCAAAACATTGTCTGTTTGCAGACCAATAATATATGGCAACACCGCGAAGAAGTTACTGCCTGACAAGAAGCCTAATAACACTCCCAGTGAACACACGCACATATGGACTATCTTCGTCAAGGATCCGCAAAATAGAGACGTCTCGTATTTTATCAAAAAAGTGGTCTTCAAACTACACGACACATACCCAAACCCAACCAGAACCGTGGAGGTTCCGCCTTTTGAAATCACAGAAACCGGTTGGGGTGAGTTCGACATTAATATCAAAGTCTACTTCGTCGATGAAGCCAACGAGAAAATGCTGAATTTCTACCATAGACTACGTCTACATCCTTATATAAACCTTCCCAAGCCAAATGAGCCGGCCGATTCTGTGGCAAATGCTTCCAGTGAAAATATACCCACCCCTGATCCTCAAGAGAAGAATAATGACGAGATAAGTTCTATATTTTACGACGAAATAGTGTTCAACGAACCAAACGAACGATTTTTCCAAATTCTAATGACAACCCCGGGTAATTACTTACCTTCTAACAAATCTAAAGACACTATATTTTCTAAACAGTTAGAAATCGAAGAACTGGAAAGACTGGATAAAGCGACGACTAAAATCGATGAACAGGTTGAAGAATATAAGAATAAATTGAACAAGGAACTAAGTAGTTAGTCATTCATAAATGACCTTTTTGTTTCTTCCCTATATGTTTATGTATTCATAATTGTAGTATTATTCATAATATATACATATGTATATAGTATATATGTATACCTTCTATACTTAGACAGGATTCTTCTTTAGTTGATCAATTTTTAAACTAGATAATTCTGCCTTTTTTAGAGGTACTGCCAAAGGAGGCTTCTTTCTCAGTGGTTCTTGTGGTTCTTGTGGTGTTTTGTCATCTTCCAAATCACTCTCTGTCAAATCAATCATTTCAATTCTACCTGCTTGAACTGGTCCCTTACTATTGCTATCTTTAAAGTCACTTTTAGTACTGGATAATTGAGACTTGTTTCCTATATTAATATCCGCATCCTTCAACTTCAATAATATCTCCTTCTTCTTGGGCTTTATTGGCGGTGGAATAGTCGAAGTGGTCGAAATAATACTAATAGCAGGCGAACTATCGCTTTTATTTTGTTCATAGTCGTTCTTGATAGACACTAAATCATTTACAGAACTCGATGCTGAGATCACCCTTGAAGACCTTGATGGTGGAGGTAGTGGTATAACCTTTTTAGGTGTTGGTGATTTATTTCCTGAAACCATGTCATTTTCATTAATAAAAGTTTCCTCATATTGATTACTTGATCCTGTAGATACTTGTGATGCGATTGAAGAGGATCGATTGGGTGTACGTCTAAGTATTGGAGGTAGTTGTCTCTTTATACTGGAACCTTTATATGGCGTTGACAATACTGGTGTAGAAATTGATGCGTATTTTTTCCTTGGACCAGGAGCAAGAGGCTTCTCATCCAATGTATCAGATGATACCATGGACGCAGAATCGTCCATTATATTTGGATGCTCCAATTTATAATTCAAATATATCTTCTCCTTGAGGTCATATTTCATTTTATCATCAACAAACATAATTTTAGCACGGTAAGCAGCATATATTGGTTTATGGTCACTTAATTTTAAATTAGCATCTGAATACGCTAACGGATGCAAATTAGAACCTTTATAAATGATTCTATCAGTCCAAGATGGGGTTCTTGCCTTTTCTGAGGTGTCATATTCGTCACTACGTGAGTTATACTTGTAAGTTGGTCTAAATTGTAATGTTGGCTCCTTAAATTCTTGGAATATAACACCTGCATTGATCTCTTTCGTTAGCTGATCGTACTCCAACAGCTTGTCTATATAACCCTCTGGCTCTTCCCTTAAATATTGACGAACTTCCTCATTAGGCAATGTGATTCTATAATTTAAATCTCCAAGCCAAAAAATCGAATCATGATGTGGAATCGTTTGGGAACGTTGAAAACTAATACTCTTATTAATGTTGTTATAATCATTTCTTCGTTCATCGATACTATTTGAGCCTGCAGCAAAATGCGCATTAACAAAACAAAATGATGTCGCACCATAATCAAAACGAATAGCCACAGCACCTTTATTACCTGTCATGCCTTTGAATCCAGTTTTCTTCGTTGATCCTTCTACTCTTTTAATATTATTCGTCTTATCGGCCCTAACAAATAATAAAATAAGCAACGATGACATTTGTTCAACCCTAAGTAAAACATATTTTTCCTCATACTGGTTCAAACAATCTCCTACCATCCTTTCCCAAAATGAACCTTTACTATAATCTGCATTAAGTATAGACCCTGCAGTCAATTCAATAACCTCCTGCAATCCTAAGACAACAACATCAGGCTTAAATTTATCTCCAATGGGAAATAGCCATTCAGATAAACTCGATCTTTGAGACGTACCATTTACGTTATAACTACCAACAAATACATTAATACTTGAAGTAGATGTGAATTTTTCAGCTAATTTCCCCAATTCTTGCGTAACATAGTCATTGATTGGATTATACAGTTCTACAGCTACTTGGCCTGGCAAACGACCTAAAAGCAGGTCAATATTTTGCTGCTTCCCTTTATCCATGAAATTATTGATGTATAATCGGCTAACAGATTTAGTAGCATCTGAAAGAGCCCCAGCAAAGGACATTTTACCTTTTCTAATAAATGATGTTTTTAGTGCATTGGTCCCTGTGTATATTTGAGAAATCTGGTCACCATGGTCTGCCCATAATGTATTATGTTTCTGGACATAATCTTCATCAACATTAGTATTTCTCAATCTATGAAGCTCAAAATCTGTTAAAAACAAATTAAAGGTTTCTAATGAAATGAACTGCTGGACCAAATTCGTTCTATCGAGACAATCGAGACAGTTTGTCCTGAAAACACCATTTTGTTTAGAAATTACTCGTTTCTGTACTACATCATATGAAAAATAACCAGAGTTTTTAAGGAATGAACCGATTTTGGGTAATAAGTTTTTAACAGATCCAAATCCCTCTTGGGAAGTTTCTCTATGGAAGTCAAAATTTGTGTAGAATACTTCCTCTTTATAAGCAATCCTATCAGAATCTTTTAAATGTGAAAAATATCTTATAGATAGCTCTCTTTCAGCAGGTTTCGCAGATAGTAAGTTAACTACATACACTGGCCCGTACTTCTTGAGCAAACGTGAAAAATGATTGTCAAACGTTTCTCTTGTAGCATCTATGGATCTTGTGATCTGAACTTTTGGGTTTAATAAAGATGTATCTTGTTCCCAAAATATCGGAACACTGCCCCTAATCTGAGTAAATGAATAACAATATTCTTCAGAATACATGATAAACTCAGTTTCGACAAAATTTGCTACATTCGATTCATCATCAATTCCTCTTACATTAAATCTTGTGCCTGCCCTTTTCCAACTTTGTTTGGAAATTATTGTTAAGTTTATTTTTAAGGACTTCAAGTAAGTAATAAATGTTTCAGCAGATCCACGTATAACAGTAGTTAAAAAACCTTCTTCATCAAGAATTTGTTTTGCGTTAAGATCCAATCTATCCCTAAATGTAATAATTTCTTGCATCAAGAATGAATTCCACATATATTCGTCTTCGAAATTATCAGAGCTCAATGAATATTCTTTAAAACCACGATTCTGTAGAGAGGTAGTCAAATCAAAGTCGGAACTATAATAAAAAGATCCATTAGATAACAACTTACGCAACTCCCAACATGGATGTCTATGCGATTCATTCCCTGGCCTATCCTTGGAATCAGATTCTAGCCCCACAGGATAACCATTTGAATCTATATCAATGAAATCCCATTTTCCACTGTTTATGCAAAAAAAATCCACAGCGTATATTTTATTTACTGACTCATCAGGGATGGGCTGTGCTACTTTAGAAGAACCGGTAATAGTAGCGGCAAATATCAGGCCATCATTTTCAATCATCCCTATAAAACCATGTATGTCATGTTGTGATAGTCTATGGAATCGTTGGCTACTTAAATCAGATTTGGGTATGAGATCCAAGGAACACCTTGGACCGCTAGAATTTTCATTATTCGGTATTGACTTAAAGACCAGTGCCCAGGACTCTGAAACAAGTGCCAATCTTCTTTCTTGTTTAGTTTTTGATAAAAGGATAAGCATCAGAACTTATTCCAAATTGCCATTTATTAATATACTATTTGAAAGCTTGTAGTGGAACTGTTCTTTTCGTTGATTTTGATCTTTGCAAATATCAAATAAGCGTCCCTGAAATCGCTTCTTTTATAATCCCTAAAGACACAACAACAATAATCAATGCAATAAACTCTATAAATTTAGGGATCCGAAACTTATTAACATATAACTAAATACTCCTGTGTTGATAGCTTTCCTATTTACTTCTCTTTTTATTTTCCCTTTTCTACTAACTTTGACATATTCTATGAAACGTTATTTAAATTTCAAGTAGAAATCAAATCCATACAAGATAAACTTAATGGAACATATATGAAAAAAAAAAACACTCTACATAAATATGTATTTAACAGTACTTATTTAGTATTATACTGATTTTAAATAAGAAGGTAAAAAAAGTGCAATTACGATATAGTCTTGCCTTAAATTAGGCAGAGGCTGCTTCTTTCACAGTTTCTTTAACAGTCGGTAAAGTGATTTCCGCATTATGTATAGCGGTATTTACTGTGGATAAAATAGCCTTAACTGATGCGTCACCCACATCTGCTGAAACACCTACACCCCATTGATATGCCTTTTCGTTGTCAGAATCACGTCTGTAAGACAGATAGATGTAAGATGCAGCTTGCGTGGAGGATCCGGATCCTAAAGAATGTTCTGTGTAGTTAGCAACACCTAATTTAACATTCAGAGTGTTCGACAACGCGTCGATTAATGCAGATATAGGGCCATTGCCTGTTCCCTTGATGTCAACAATGATATCTTCACCGAGTTTCAATTGCCCTGTGAGAATTCTACGTTCTTTACCGTATTTCTCAATACTGTAATCTATCAATGAAATGTATTGGTGGGTTATACTGTTGTAGTTATAACCTTCTTTGAATAAGTTTGTTATTTCATCGGCTCTCAATTCCTTACCGATATTTTCGGCACTAGTCTGAACCATATTAGAGAATTCTATTTGCATATTTCTTGGCAAGTCTAACCCTAATGATCTTAAAACAACCCAAGCGGCACCACCCTTACCTGATTGAGAGTTGACTCTGATAACAGCTTCGTAATCACGTCCAATATCTTTTGGATCCAATGGCAAGTAGGGAATTCTCCATTGAGTTTCACCTTGAGCACGCTTCTTAGTTTGTAAGTTAAATCCCTTCTTGATGGCATCTTGATGAGAACCAGAGAAGGCACATACAACTAGGTCACCACCATAAGGAGCTCTTGCGGCAACTGGGATCTTGTTACAACGTTCCACGATTTCAATGATTGATTTAATATCAGATAAATCCAATTCAGGAGAGACACCTTGAGTGTACATATTCAAGGCCACAGTGACTAGATCGACATTACCGGTACGTTCACCATTACCAAAGACACAACCCTCGACACGGTCAGCACCTGCTAAGATACCCAACTCTGTTGCAGCGACACCACAACCACGATCATTATGACAATGTGTGGAAATACACACTTTTTCACGTTCTGTGATATGGGTGGCAAAGTATTCAATTTGGTCAGCATAAACATTAGGAGAAGCAACTTCTACAGTAGCAGGCAAGTTGAAGATAATTGGATTTTCCTCTGTTGGTTCCCATGCAGCCTTGACAGCTTCACAGATCTCGACAGCAAATTCCACAGGTGTGTCACTGAAACATTCTGGGGAGAATTCGTATGACCAGCGAGTGGCTTGTTGGGTTGGATCATCTTTAGTCAGTTTTCTAACAAGTTTCGTCGCTTCAACAGCCTTGGCAATGGCTTCCTTTTGGGACATGTTGAAGACAATCTCTCTGAACATGTCACTTGTGGCTAGATAAGTGTGGATTGTGGCCTTTTTAGCACCACTCAATGCCTCTACAGTACGCTTGATTAAATGTTCTCTCGATTGAACAAGACATTGGATGGTAACATCATCTGGAGCATTCTCCACTGCATATCTAGTGAAATCAAAATCAGTTTGGGATGCCGATGGGAACGAAACTTCTATTTCCTTAAACCCAATATCGACCAGTTTGTGGAAATATTCCTTCTTCTGCTCTACAGACATTGGATCCGGGAGAGACTGGTTACCATCTCTTAAATCAGTAGACAACCAACGTGGTGCCTTGGTGATTGTATTGTTAGGCCATTTTCTCTCCGGCAATTTGGGAGCAGGGAACGGTTTATACTTCGTGGAAGGGTCTTTTAACATGTTCTTGTACGACAACTTCACTGGAGCAATCGATTTCGATGCTCTGGAAGCATGCTCGGCGAGACATACACTGGTTTTCTTAAACATCTTTGGTTCACCCTACTCTTTGTCTTTGCCACTCGAACTGCAGCACGTACTTCCGAACTACAGGCCTATTTATACTTTCGAGCCCATCGTCCTATTGGAGAAAGCCTCAAATTCACGAACTTCTTGCGTTGACTCATCCTGAACACATGCTTAGCACGTTTGGGATGACAAATACAGTATACATACAGATTTCTACCACAGACACTCTACGGTCGTGTGCATAGGCCTCTACGAAGAGATATAACTTGCTTACTATAACATATGTTTGTGACACATTCGATGTCCTGCTCGCATCCGTAAGAATGCCGCCATAACAGCTCCTTCGTTATATAAAGGCTCAATGTTCAATATCTCTTCTTCATTAGACAACAAATATTCTCGAGATAAAAAAGATTCTCGGAAAAGAAAAATTTAAGACCTAAAAAAGTACGGTTGTTTATCTGAGACAACTTCGTCAGATAGCACCAAGACAGAATCTTAAACACACAGCTACATCAGAGGAAAGGAACGATTTTATCTGTCTCTATACATTGCACCTTGTGTTGGGACGTTTTGATAACCGTTCTTTGTGAATATTTTTTTATTTTTTTGGTTTTAACATCCGATCGTGGAGATAACAATAACTATAACAGCAGCAGAGTAATAGGAGCATAGATCAGCATAGCATCGTTTCCTCAGTTTTATTTTATTTTATTTTATCGGTTCTGAAAGATGAAAGAGTTGGCTACTTTATTTGGTGACTCCTCATCGAATAACATCTCAGCGGAGGACCACAGTTCCTATAGTAACAGCAAAAACACAGCCTCTAATGGCAATAATAATACAATAACTCCGGCCGATTCTTTGAATTTTCCTTCTGAAAGACAGAATAACGTGCTACATTTGATGGAATCTTCTGGTACTTCTAATAGTAACGAACTCTCTGCGGCATTTCCCATGCACAACAACCATGATAGTACGATCACGCCGAATATATTATTGGAGCAATTAGCATACGTGGATAATTTTATTCCTTCCTTGGATCAAGATTTTATGAACATGGATTCGTGGATTTTAAACGATTCTATAAATACGAATAATAATGGCAACACTATGAATTCATCCGATCATATAAACACCGTTGCAAATAACAACACGCTATCTGCTCCATTTGGCTTGGATGAACAGCTGGCTGTAGAGTTAAGTGCCTTTGCTGATGATTCGTTCATTTTCCCCGATGAAGATAAACCCATCAATAATGACGATCCTAGCAACAACAATAACAACGACAATAACGATGACAGCTATCACAATCCAATCAAAGAGGAAAGTACAAATTCTAGAAGAAGCCACTTCTTGACCCAAAGAAGAAATCATTTTCTATCGTCGCAATACGACCATTCAAAATCAAGAATATCAAGTAGGAAAAAACAAAAATTAAACAATTATCATAATGAAAATACTTCTGACCCTCAACTAGAGGAAGACAATGAGGATATAATGACTATTGATTTGTCGAGACAACAACCTTCACCAGCAACTTTGGATCATAGCGGTTTTACTAACTTTGATATGTTAACTACCAACAACAATAATAATAGCGTTAATGATAGCCACAGCGAAGTTACTGGAACACATAATAATAGTAACAATGTGGATCATGATATTAAAGATAAAACACATGAAACCGTTAAAACGAATTCCTTGCATCCAACACATATTTCATCTCCTTTACAAAATCTGATCAAGCCAGATAACAGGGTCAATAATAAAAAACAGCAGCAACGACAAATCAGGAAGGACTCATCGACTGAGCCAAATTATTCCAATATTCCCACATCGATGTTGGTAACTCTATTGCCAAAGGTCAAAATACCGCGAGGCGCATATTCATCTTTAATCAATGCAGGATTTATGTCAGAGCAAATTGATTCATTGGCTGTTCTAATTGCTTATAATGCACAGGCAAAATTAGCTAATAGTGAACCTCTCAAGGAAAAACCACAGCCTAAAACTGATGAGAAAGATGCTACAAGTTGGAATGCGACGCAAAATATTGGATTAATACTAGATATATTAGGAGAGAAGTCTACCGAATCGAAAAAAAATGACCAAGATGCCAAACCTGATGTTGAATCAAGTATAAAGAAAGACGAAGAAAAAATAATAAATGAGTATGGCAACTATTTTAAGGAAATTCTCACTTCAAGTGATTCAAAGAAATCTGAAACTGAGAAAAAACTAAAGAACAATCGTGAGAAAGATCATAGAGGAGAAAACGAATTAGTACAAGATACATCTATTAATGGAAGAAAGATACGGCAAGAACAGCCATCAAAATCATCTTTGAAGAATAAAGTTAAAAGAGAAAATTCTGAACAACTTTTAAGCTCTGCACCTATAGGATCCTCATCGTCCAATCTATCTACCATGTCCGAAGGAAGTACTCCAAGTAGTTCACATCAAAAACGTAAATTGAAAGAAAAAGAACTGGAAAATTCGATTCAAGAATTAAGTGAACTAGCTTTATCTTTGCAACAAAAGATACATACCTTGGAAATGGAGAATAAGCTATTAAAAAATTTAGTTCTTAGCGGTGGTAATGTAGAAGATATTAAAGAATCTAACAGTACAGCCTGATCAGTACATTGTTGCCCATCCGTCCGTTATATAGATATATATACATTCGTATATAATGTTTTAAGATTACCCAAATAAGGACTGTGTTCATGTGTTTGCAGATTGACGCGTTTATATTTTTGAAAATGGTACTGAACAAAATACTTTACGCGCTTCTTTATATATTAGAATGAAATAAGATAGAAATTTGAAAATTATCCATGGTATCATAAAGTTACTCAACAAATTTTACTAGCGAAGTTTGTATAATCATTTCAATTGATCTATTGAAATCTGGTAAACAATACTATGTCCACGAAAGCTGAGAAGTTGGCAAAACTTCGTAAATTACAAGCTGTCAAGAAAGGTAGAACTGACTCATATTCTGATTCTAACGATGATGAAGATGGAAACGGAGATTATAGACTTTACGATATTGTTGATGAGAAAGAATATCGATTAAAGAAGAGGAAAGAAATGCTACATGATGATTTTGTTGTAGATGATGATGGTGTTGGTTATGTTGATCGTGGCATTGAAGAAGAGGAATACAATGATGAATATTCAAGTAATGACGAGAATAATGAGGATGCTTCAAAAGTTTTAGTAAAACCAAAAAGAAGTCAAAAACAAATAGAAGATATTTTACGATCTCATCAGTCGAAGATTATTTCGTTAACCACGAGCAAGCAGAAGGATAAAAAAACGATAGCTATAGATGAATTCGATGATATTTTGAATGAATTCGATGATATAACCAATGAGAAGAAAAATACTAGCATAAAAATGAGTCTAAAATCCAAAAATATTAATAATTTATCGTCATCACCAACAGTAAAGGCTGCAATGAAACGAACTTATAACCAGTATTCAGGTCCAGAAATTAAAAAGCCCAAATTTGAACAGCGCTCTGATAATATAGAAAATATCCCTTCAGAAATTGATTCATCTCCATTAAAATCGGCAGTTCTTTATCACAGCATGAAGGAATCACCCGTAGAAGTACCATCTCCTCTAGACACATCAAAATTGTTCACCCCATCTCAAGACAAAACTACAATAGAAAATAATGACATGCTAGTCAATGGAGAAAAAGAAGGACAAGAAGAAGATGAAGATGAAGATTATGTAAAATTTAAGAGAAGGAAAACAAAAACTTCAAACGTGAAAAACCACATTAATTTTGATTCTAAGTCAAATATCTTATCTTCACCTTTTGTTACTGCTCCCGGAACACCTGTTGACTACATTAAGGAGAATACGAACAGAATGTTACCATCGACCCCAGAGACCCTTTCACATAAACGTATATCTAGAGATGATGTAGTAGATCCAGCAACGGATTCTTTTGAATTTTTCTGGTTGGACTATGCGGAAGTAAATAATACTTTGGTACTCTTTGGTAAGGCCAATACAAAGAGTGGTAAACTAATATCGGCTATGATCCAGGTAAATGGAATGAATAGAGAACTTTATTTCTTACCAAGAGAACATCACACTGCTGAAGAGGTCCACGAAGAGATTATTCCATTATTAATGGAAAAATATGGCCTTGAGAACATAAGGGCTAAACCAGAAAAAAAAAAATATGCATTTGAATTACCTGATATACCCCAAGAGGCTGAATATTTGAAAGTACTACTTCCATTCAATCTTCCCAAAAGTAGTCGTGATTTAATACCACCAGATCTTTCAAGTGAAACATTTTATCATGTTTTTGGTGGTAACAGTCATATCTTCGAAAGCTTTGTTGTTCAAAACAAAATAATGGGACCATGTTGGCTGAAAATAAAAGGTGGGGATTTTGATGCTCTTCAAAACGCATCTCATTGTGCTATTGAAGTAGCAGTATCTGATCCAAAGAACATCATCCCAACAACAAATAAAGATGTTCCAAGTCTTGATTCTGTTTCTTTATCCATTCAAACAGTCATGAATTCAAAAGAGAACAAACAAGAGGTGGTTTCTATTACCATTTGTACCTACAAGCAGGTACCTGTAGAATCACCCATTGCAGATGATCTAAAACCAGAGGAAATTGTAACACTTGTCAGACCACCTCAAGGAACTAGTTTTCCTGTTGGATTCGCAACACTGACCAAACAAAAATTACCAGGCCAAGTACGCCTTTTTAACAATGAAAAAACGATGCTTTCATGTTTTTGTGCCATCATGAAAGTCATTGATGCTGATGTAATCATAGGTCATAGATTAGAAAGCATATTCTTAGATGTCTTAGTGCATAGAATCCACGAATTTTCCATTCCAACGTTTAGTACACTTGGACGTCGATCGAGAAAGGTTTGGCCTGAGCGTTTCGGTAAGACTAATACTAGCCTCAATCATCTATTTGTTAAGGAGATCATTGCAGGGAGATTATTATGTGACATCTCCAATGAGATGGGTCAGTCATTAACTCCAAAGTGCCAGAATTGGGATCTACCAGAAATGTATCAAGTTGCATGTGGTAAAGAATACAAAGCATTGGATATTAACTACCAGAATCCTCAATACCAAGAAGATGCAAATATCCTCTTAATGGCGTTACAGGAAAATATAAATAATTCTACAATAACTGCTACTATTTCTTTTAGAATTCAAATACTTTCTTTGACAAAACAACTAACAACCCTTGCAGGTAATGGTTGGTCTCAAACATTAGGCGGTACCAGAGCTGGTAGAAATGAATATATTTTACTTCACGAGTTCACTAGGAATGGTTACATAGTTCCAGATAAAGAAACGCAACGTTCAAGGTACCAAAGACAGAAATCTGAAAATAATGGCAATACTGAAGAGCCTGTTACAAGCTCAAAAAAGGCTAAATATAAGGGTGGTTTGGTTTTTGAGCCGGAAAAGGGCTTGCATAAAAATTATGTGTTAGTGATGGATTATAATTCGTTATATCCATCCATCATTCAAGAATTTAATATTTGCTTCACCACTGTACATAGAAATTTAAATGATCCGGACGAATTACCGCCAATACCATCTGATAATGAAGAACAAGGTGTTCTACCAAGATTATTAGCCAATTTAGTTAATCGTCGTCGTGAAGTCAAAAAAATTATGAAGAATGAAACAGATCCTGTAAAGAAAATTCAATGCGATATTAGGCAACAGGCTTTGAAATTGACAGCTAACTCTATGTATGGTTGTCTAGGTTATGTGAACAGTCGATTCTATGCTCAATCATTAGCCATGCTTGTCACCAACAAAGGTAGAGAAATTTTAATGAATACCAGACAGTTGGCAGAAAGTATGAGTTTGTTAGTTGTATATGGTGATACTGATTCTGTCATGATAGATACGGGTTGCGAAACTTATAGTGATGCCATAAAAATTGGTCAAGACTTTAAGAAATTAGTAAATGAACGGTACAAGCTTTTAGAAATTGATATTGATAATGTTTTCAAGAAATTGCTGCTGCATGCAAAAAAGAAATATGCAGCTCTAAATGTCACTGTTGATAAACAAGGAAATGAATCCACTAAATTAGAAGTAAAAGGTCTGGATATGAGACGTCGTGAATTTTGTCCCTTATCTAGAGAGGTATCGATTCATGTATTAAATACTATCTTATCTGATAAAGATCCCGAAGCTGCTTTACAAGAAATTTATGACTATTTGGAAGAAATTAGAAATGATGTGGAGACCAATAAAATCAGAGTAGATAAATTCAAAATTAATACAAGATTATCTAAAGACCCTAACGCATATCCAAACGGAAAAAATATGCCAGCTGTGCAAGTAGCATTACGTATGAGAAAAGTTGGTAGAGTGGTGAAAGCAGGAGCCGTCATTACTTTTGTCATCACAAAGCAAGAAGGTACAGACGCTTCTTCAGATGAACCTAAATTATCTGTTGCAGAAAGGGCATATGCTTTAAATGAAGTAATGATAAAATCCAGTAATTTGAAGCCAGATCCTGAATATTATTTGGAGAAACAAATCTTTTCACCAGTAGAAAGATTGTTAGAAAGAATTGATAGTTTTGATGTGGTAAGATTAAGCACAGCCCTTGGTCTAGAAAGTAAACAATATTTAAGGAATGTCAAGCATGAGGAAGACGGTAATGGGTCCAATATAAATAATTTACAACCATTGGAATCCACCATATCAGATATGGAAAGATTTAAGGACGTTGGATTTTTTGATTTAATTTGTTATTCATGTTCTAATAAGTTCCCATTTGGTGGTATCACCTCATCCAACCATTATAAAATGTGTTACAATGGTATCGAATGCCAGCATTGTGGTACTTTATTCGAATCTCTACAAGTGACAAGTCAATTGGAGAGAAGTATAAGATCCCATATTTCGTTATATTACGCTGGATGGTTACAATGTGATGATTCTACTTGTGGTATAATAACTAGACAATTATCTGTTTTTGGTAAAAGATGTTTAAATGATGGCTGTACTGGTATTATGCATTATAAATATACTGATAAACAACTTTACAACCAACTATTATATTTTGATTCACTATTTGATTGTGAGAAAAACAAAAACCAAGAAGTGAAACCTATATATCATGAAGGAGAACCTGATTACCCAACTGAAAAGCTCCCTGAATCAACAATAAAAGCACTTACAGAGCAGAACAGAGAATTGCTTGAA
Organism: Cylindricascospora bacillispora; assembly: GCA_030573655.1. Lineage (NCBI taxonomy): Eukaryota > Fungi > Ascomycota > Saccharomycetes > Saccharomycetales > Saccharomycetaceae > Cylindricascospora > Cylindricascospora bacillispora. The sequence goes on along the minus strand of JAJMDR010000012.1, from coordinate 104,235 downwards.
TTAAATAGATCAATTGTTCAAAAATATTTAAGTGACTGTGCTCGTCGATACGTTGATATGGGTAGTATTTTTGACTTTATGTTGCAATGAAGATAATACTATGTAGTAATTTATTGAGTTTTGGATCTGGAGAATCACTGTGGAGACGAAACTACTATGTAATATATATATATATGTAAAATTTATTCTATGGTAATTTGCCATCAAATGTTTGCAGATCATGACTTAGCAAGAATTTTTTGTACAAACTTCAATTCGCGAAATGTGGAATTCGGAGAGTTCAGTAGTTTTGCTAAACAGATAATAAGGCAAAATATATAAAAGATAAGATAAATAGCAACGGTTTTTCAACTCGAAAGGACGATTTGGAAGGGCTTTATCTTTATTTTGAAAAATATACAATTCTCAAACAATCAACTATAAAATTATTTTATTTGAAAAGTGTGCATTTCCTTTTTCGCTTTCAATAGTATAAAGTTACAAGGTTATCCAAGGCTTAGGTCAACTCTTTGGTTTTATTTATAGTTGTTAATAGTCTGCTAAGTTGTGTTTTAAATATATCCTTTGTTTGATCTATTACGATGCTGGCGCAAGCTCGTTCCAGGACGAGTGGCATTCGTGAGGAAGAGCCTGTTGTGGGTACACCCTCTAAGAATATTACAATTCCAAATGCCAATAATTCCAATAGAAGAAGAAGACCGTCTTCATATTTACCATTGCCTAATTCTTTTGCTGGTCGAAGGAATTCATTTCAGCCAATTGAAGATGGTCAGAAAATCCCTCACAGTTTATACGATTCTCATGTCATGATTGATGTCCAGTCTCCTGATTTTAAGACTATGCATAAGAAGCAAGAAGAGGAAATTATGAACAGTTTAAGGGTTCAGTATTTAAAAAATCATATGAATTCAGGCAAAGAAAATCAAACTTCAGTTGATGATGCACATTCCAGTATTAAAAGTAACACGTATGCATCTGATATCAATTCTTTAAATGATGACAATCATCTTAAATCAGTCGGTGCTGATATTACTAGAGATATATACAGGAAAGCTACCAGTGGGGTAAGTTCAGCTGCGAGTAAAGTTTGTCAATCAGTTGATGATCTGACCTTACTAGCAGATCATCAAAGAAGACAGTCTACTGCAAGTGCATTGAATGTTCCAGGTGGATTCAGAAGAGAATATATCATTCAAAAAAAGAGACAAGAAGGATTATTGATGCCAGATAGTCCTTTAACTACTCAAGATGGACCATCAACAATGGAATCAACAATGGTAGATTCTGAATCCGGTACTGACAACATCAACAAGAATCCTGACGCTGTTCCATTTTTGACACGAAATTTCTACGAATTTTTGTATTTATATGGACATTTTGCAGGTGAATCCTTTGAGGACGATTTTTATTCAGAACAAGAAAGTTTAAACGAAGCATCTGCACTACTATTCCCATCTCAAGAAGTTAGACCTTTACATTCTACGAATCAACAGCTAGAAACAGTGAAAGGAACAACATCTTCTACAAAGGCATTCTTACTATTGTTAAAGTCATTTGTGGGTACTGGTGTATTATTCTTACCTAATGCATTTAATAATGGTGGACTAATGTTTTCTATTTTGATGTTAACCTTTTTTGGGTGTTATTCCTATTGGTGTTATTACATTCTAATTCAGTCAAAAGTCGTGACAAAAGTTCCATCATTTGGACAAATAGGAGCTAAACTATACGGACCTTGGATGAAGAATATAATATTAATGTCTTTAGTAACCACTCAAATTGGATTTGCAGGAGCTTATGTGATTTTCACAGCAGAAAGTTTAAGAGCATTTTTCGTTCATGCTTGTAAGTTTGAGAAGGCAAATTTAGGGATGATGATGTTGTTACAACTATTATTCTTTATTCCATTATCATTTATCCGAAATATATCCAAATTATCAATACCGTCTTTGTTTGCAAACTTTTTTATTCTCATTGGGTTGGTAATTGTATTAATATTCACCTCCAAACATTTATTCGTCGATTTTGCAGGCCATATGGCGGATGGTGTTGTCAAGATCATAAATTTAAATAGATGGACTCTATTTGTTGGTACAGCTATATTTTCATTTGAGGGAATTGGTCTTATCATCCCAATTCAAGACTCCATGAAGCATCCTGAGAAATTTCCCATGGTTTTAGGACTCGTTATGATATGTGCTACCTTGGTATTTATTTTAATTGCTACAATCGGATACTTATCTTACGGATCAGCTATCAAAACAGTTATTTTATTAAATCTACCACAAAAGAATGTTATGGTAAGTATGACACAATTACTATACGCAGTTGCCATAATGTTGTCTACACCGTTGCAATTATTTCCCGCTATTAAGATTATTGAAAATAAAATCTTTAAGAAAAAAGACAAAGAAATTGCAGCCAAAACTGAGGAAAATGCAGAATTTTTGCATAATGAAGGAAATCCTCCGGAAACCGAAGTTACTGGTGCCTCCAACAGCAACTCTGGTAAGCATAGTTTAAAAATCAAATGGGCTAAAAACCTCGTGAGAACACTTATTGTTACCTTAGTTATCTTAATGGCATACATCTGTTCAAATGATCTTGATAAATTCGTATCAGTAATTGGTTCGTTCGCTTGTATACCATTGGTATACATATATCCACCAATGCTTCACTTGAGAAGTATAGCAATGCAAAATCGTGGCAACAAAAAATTTACTTGGGACAGTGTGATGGATTTCGCATTAATTGGACTTGGGATCGTCAGCATGGTATATACCTCTGTCCAAAGCATATTTGGGACTTGATTAGCCCATATTTTTGTAATAGTTTTGATAACAATGACCAATAGCTCACCGATGATCCAATCATTAGTCATTCGTTATCGTATCGTCTAGGTTAATGTATATTTATCCATCTATACCAATAATTCGTACATACTATGGATTGCTTCCTATTCCGAAATGTATTTGTCTCTACAGGCTAGTTTCTTAAATCCGGGGAATAATTCAACGGTTTTTAGATCCGCGAATTTAATCAAAGAGCAATTTTCTATTCAAAGGAGGAACAACTTTAAGAAGTTCAAGTTCACATTGAGTTTGAAGACGTACAGAACTGTGCTTATTATCATTCAGAACTGAAATAGTCTGTAAAAAGAGAAGGTTAAAAATGGTCGATTTTTATTCCGGTTCAGGTTTGGAACCTTCTTCTGTTGTAGAAATGAACAAGGTAAAATTACAGGAAGTCAGCAAGAACTTGCCAAATTTTAATGTCATTACGTTGCCTAATGGAAATAGAATAATCGAAACTGGGAAATTGAATGGGTTTTTTCACAAATGGAGAAGTTTATTTATTGAGAGATATCAATCCTGTGAAAGGAAATATTATGCTAAGCTAGATAAAATTCATAAGAAAAGGGAAGCATATAACGAATATTTGAATCGCAACATACTAACCGATAAATTCGAGGCTAATGATAAACTAGTAACTGGATTATGCCTAACCTTGGGTGCCTTTTTCTCGGGTAGAATTATTACGGCCCCCTACAAACCGTTATTTGGTAATCCAACAATAACTGGGAGACTTGTGTCGTCAATTCCATCTAGATTGATTACTCCTTGGGTATTTGCTACTTATGCTTTTTCAACTATCTGCCCTAATACCTGGAAGAATGTATTACATGTTGTAAGAAACGATGTGCTTCCTTCAACTTGTGTTCAACAATATGATGATATCAAGAAAAATGTTTATGAAAATGGTATTTTAGTTGGTAAGGCAAAATTATATTTGACAATTGATTTGGCATTACAAAAATATTCCAGCTTTGTTAGAAAGTCAATTATTGATATGTTGGATAATTAAGATGCTGTCCTTCTCTGGGGAGATAAATATATTCAAACAAGCCATTCAAATATTTTGTTTTCTTTACTCACACATCTATCCTATGTACATAATATATATATATATTCCCATCATCACATTGTTTGTGTATTCATATACTTCAGAAAGATTTGTTCTTCATCTAAAATGAAAAGAGTATCTAAGTTTATTAAATTTCATGGTTCATCGAGAACTGTTAGTAACCAATCTGGTGCTCGTTCCTGATCTATAGTTACCAAATTTATATCAAAAGCTTCTATAAGTAGTTCCACAAGTATTCTTCCACCTCTACTACCAGTAAATCTTCTATATTCCTCAGATACACTTGCTAAGTTCCAACCCATGATTCTTCTTAAACACCCAATCACAGTTCCAGTTCTGTGTCTACCCATTCCACAGCATACTAATAAGGGATAATTTTCCTTTGTAACAATGGTCTGCAACACATTAACAATAGAATGTTCTGTAAGACCGTCCCAAGGATTATCGTCTTCCCCTGCATCCGGATTGATGGCAGCAAATTGTAGTATAATATTATTGTTGTCACAGAATTCCAACAAAGAATCTTGTGGTTCCTCATTGGCCAACCAAACGATTGTTTTAAGATTTAAATTTAGAAGGAAAGGAAAGTTGACCGGTGAAGGTTGGCCTGATCTATACAGATATCTTTCCACGGGGCAGAAATTCAAAGGCGGTACAATACGTTCTTGGGGTGGATGTGAAATCAGTATCCTTTCGTGTCCTGATTCAGTTTCCTCATTGATGTAAATATTATCTTCTTCTTCCTCTTCTTCTCTGTCATCGATTTCGTCATCTTCTTGCTCTGTCTGTTTTGCTGTTGTATTGCTTAACACACAGGTATTTCCCAACTTTTCCACTTCCTGGAAGTTCACTATACCAGTACTGTTCGGTATAACTCCATTCTTGTCGATATTATGACAGTTCATGTCTATTTTCATATAAAGTGGGAGTTGTTCTCGTATGAAACTGAAGATATGAGGATATAGAGAACTCCCTAGCAACTGGTCAGACTTGACAAAGGAATGGCCAGACACTTTAATATTGGTGACACCAATAGGGCAGGCTAGAAAGTTTGCAGGTCTTTTGATCTAGGGTTTGGACTAGTTTGAGTCGAACTTTAATTAACTTTTAACTCTTCCGTACCATGAAGAACCGTGCACGTGTAAGTGTGTAGAGATAAATAAAAAAGATGATGAAGATTACTATTATACTAGAGTATATACAATATTACTGAAGAAATATACATAAAAAACTTGGTAGTTCCTGCTTGATAATGATCGTGATGGGTATTCAGTGTCACTTTTGTTCTGTTAACAGTGAATTGCGAAGCAGCGTTTCGTAATAATAATAATAAAAAAATATAGAGGTTTCATTTATGAACATATAAACTGAAGTTGCGTTCTTTTCTTTATTGGTAGTTTGTTTCAGTTATACCTCTCACATTATACTACAACATCCACCGGAGCTCTTTTCCTTGGCAGCTTCTTTGCTGTTATTATTGTTTGATGGACTATCTAGTTGTGGAGCTTGTTGCTGGGACGCTCTCTGTTTTTTCGCTGTTGATGGAACCCTCTGTGGGCCAGTGGCATCTTGGAGTTTAGTATTGGTTTGTCTATTATCATTGTTATAAGTATTGGTGGCAGTTGCGGCATTATCAGTAATAGACATACTGGGGGTATTATTGCTTTTAGTAGCATAAGTTGGCTCTTGTGCTACTCTATTAGTTGGCGTATCCGACAGATTATTTTGATTGCTCTTTTCCACATCTGTGGAGCTTGTTGCATTCTGTTCATTATCTGGTACTAAATTTTTGTTGAACTCACCGCCGCTCGATTGTATTAGTTTGACAAGCGAATAGAAGGCATTTTCGACGTTGATATCCTGTTTGGCCGAGGTTTCCAGAAATGGGGCATTCATCTGTTTCGCCATGTTTGCACCATCCTGAGATAACACCTGTCTTTCAGTATCCAAATCACATTTGTTTCCCACTACTACGATAGGAACGTAATCCGTATCTTTAACTCTTAAGATCTGTTGATAATATGTCATTAACTCGTCTAAAGAAGATGGCGAAGTGATTGAGTAAACTAGTAGAAACCCTTCTCCATTTCTCATATATTGTTCCCTCATGGCAGAATATTCTTCTTGGCCAGCAGTGTCAAGAATATCCAGAATGCAGACCTTGTTATTGATAACCACTTGCTTTCTGTACGAATCCTCGATGGTGGGATCGTATTCATCTACGAAATGAGATTGAGTCAGCTGGATGGTCAAAGCACTCTTACCAACACCACCACCACCGACTACGACGAGCTTATATTCTCTAACGTTACTTGAAACACCAGGCATTGCACTGTTAGAGATTGCCAAAAAAATAAAAATAAAAATAAAATATAATTAAATACTCAAATGAAAGGATAGAATGAGAATAAACCTTCACTTCTTCCAATAATATAGTTCCAAGGTTGATTATCACTGTAAGCTTGGCAAATGTGAACTTTTTCTTCTTTTATTCCCTTAAATACTAGTAAATATTAAAAAAAATCAAATAAGAATTAAAAAAATCGGATGGAACGTTATTATGATCAGGATCAAAACTCTTCTACTTGACTCTTCCGCCCTCTTTTACAAACGCTGGATCAACAAAACAAATAAACACAGTCACAAAACACACTAAATAACAGCACAGCACCCAGATCAATACAATTGTAACAACTAGTATTTCAGCTGACTGAGGTTCTGATGCAACACGGTCTGTTTGGGAGTATATGTGTCTATTGTCTCGACCAAAACCTCTGACCAAAACCTGTATTCTAAATATTTGAATCCCCTGAAAATTTTTTTGTATTTTTGTTCTTTCTTTAGTCCATTTCGTCGTCTCCGAGAAGACAAGCGTCTGGCAGTGGTAGCGCCGCTTGAACAGGGAACCGACTATACTAAACGGCGACTGGCTCTTTAGAGCTGGGATTTGCACTCATCACAGTACCATTTCCCTCGAGGAATGGTCTCGAAGCCTATGCAGGGCAGGTGGAACCATTCCAGCTCGCAATGGGCTCCGTCACAGCCCACCATCTCGCCGTACGCGACTTGGTTACAGTAACAGTAGAGTGGCTCACCATATTCATTGAACTTGGGTTTAGTCTCTGTTTTGCGTCCGTTCGGTCTTGTTCTCGAAGATGTGGTGGATGTATTGGCCTGGGAGGAGACGGATGAAGACTCAGAGGTCTTGACCAAGGGCGACGTGCCACTGTCAGCTCCAGCACTCGCGTTGTTTTTGGTAGCGGTGGACACGGAGTTGTTTGCGACGGTCCCACCCGTTAGCGAAGACGGCATGTTTGAATTGGACGTAGTGGTCACATTGGCTCTACGTTTGGCACGTTTCTGGGAAGACCCGCCAGAATTGCTGGCACTGTTGGAATTGTTATTGTTTGCCATATTGGCAGCAGAACTATTGGCACTGTTGTATCCACGCTTCTTGGGATATTCAGGTGTGTTACTTCTGTCGGAAACGTTACTTCCAGTGGATGTCATCAAGGCGGCATTGGCAGTGATGGCATTGTTACTAGTATTCGAGAATGTAGGGTCTCCGTTTTTCTTATTTGCAGCCATTGCCTCTCTGCGTGATTCGCTCTTCAAGGCTTGCGACGATTTATTGTTGGATTTAGCATCGATCTTTTGCATCAGTTCATGGTGCAAATGCATGGCAGGATGATTATTTACACCGAGCCTTAATTTAGGTGGGATTTCATGATTCTTGATGGCTACTTCGTACGCAATTTCCAATCTATTAGTTAATTTTTGTAATGTTTCCAACATTATCGACGAAACATGCATCTTTTCCTCTAGTGAGGGCATAAACTCCTCAAATGAGGAGTTAATTTCGTTTAGTAGACGTAATTTGGGATTCGCCCCATTTTCATTGGGGAAGACCTCGTTGGATTGTTGGGGCTTTTTCAAGAAATTATCTATCTTATCGTTAATTTGTGGTGTCAAATGCACACACTTCGTATCAATTTCGTGTAACAATGTCAGATACCTAGCTGTCTCTAGAGGAAACTCCTCTAAAGAATCCGCAATATCATTCAAGCCGGGATATAAATTAGCCGGTGTGCTCATTTTTTCTTCCTTTATTAGGTTATTCTTAATCTATCTTTGTACTGGTTATTATCTCATAAAGTTTGATTGACCAGTTCCAACACCAACCTCCTATATATATCAAATTATTTATCTATTATGAACTGTTACTTAGAGTTATCCCCCAATCTTGATAATGCATGTTGACATCTCTTCTCTTTTTATTTTTTTTATTTTTTTGATTCTATATATCAGTGAAAAATTAGGTCCATATAAATGCAACCTTATATTTAAAATGTGAGTTAAGATACCTATAAAGTGCGACAAATAGGAACTATAAATGATTTACCGATGATTAAAATGCAGAGAATGATGAATTTATATTGTATGTGTCAGGTTGCATGACATGAGAATATTTATACCTTCATTTGTACCTTCAAAAAGTATGTCACTAAAAATGGTAAACTAACCACCATTAATGGATATTGAATCATTAGGAAAAACGACACACATTCCATTTGAATAGGATTTTTAGTTTCAATGGGTGTATAACTTGCTGTAAAATAAATCAACGTGGTCATCGTAGGTAATGACCATGTAATTGCAATGACAAATAGCAATAAGCTATCATCTTTCCAATTAACCCAACCTGCTTTCACTAGTCTATCACACCATAAGACACCAAAAATAGGCATTACACATAATCTAAGTACCACTAAAACACAGGCGGTTTTCCAAAAACCTGGATACAATGAACCAAGTTTTAATCGACCAAGGGTTGCACCCAGTAGTAATAGACCAAACGGTACTGATGCAGCTCCTATATAACTAGTGAAATCCATCAGGAAACTTAAAATTGGTTCATTATCTGGTGCTTGTCTTATATGTGGTGTATGTGAAGTTGTAACAAATAGTGCTTTGACCCAGGGGATAAAAGCTATAATCAATGCTAATATAACAGCCATTGAGCATGGTCTTAGACAATTTTTTAAAAAGAACACAATAAATGGCATTATACGGATGTTTTTTAAATGATCTGGTAAAAAATTTATAGAATTCTTAATATCTTTATGACTGATTGTAGCATCTGAGGTCAATATAGTTTTCAAATTGGTTGAAATGTCTTTATTGTTGTTATTTCTGGATGAAGATGTTCGCAAATTGTTGTTGCCAAATTGATCGACGTTTGAATATTCTCTAATGATGTCATCCATCCCTTGCGGAGGACAGGATCTTTGATCCAGAGATCTATGGTGTAGACTATCAGTTCTTTTTCTTCTTTTTATTGTACTCTCTGTATCGCTATTGGAATAAATTTCGTTAGGTTTTGAGTATTCTGTAACTGTAGATTGGTTGGAAATAGATGCTTGTTCAGGGGAAGAAGATATCGAAGAAAAGGCTGTAGAAGATGAAGTATCCTTAACTGGACGTAAATGAGCCTCAGGGATTGTGGGTTTGACTTCTTGTTCATCAGAAACGTCATTAGAAGTTTCAATGTGAGACTCCACATCATCGTACTTGAAATCCAGTTCAATGAGTCTGAACCCTCCTAAATTAAACACACAGATTAGAAACATTGCAAGGAATATAATAACGCATGCAACACCCTTTTCACCCTCTTCGGGTGTGAATATAAATCCTTGATCCATTGTTTGTAAGTATGCAATCGGTAGATCACTGATATTAGGGAACATCCCGCCAGCTAGAATACCACCATACCATTGTTTAGGTACCGGAAGCACTCTTCTACAAACATATGCAAAAAATAATCCCGTACCAAAGATTAATACAGAAGACAGACAAATGATCCCGACATCCTTAATATCATTGTCTTCAATATTTCCTACTATCTTATTGAAGGATAACGAGGGTAATAAAACGGTCAAAACAATATCGGAAATAATCCGTGTACCCTCTGCTGTTAGTATATTTAATCTTGCTAATAAAAAACCAACACCTAGAATTAGATAAATCTTAAGAATTGGTTTCACTGATGCCCAAATAACTTGGCCTAATGTGATACTCATAATCTTGAATGTGGATGGATCCGTAAGCTCAGTCTTTCTGTATCGTTAGTTCTTAACTCTGCTGAGATAGCTATCGTAGAACCCTGGGATATTCCCATCTGTCATATTTATATAGGGAGAACGAGAGACAGACGCATGGATTATGAGTTTTGATATTCTCATCAAACTCACATGTAGACTCTCAGGGTTGGCCATACAAGAAGGGACTTTTCATTTCATTGACATCTATTCGATTGTTTGTCTGCTTTTTAACGAGATGTGGGATTCAGCAGACACAGACATGGAATTAATTAAAAAAAGACGTGGGATAAGGAGAGATTGTTCTAAAAATCGCTCAGATTACGAGGAGAACGCTTCGTGAAACACCCATTTTTGGCATCTCATGCTATATCTTCCCACCTCTCGATGTTATTATTGTTATGGCGGTCAAGGTCTGTTCCTTGGATTAACGAATTTTGATATGTAGTGATGTCTGTGGTTACGAAAAGTTGTGGGATTATCGATAGGACTGGCTCAATTCTCACCGGGAAAGAAGTAACTCGGAGCACATAAACTTCCTTATATTCCATCACATTAGCCGATCTCTTATTCCTCTTCTTGGCTCAAGTTCTTGGGAAAAATCGGCTAACTTGTGGTAAAAGAGATTCTTAATAAGGGACATCTTTTATTCATTTTTACAAAAAATAAAATATCATAAAAACCACTCATTCACACTAAAACAAATAAAGAACAATCACTCGATCTTAATAGGCTGGTGCTGTTACCATATCAATTTCGGAGATTGAAACTACTTAGAATATTCAGATAAATAACCTGTTAAAAAAGTTGCATCTGCTTCTGTACTTTTTTATTTAGTCATTTATTGGCATTTGATAGGTAGATTTTTTAGATATTCCAGGAAGAATATTCCATTCATTATTCTATTGCGACTCAACATCTACTTCTCATCATTTTGTCAATATTAATCAGAACTATATATAGACCACCGCAGGTGTGTTGTTCTATTCCTGTAAGATCGTTTACTTCCACAAACATAATTCCTTTTAAAGGTTCTAAGCTGAAAGTCAAGAAATTTGCCTCACTGAAAAGAGTGATACCAAAGAAATTAATATCACCTTTACGAAAACAGAAAACCATGGAATATAATGAATTTGATAGGAATAATATCTTATTAGACTCTACAAATGGTACAGACAACATTAGGAAAAGAGAACGATTTATGAATTTAATTAAAAACACCAAAAATGTCTATATTCCAAATATTACGTCAGCAATTTCCCAACGAGCCAACGGAAGCTTTAGTACTGTATCTTCTTCCAACTCGGATCTAATCCAATCTCTATCTCAATTACCAGAGGATTTATTTATTAATTATTATGCTGCCTACACTAGTAATGATACTAGTGACAAAGTTAGTACCCCTTCTACCAAAAACCAAGAAAAGTACACAACGCTTATTAAATGCAATATTTACACTCCAGGTAAACCAACTAGTAGGAAAAATAGAATAATTTTATCTTTGTGTAAACAATACATACGACCAAATGATGTTAATTCAGCAACGGAATTAGATAGTGGTCAATTAAGCGATGTCACAAGCAGATCCTCGGGAAATTCAAGTTTCTCCTCGATTATTAACTCCTCTTCTACTGCCTCTTTACGGAGACCTCCACCTCCGCCTCCAAGAACTTCTTCTTCTTCTTCTTCTGCATCCCTTTCATCTTCAAGTGCAGATGAGTCACTGCTATCATCCAATTATTCTATTCCTAATCAGAATAATTTGGAGTTAGATAATGTTAATGATATGATGAAAGAATTTTTTAATCAAGGAATTCCAGGGTTGCCAGTGATCATTGATTTATTTGATATCAACGAAGAGGAATCTTTACATGAGACTTTCTTTGAAACAACAGATAAAAATGGAAATATTAATGTCAATTATCACACAGACTTTTTACCAACACATATTAGAATCACATTAGATACTCCATTAAGTTATTCTCATGTGATCTCTAACACTTATCAAACTCAATACATACCGCCAAATGGATTAGGTGTAATTAGCGATATTGACGACACAATAAAGCATACAGGTGTCACAGGAAATTTCAGAAATATGGTAAGAAATGTATTTGGTTATGATATGAAATCCTGGGTTATTGAAGGTATACCAAGATGGTATCAAACTCTAAGAGATGTACACAAAGTAGATTTCTTTTATGTTTCTAATTCGCCATTACAATTTTATCCATTCTTGAAGAATTATATTATGAATTATTTTCCATTGGGACCTATTTTTTTAAAACAATACACAGGAAATTTCCTTACTAGTATTACAACATCAAGTTCCAATCGTAAAATTCACTCGATTGAACAAATACTAAGGGATTTTCCAGAAAAGAAATTCATATTGATAGGAGATTCGGGTGAGAAAGATTTGGAGGCTTATACATCTGCTACAACGAAATATCCCAACCAAATTATTGCAATATATATTAGGTGTTGTGGAAATTCGATGAGTGATGGTGGCATTAGAGAAGAAGAAGTTATGAAAAACTTAAATGATTTGATAGAGAATGAATACAGTCGGGCAACTTCGTCTTCTTCTCGGACTAAACCTAGTATCCCCCCTAAACTTCCTAATAATAAACCAATTCTTACTCTTGAACAAGATGATATAATAAGAAAATCGCGCATACATCCCAGTAATCCTTTGGAAGGGAAAATGAGGAGTGTGTTACGGCCAGCTACAATATCATTAGGGAAAAGTGAAAAATCTGGAAGTTTTATTCAAAAGATTGATTATCCAACAGTTCCAAGATCATCCACTACTATGTCTGGCCAGAGTTCATTGAAAACAGCTAGATCGTTTCCACCACCTAGACCATCAGCTACACAATCGATATATTCAAATACGGATAGGAGTAGTTTTACTTCTGGTAGTAATAGTGGTGCTGAACTGGATTCTACTACAGATGTCAATTCTGCTTATTTTGTATCTTCAACACAAGATGAAAACAACCCATACAATGACTATTTTGATAAACGAGAAGACGATTGGAGAAAGAGAGTTCAAAATTCTGCATTATTATTAAAACCATTAGGTGTACCATTTATGTTTTTTATGAGACCTGAATTAACTTTAGAGGACAGTATTATGAAGATTAGGGATTTAAACTCAAAAAATTAATGCATGTTGAGAATAGCTATTGAGCAAAAGGACTTTTTTTGAGGTAGTAACATCTTGTATTTATATATCTTAGTTTAATTGTAGGTTATATTCTATTTATTCATATATATACATTCGTGTATGTATATATATATATATTAAATGCAATAGCACGATATTCGGGGCCTCGCTGATATTATGTATCAATAAGGGGACGTGAACACAATAACACGAAGGCACTAAAGAGAATTGAATGAGCAATAAGATATTAATGTCATCTCAAGAAGAAGTAATACAGACTGATTTACAACTTATTATAAAGACTTTAAATTTTTATTTAAAGTACGAATCATATGCATTGAAGGAGCATTATTACCCTCGATATTGTAAATTCAACACATTACCATCAAGTCAAAAAGCCCTGATACCGTATGTAGAGAAGAAACTAGAGAGACTCAGAGAATGTATTAAAATAAATGCAACTTTTTTTGAGAAGGTGTCATTGTGGTTCATAAAATTCATGGGGCTAGACGAAAAAGATGTAGTGAGCCAAGAAATTGAGCCTTCGCCATCTAGTATGAGTAGGACGTTAGCAATGCTATCACAAATTGCTAGAGAATGGTCCAGAGAATGTCAAAGTGAAAGAAGAATATTTACAAATAGATTACATGATGTAGTTAAATCATATAACGAAAGTCAGCATCGCTCTTCACATATATTGGTACCTGGAGTAGGGTTGGGAAGATTATTAGTCGAATTAGTAAAGGATGGTAATAAATGTGTTGGCAATGAATATTCCTATTACATGATTATAATTGCTATGTATTTTCTCAATAGTGGTGTGGAAACAAATAGCCACATTGTATGTCCATATATCCATTCATACTCACATTGGATAAATATCGATGATCCATTTAAACCAATACAGATACCGGATATAACCGTAACGAAAGAACTAGGTAATTTAAATAGTCCGTCTATGAGCATAGCAACTGGTTCATTTATTGATTTATTTGGACCTAATAAGGGAATTCAAGCATCATCCAATTACTTTGCTACCGAACACATGTCAAGATTACGAGGCCTAGAAAAAGACAATTATGATATTGTTGTTACCAATTTCTTCATTGACACAGCTCCTAATATATTAGAATACTTACTAACTATAAACAACACGTTGAGTCCAGGTGGTCTGTGGATAAATTTTGGTCCATTGCATTATCATCATGAGGCTGATTTGACAACAGAGACAACATACGATGTGGATCCTTTGACTTTTACGGTAATACAAGAAAACAGCAATGTCCCCTCTGCTGGGTTGGAACTGTCCGTGGAAGAAATCCTTGATGTATGTATCAATAGACTTCGATTCAAATTGATCAAGAAGGAATTTAATTTATCTAGCGGTTACGGAAGATGTCCTTGGAATCCAAGTTCCATACCAGGTTATATCTGCCATTTCTGGGTTCTGCAGAAGCATTATTGAAAGAATGACCTCATAGCAGTACATTTCTCTGGAATTACACCTTGGATATATAGAAAATTAGTTTATGTAGCAATAATTATATGTAAGAATAGTTTTGATCATCTCATCGCATAGTCTTAGACGATTTGAAATCAAGACGACAAAAAATCAGAAATAAAAATAAAAAAAATAAAGACGAAGAGAACAAAATTCAGTTCAGTTAAAGAACCTTCTTGGTATTTGGGGGAAGAAATAAAAGGAGAATTTACAAAGACACGAACTGTATTATATTGCATTACAGTTATATTAGCTTGACATCTAGTCCTGTTGGAGAAAGAACTGAGAGAAACAGAAAGATATTCGTGGTATACATGCGAAATTAATAACTGTTGATATCATGGCTGGTAGTTCTAAGAATAAGAAAAAGAAGAGTAAAACTAAGCAACAGGGGAAGAATGGAGATATTAATTCACATTCGAGCATTCATGTTGATGCAGAGGTCTATGAGAAAGATGCCGACTATCCAGCTTCCCGTGTCATCAAAAGGGCGCCTAATGGAGATGTCATTGTTGAACCGTTAAATGTTGAAGATGATACTGCTAAAATAAACGGCAGTGAGGATGTTACAAAGTCATTGGCCTTTACTTTGGATGCCCATTGGGAGTCCTTAACAGTGGATCAGAAAATGGAAATTTTAAAAATTGAAAAATATGAACTGTTTGATAACATTCGCAAATATCAAAATGATAATAATTGTAATTGTTCTGTTTGTGGAAGACGTCATTTGGCAATGGATCAGGAGTTAGAGTTAATATATTCTAGCTTATACGAGCTGGAACGTTCGAAGGATGATAATATGGATCCAGTAAAGTTCCATCTAAGTATCATTAAGAAATTACAGATGTCGAAGTCAAACGCAAAAGGCATTGTTGATGCAAAACCATGGATTTTTAACAATCATACCGATTATAGTGGCAGTAATGTAATAGAAGAGGTTAGTCGAGAAGATGATAAGCAGAATGTAGAAAATATTGTTGATGATGAATCTATTATCAATGATAATGATGAAATTGATAAAGATGAAATTGTAAAAACATTCTTGGCGTCTAAGGGCATTGATTCAATAAAAGATGAAGTAATGCATTTTAAACAGAAACATTTATCGAATCAAACTCACAAAGTGGAGGAGGATGAAATGTTACAGTTTAATAATAATGACGATCAAAGTGTCAATGACATAAATAGAAATGATAATACAGAATCTAAAGTTGTTACAGAACTGCCGAATACATCATTGGTTCAATCGAACCAAGAAACATTGATTATCCCTGGGATATTAAAAGAAAAGTACATGGACTTTACCAAAACTTTTATATCAGCTGGTCCAAAAATATCCGAGGAGTATGTAAATAAAATGTTAAAATATCCAGGAATCAGAAATTTAACTGATGGTTTAATGCAAAGTAAAAGTCAAGATTTCTTGAATGCTATTGAAAAATTTGTTAACGAAAATAGATTGAAAAACTTGAATATTGAATATCAAAACCATACTAATGAAGCATCTGAAGGATATACAGACTTAAATGACCCTAGATCATTTACAACAATGTTACATAATGGGAAGCCTTTAACTTCAGAGGAATATTATGAACTACAAAAAAATATCGCAGAAAGGATAACTAATTCCTATGATACAGAATTAAAGCAGTTCAAAGATATCTCACAGTTAGAGAAAGAACTATTTACAAGATTTATGTTTGATGAAGATAAAAAACAATTCGGTGAATTATTTATGCGATCTTTTAAAAATAAATTTGATGATGCGGACTTTGATCCCCATGACTTGGGACAGATAATTGCAGCGGCTGCAGCCGTTTCGAATTTCCCCAACGACATTAAAACTTCAGAGTTAACTTATCAAAGGTCGATACATAATATACGTGATTCTACAAATGACGAATACGAATATTCAGATTATGAAAACCGTGATGGATACGAGGATGATAGTGAATATGATTCAGAATTTGATGAAGACGCTGATGAAGATGAGGATGAGGATGAAGAAGATAATGAAGATGAGATTTCAGATTTTTATGTAACATCCGATGAGCTTGATATGGTCGATTCGCATAAAATGAAAAATAATTTTGGAAGCTCTGATCATAACAATTCAAGTTATTCTGGAGATCATACACATCATAAGAGAGAACACCGCTCTTCACAGCATTTAGCTTTAAGACAGAATGCTGAATATCATGATCAATCACATAATGGTCCTCATATTTCAGATGAAATAAATGGACATGCAGATGAATATGATAGTGGTTTTGATGAAGGAGATCGTTTGGAAGAAGGGAAAAGACTAATACAGATTGCGATTACGAAACTTCTTCAAAAGAGAATACTTGAATCATATCATGAAAAGCAGGCAGAAAACAACCGATTAAGATTATTACAAGAACTTGAAGAAGAACAAACTCGTAAGAAAGAAAAGCAAGAAAAGAAGCAAAAGAAGAGAGAGAAAGAGAAAGAGAAAAAGAAGCTGCAACAACTTGCTAAAGAAGAAGAAAGAAAAAAGAAGGAGGAAGAGAAGGAAAAAGAGAGAATAGAATTAGAAAAGAGAGAGATAGAGAGGAGGGAAATACAAAGGAAAAAGGTTGAAGAGGCCAAAAGAAAAAAGGATGAAGAAAGGAGAAGGAAATTGGAGGAGCAAAGAATACGAGAAGAGCAAATTGAAAAACAAAGAAAGCTAAAAGAAGAACAAAAGAGGAAGAAAGAAGAAGAGAGGAAGAAAAGAGAAGCTGAACAACAGAAAATTAAGGAACAGAAAGAAAGAGAAGAAAAGCTTCGATTAGAAAAGGTTGCTAAGGATCAATTAGAAAAACAAGAAGAACTTGAGATGATTAAGCAATCTAAAATCAAGGAAAAGGAAACCATAAAACAAAAAAACTTACACATTCCTCATGTTGTTAGTCCGGCTGGAAACAACCCTCTAAATAGTTTGTCACCAAATGGAACTCCATATGGGATAACTTCAGAGGAAGGAACGAGTATGAATGTTTCTGGTAGCATAAACGATGAAATTTATAAAATCGTTAATGCCGCAACTATTTCCAACGTAAATACAGCGTCTTCGGTAGATCCTAGTTTTTTGAATTCTCAGTCGATGCTCTTAGGATCTCAACGAAAGTCTCTTTCTGAAAGAGATGCGTTTTTACACCCCGCAACACCTATTCATGCAAGTAAAGATGAAAGTTTAGCAGCCTTTACTAGTTCTACTAACAGTTCTTCTGGAACTCAATTTCCAACCTCCACGCAACCTTTAAATGTTTCTAATTGGGGGTCTGCTAGATTGGATAACTCTGAAAATATGGGGGACAAGACTAATTGGAATTCTTATCCTTATAATAATTCCATTAATTATCCTGGATTTGAATCTGGAGATATTGACATACCTCAGAGAAATACTTTGGTTCCAAATAATTTGAATACCTCATTTTCTAATGAATTGAGTAACTTAACAAAGATGTTATCGTCTAGTAGGTTAGCAGATACATCGACATCAATGAACAATGGTTTTGATTACTCTTCTGTTTGGAATGAAAAGAATAATAGCCAGACAATGCCGGGGTTTTCATTATATGGTGGTACGAATATGGAGGGAAATCCTCCCTCATCCTCTTATGGACACTCAATGTCTCATTTAGATCAATTGAGGAGAAAGAGCTCCATTTGGAATAATGATTTAAATTCTAATTTTGTTTCAACTGAGAGAGATATGTCAAATATTACTCCTTCAACAAATTTGCTCTCTTCGTCCAATCCAATGGCACAGACCATTCTGGACACATCTAAACTTAAAATCCCCACGGATAACGACCTAACTAATGTCAATCACAATGGAAATATCGTAAATAGCAATAGTTCTGCCAATAACAGTGCAGATGATGGATTGCGTCGTTTATCGTCTAATTTGTGGACAGGTTATAAAATACCTTCTGTTATGGACACTAATAATGGACTGTCTTCATCCTTCCAACAAGTATCAAATGGTGATGGATTTGATGAAAATATAATAAAATTGAATACTGCCTCAAGCATGGAATCTATAAACAATAATATGGGTCAAGATTTCTTGGAAAGTGATATACATAAGCTTTACCATCAGATACTAACTAGAGATCCCATGAATCCGTACATTCCAATAACTTCTCTATATGGTGGTTTACTTCATAAAAATGTGAATTATCCTACATTACTTGACAAATTATTGAACATGCATGTTAGTGGGAGAGGAGAGGTTCTTAGAGATTCTACGGGTAATATCAGTCATGTAAAGTTGTTTAACGTTCCTTCTCCCTCAACACCAGTAACAGCAACCACAACTGGGGCACCTATTGCCAATATTAATAGCACTTCGAACGACTCACGCTTAGGAGGAAGTCACTCTTCGTCGTTATTGCGTCAATTACAGTTGCAACCCAAAGTTGATCCTCCTGCTCAAGATACAGATACTTTATTAAACGGCATGTCACCTTTAACTATGGGAAGTATGCCTTATCAATATCTGAACCTCACTTCGACTACAAATCACAGGTCGTGAAATTCGTTCATTGATGGGTTTTCTAGGGATATCTTAAGTATTTTGCATCTTGAACCTAAGCCGCAGCTAGGTGTCCATTGTTCAACTATACATATAAATATAGATATAAATAAAATACAGTATTGTATAACTTCCTTGCTGCGTGCATTATTAAGTACAAACTTAATGGTTGTGTTAATTGTTATGAATTCTCAAAATGCATATTTTATTGTATTCTATTGTTAAGTATTCTATTGTGTAATATGCAGTGGTTATGTGGTTTCATGGCTAAAACCGGGTAAACTTTAAAATTTCAAAGGAACAGAAGTTTGGATCAAATTCACTACAAGTTTCATCGAATATTTTAGAGAAAAAAGAGAATTTCATGTTAGTCGCAAAATAGAGGTTGATCGTTTTTAGCTTTGTCTCAATTGCTAGGATTGGTTAGGTCAGACTACGGATAGGGTATTCTACTAGCACTGTGACTCTCCATAATTGCACATATTTCTTTATTGTTTCGTTTGTTTGTTTTGTTGTTTAACCCAAGAGCGTTTGTTCATCACTTTGGGCAGATCGATATTAGAAGTTTTGACTCTATAGGACGTACTTACACCTGGTTGTGGATTTTCATTCTATTTCTTCCACTATATCTTGTTGTTGGGAAAGCAATTAAACCAGCGATATAATAGCAAAGCAAAAGGTTGAGAGAATAAAATACTGATATCATGTCTGATAAAACTGTGAAGAGGAAATTGGTCATAGTTGGAGATGGTGCCTGTGGTAAAACCTCCTTGTTATATGTATTTTCGTTAGGGCAATTTCCTCAAGAGTACCAACCGACGGTATTTGAGAATTATGTGACAGATTGTCGTGTGGATGGGATTACAGTCTCATTGGCACTATGGGATACTGCTGGACAGGAAGAGTATGAACGATTGCGGCCGTTTTCTTATTCGAGATCTGATATAATATTGATCGGATTTGCTGTGGATAACCCCGAATCATTGTATAACGCCAGAACCAAATGGGCAAGTGAGGTGTTACGATATTGTCCAGATGTGCCAATAATCCTTGTTGGTTTAAAGCAAGATTTAAGGAAAGATGAAGGTCAAAGAGCTGTCAATAACAATAATAATAATAATAACAATACATTACCTGAAGACAATGAGTTGGTATCACAACAAGATGCAGAACAAGTCGCACGACAAATCGGTGCCAAGAGATATATGGAATGCAGTGCTCTGACAGGAGAGGGTGTGGATAACGTGTTTGAAGTAGCAACAAGGACTAGTCTAATGATGAATAAAGAGCCAGGTCAGTCATGCTGTGTCATGAGTTGAATTGAAAAACAACGCAAAAAAAGCAAAAGTACACTAACAATAATAAAGGGCCTTTTGGGATATCATCTATTGATATCCAAACCTAATTGCTGTGTGCCAAAATGCAAATTTACTATTTATTTCTAAATTCAATTCTCAAAGAAAACTTACTTTTCTTCTGTATATCTTATAATTATTACCATTTTGCATTTATATTTAATTTTCTTTCAACATAAATTATTACCTAACGATAGTACTCTTAAGTGGATCCTACGCGACGAATCACATCCATGCTATGAATGAAGTGCTGGAGCTGGAAGAACAAGAATGTTCCCATGAATCCCTCAGACACGTTTCTTCCAGATTGAAAAAAATTTCGTTAACGCGTTAAAAATCAGATTTAATGATCTTTAAGATGTAACTAAAGACATTAGGATAAATATAAAAACCCTTTACGACGAGCAATACGGATATCAAGCTTAAAGGAACTCGACTCCCGTGGTTAAGCTGCTTCATTCGGTGTTTGGAACCACTTCATCATTAAGTATTTTGCTTCTATATTTATACAGAGAAAAGGGTAAAAGTCAGGTTTGCTGTATCAACTGGATTCTACTTGGATCGGTAAACAAGGATATAAAACTAAACTATAAATAGTATTAGCACTATGTCTGGTGATCCAAAGACAGTTTCTGAGAGATATCAGAAAATCTCTCAGTTAGAGCATATTTTGAAAAGACCAGATACATATATTGGTTCCGTGGAGGAATTGGAACAAGAACAGTGGATTTATGATGACGAAGGAGATTATATGGTAGAGAAGAATGTGAAAATAGTCCCTGGTTTGTTTAAGATTTTTGATGAGATTTTAGTCAATGCTGCTGATAATAAAGTCCGTGATCCTACAATGAAAAAAATCGAAGTTAATATTGTTCCAGAGGAGAATCTCATTGAGGTGAAAAACGATGGTAAAGGTATCCCCATTGAGATCCATGACAAAGAGAAAATATATATTCCTGAAATGATTTTTGGCCATCTTTTAACGTCCTCAAATTATGATGATGATGAGAAAAAAGTCACTGGTGGTAGAAATGGTTATGGTGCCAAATTATGTAATATATTTTCCACAGAATTTACTTTGGAAACAGCAGATCCCAAAATGGGCAAGAAATATCTTCAAACATGGGAAAATAATATGGAAATTTGTCATCCTCCCAAAATAACATCCTATAAGAAAGGTCCTTCCTATACAAAAGTATCATTTAAGCCAGATTTGGCACGATTTAATATGACTTCATTGGATAATGATATATTAGGTGTTATGCGTCGTCGTGTTTATGATATAAATGGGTCAGTGCGTGATATAAGTGTTTATCTAAATGGGAAGAGTTTAAAGATTAGAAATTTCAAGAATTACGTTGAATTGTATCTAAAATCGTTAGAAAAAAAGAGGCAAATAGAAAATTCAGAAGATACCAGTTCTCAAACTATTCCCACTATTTTATACGAAAGGATTAACAGCAGATGGGAAGTTGCATTTGCTGTGTCAGACATTTCTTTTAGACAAATATCTTTTGTTAATTCCATAGCTACAACGTCAGGCGGGACCCATGTAAATTATATTGCTGACCAGATTGTTAGAAAAGTGTCAGACATTGTTAAAAAGAAGAAAAGAAATGTAAAACCTTTCCAAATCAAAAATAATATGTTTATTTTCATCAACTGTTTAATTGAAAATCCAGCCTTCACTTCTCAAACAAAAGAACAATTAACAACAAGGGTAAAGGATTTTGGATCCAAATGTGATGTTGGTAACGATTTTATTAATAAGATTATGAAAACAGACTTAGAAGCCAAGATCTTTGAAATTGCAGATGAAAATGATCAAAATGCATTGAAGAAATCAGATGGATCTAGAAAGAGTAGAATAACAGACTATCCTAAACTAGAGGACGCCAATAAAGCCGGTACTAAAGAAGGCTATAAATGTACATTAATTTTAACTGAGGGTGATTCTGCTTTGTCGCTGGCAGTTTCTGGTTTAGCAGTTGTTGGACGTGATTACTATGGATGTTACCCACTTCGTGGTAAGATCTTAAATGTCAGGGAAGCAAGTTCTGATCAAATTCTGAAAAATGCAGAAATTCAAGCTATTAAAAAAATTATGGGATTACAACACCGAAAAAAATATGAGGACACGACTTCTTTAAGATATGGACATTTAATGATTATGACAGATCAAGATCATGATGGTTCTCATATTAAGGGTCTGATTATTAATTTCTTGGAAAGTTCCTTTCCTGGGTTATTGGATATACCAGGATTTTTAATTGAATTCATTACTCCAATTGTAAAAGTCACTATCACTAAACCCACGAAACAAGTATTACAATTTTTCAATATGCCTGATTATGAAAAATGGAGGATTGAAGAAGCACATAAATATAAATGGAAACAAAAGTATTATAAGGGTTTGGGTACTTCTGATAGTAAGGAAATGCGTTCATATTTTTCTGATCTGGACAGACATTTAAAAGTTTTCCATGCATTACAGGGTGAAGATAGCAATTTAATTGATCTGGCATTCTCAAAAAAGAAAGCAGATGACAGAAAAGAATGGCTAAGACAATATGAGCCCGGTACCGTGTTAGATCCAACCTTGAAACAAATCCCAATCAGTGATTTCATTAATAAAGAATTGATTTTATTCTCCTTAGCAGATAATATTAGATCTATACCAAATGTATTGGATGGGTTTAAACCGGGTCAAAGAAAGGCTATCTATGGTTTTTTCAAAAGAAAGGATAAATCAGAAGTTAAAGTGGCACAAGTAGCAGGTTCCATTTCAGGTATGACTGCTTATCATCATGGTGAAGGTAGTATGGCACAAACCATTGTTGGTTTAGCTCAAAATTTTGTGGGATCTAACAACATCTACTTGTTAAATCCAAATGGTGCGTTTGGTACTAGAGCTACTGGTGGTAAAGATGCTGCTGCAGTAAGATATATTTTTACTGAATTGAACAAAATTACAAGAAAAATATTTCACCAATCTGATGATCCACTGTTAAATTATTTACAAGATGATGACACCACAGTAGAACCTGAATGGTACATTCCAATTATTCCTATGCTATTAGTCAACGGTACTGAAGGTATTGGTACAGGTTGGAGTACTAATATTCCACCTTTCAACCCTTTAGATATTGTTAAAAATATAAAACATTTAATGAATAATGAAGAGATGGAGGAAATGCATCCCTGGTTTAGAGGATGGGCCGGTACTACTGAAATGGTTGACCGTCAGCGTTACCGTTTATATGGGCGTATTGAACAAATTGGGCCCAACAAATTGGAAATTACTGAGTTACCTGCTCGTACATGGACATCTACAATTAAGGAGTACTTATTGGCAGGGTTAGGTGGTAATGAGAAAACCAAACCATGGATTAAAGATATGGAAGAGCAGCATGGTGATAGTATAAGATTTATCATTACTTTAACTCCAGAGGAAATGGAGAAAACGAAGAAGATCGGATTTTACGAAAGGTTTAAATTAGTTATGCCAGTTAGTTTGAACAATATGGTAGCATTTGATCCACACGGGAAAATTAGAAAATATGAGCATGTTCATGAGATACTTGAAGAATTTTATCATGTCAGATTAGAGTATTATCAGAAGAGAAAAGAATTTATGAGTGAAAGATTACAATGGGAGGTCGAAAAACTATCACACCAAGTTAAGTTTATTATGATGATTATTGATAAAACTTTGGTTGTTACTAATAAACCAAAAAAATCTATTATGAAAGAGTTGGAGGAACATAATTTCCCAAGGATAAATAAAGATGGTAAACCGTATTATGGAACCATGGAACAAATTAGAGTGTTGATTGGGGAAAAGAAGGCAGAAGAGGCAGACAGGGATGAGGAAGATGAAGATGAAAGTGAAGAAATAGATGAATTCGATAGTAGCAATGCTGTTGTTAACGGTCCGGAAGATGCCTATGGTAATTATGATTATTTACTTGGTATGAGAATTTGGTCTTTAACCAAGGAAAGATATGAAAGGCTATTAAAACAAAAACAGGAAAAAGTTGCTGAATTAGAATTGTTGTTATCAAGATCATCAAAAGATTTATGGAATATGGATTTGAATGAATTCATGCTTGCGTATAAGGAGTTCCTGGCAAGAGATGAGGAATTGCGTAATGCTAGTGATCTCACCACTACTAGTAAAAAGAAAGGTAAAAGTAAAAGGGGAAGAGATGATGATGATGATTTTGATCCATCCAAGAAAAAAAAGAGAGCACCGAGCAAAAAGATTAAGCTAGAAACACAAAATTTCAAGAGAATTCTATTAGAACCAAAGGTGATCACAAAAACTGTACGCCCTAGAAAAGTTAAAGTCGAGAGTACCCCTTCAACTGCTATTAAAGTTGAAGATTCAGCAAATGCTACTCCCTCAACACCTACTATAATAGCTACTGCTAGTAGCAGCAGTAGTACCACAGATGCCCCTGCTACAATATTTGATAAACCAAAGAATGACAGAACTGTAAAGCCAGAAGATGATGGTGATAATGTTCTAAGTTCTTACTCAAGTAAATTCAAAAAAGCAAGTGCTGCATTCGACAAGATGGATACACCTGAAACATCCACCGAACCTACACCAGCACCTTCGGTGACTTCTACTGAGAAAACACCTACGACAGTTAAAGCACCAACCAGAGGTAGAAAGAAGATAGTCATATCTGATGATGAAGAAAGTGATTTGGAAATGCTTGATGAAGACGATGATGACATTCCTATTCAACCAAGACGTCCTAGAAGCTCGAGGGCTGCAGCTGTCAAGAAAACCTATGTTGAAGAAGATGTGGAGTTATCGGATTATAGTTTTATCGATGAGGATGATCAGGATTCTGATGCGTCATTTGCAGAGGAAGATTAATCGCTAAATCAACCCACCTCTTACTAATAAATAATAATTATAAGATACGATCTAAGTAACAACCTGTATTATTAGATAAACAAGTATTATATTTTTTTGTTTTTGTTTTTTTGCATCTTGTTTCACGATAAATATAGTGGCGTTGTATCTTTAGTTTAGTAGAGCAGCAGGGAAATATTATTTATGAAATTCTTTAAAGGGTAAAACAATGGCATTTTGGAATCGATGAGGCTTCACTAGAGCTTGACAAGGAGAAAACTGTAACTACTCCATCTGAATCAAAGAGCTTAGTGTTCGAAGTGAGATGAGTGGATCATTGGAGAATATATCTGGTGTCCATCCTGTCGAATTATGTGTTTATTCGGTGTTGTCCACAGATTTGGATGAATTGTCCAACTCCATTAACGAATTGCGTGAATCACAAGCACTTCTTATCTTATTAATGAAAGATGCACGCGATAGATTGAAAAGAGAATCGGAGTTGTTGTATGACGAAGCTACCATGGAACCATACATCATTAAATTGAATGAGTTGACCAAACGAGTCAAGACGTTACAGAAGAGATATGGGAAATTGAAAGAAAATACAGCCACATTAGAGAAGCGTGTACAGCACTGAATATTTGTTGATAACTACGGCTTATTTCGTATGGATCTGGTGATAAAATCCAGATTTCACTGCAGATTTTGCCGATTATCATTATTGATCAGCAACGTATGAATTGAAAACTGATCCATCGGGATTCGAACTCCCGTGAATTTCCATAATGAATGCCATACTGTTTTTGAAACTTTTTTTGGCAGTTTCTCCCTCAAAAAATAAAAAAAATTAAACAAAAAAATACGTCGAGTAAAATGGTTTGTCTAGTTATTGATTGGTTACGATGTTTTCAGCAAGGCAAGAGAAACTAAGGTACCTGTCAGTGGATTTGTGTGTGTTTGTGTTTGATTAGGTTGGCTGTTTGTCTGTTTTCCGTTTTAGCGATATTTTATTTTCTAAGACAATTAGATTCTGTATCCATTCTTTATAGATCTTCTTCCCTTTTTCTTTACAATAAAATAAGCAAGCAAATAAATTCGAAAATTAGACACATTTGGGAATATTAACTAATACGATTGGAAATTAACCTCGCATTTACCTTGGACAATTTATTGTGTTTAGTTCTACATTTTGTTTAGTTTTTAATTTTTGATTTTGATTCAGTAAGATAAGTTCAATTATGCCAATTAAATCGTTAGAACCTTATCTTTTTGAAAGAGGATTGGTTGGTACCTATCCAATTGAAGCATTGAAAAATGCTACCCTTGGTATTGATGTGGTTCATTATGTTTCTAGATTATTAACTAATAGAAGGGAACAATATTTGGATGCCATTGGTGGTTTCCCAACCAGTTTGAAAATGTATTTAGAAAGTGACTTAGAAGTGTTTAAAGAATATAACATTACTCCAATTTTTATCTTTAACGGTGCGTTAACTGTAAACCAACTCAATTCTTCGGGCTATTTTTTGAAATCTCCCGATCAATCAGATGTATCTTCATTAGTTTCACCTTTGAACTCTTCACAAAACAATGCACAATCTTCCAAGACTAATAAAGAGGCAATTTTCGCACAAAGACATAGAGCTTGGACCCAATGGAACAATATGTTGAGTACAAATCAGAATACTTATATCGACCAGCCCATCCAGCCCCAAGAACCGTTTCGATACAATACTGTCATTGAATCAAAAGTATTCCAAGATGATTTGATTGCTTATTTCATTAAAGAAAACATTAGATACCAAGTTGCACCTTATGTTTCATGGTTTCAATTGAACTATTTGCTGAATAATGGATTCATTGATGCCATCTATGGCCCAACTGATTGTTTAATGTTGAAGAATGTAGATAGGTTTATCTTGGGAATGGAATTCCCTAATAAGGAATTCAGATTCATTGACAAATCCAGAGTCCTCAAAGAGTTCAATTGTGATCATGAAGAATTTATCGATATTGCAATGGCAGTGGGAAATGATTTGCAACCAACAACTTTATCGCCATTACAAATATACCCAGTTCCTCAATTGTTTGATATAGCATTAGAGATGGTTTTGTCTGCTGGAACCAATTTCTACATATATCAATTGACCATGTTAGGAAAGTCTGAAAATCAAGATGCCATTCTAAAATA
Source organism: Cylindricascospora bacillispora (assembly GCA_030573655.1). Lineage (NCBI taxonomy): Eukaryota > Fungi > Ascomycota > Saccharomycetes > Saccharomycetales > Saccharomycetaceae > Cylindricascospora > Cylindricascospora bacillispora. The sequence goes on along the minus strand of JAJMDR010000012.1, from coordinate 76,575 downwards.
TCAACGTGGTGTTTCTACTTTGAGATACATGCCTGTTATGTTGGAGTCGGGTAAAGTGGAATTATATATTGAAGATGAAGACGATGTTAAAAGATATTCCAAAAAACAAGAAGAGAACAGGGTGAACACTAATAATAATGGGACTGAAAATAATGATAAAGGTGCAACTCAAAAACAAATACCAAATGATGTTCATGATTTCATTGCACAAAAGTTACCCCATGAGTACTATTTCTATCGTTCCATTGGTCTTGTTGATGGTACATTATTAGATGCGATAACTACAGGAATTTACCCTGAAGAACCACCATTAGGTGGCGGCTCTGCTAATTCTTATAGAAAATTGATAAAAATATCTGTTGAATTGTTCAAAAATCAGGAAATTAACTTACTGACCCAACCAATTAATAGATATTATCAAATAAAGCAAATTAAACAAGTCAAGTGGTTTTCTCCTGATGATTCAACAATCTTAACAAATAGAATGTTTCCGTCTATGTTTGAAAAGATTAATCATATTTTAGTTAAGACGAATAACGAAGAAGATTTTTCCATTTCTGCATTCATTGATATTGTTAATAAATCCGAAGATACAATGGCCAAGTCTTTCATCAGTGAAAGTGTCATTTTTCCAAATTCCGTTCCATTAGATAAAAAACTGACGACATCATTTGATTTGTTATCAACTAATTTCTTGCGATTACTTGTATTATTGGGTTTCTTTGAATTTGATTTTGCCAAGAAATTAATGAAGCCAACAAAATGGGGTGAAATGTTTTTAAAGTTAAATGATTTGAAAATTTCGGCAGAGTATCAAGAAAATGTATTCATTTTGTTGATGTTTTTAAAGATGGATGTATTATCTTTATCTGAAGAAACCGTTCCAGATGTTCCTTCCTCGTTGTCACAAGCTACCTTAACATCATACCCACAGGAAGCCACCTATGTTTTAATTTTGACTCGTATTTTGACGTTGTTCCAAATCAAACAAAAACCATCGAATTACCATGGACCCATTGACAAGAAGACTTTGGTCTTTAGAGATCATTTGCAATTTGTAAAACAAAATTTAAATGAGCTATTTGAATCTGTTGTGGTGTCTTCGTTAACTTCGGGAGAATTTGATAGACTTTCATTAGATAATATTGAATGGCAAAAGCGTGTTGTAGGCAATTTACCATTTAAATTGAATATTCCGAGCACAATAATGGCAATGATGTGGGAGTTCTATTTACAAAAATATTTGCACAATGGTAACGCGAAAGTAGACGCAATGGCCCTAGTCGCATCGGACTTTAATACTTATAAGTCCACACCAAATTTGGAAGAACAATTCGAAAAATCTTTGAACTTCTTAAAGGAATTCCAATTGGTTTTGAAGACACTTGGTGATTTGGAATTAATTAAGAAGGATGATTATAATGTTTATGAAAAAGCTGTTGAATTCTGTGATCGTGCGTTGAAATCAAATTAATATTAGATTAAAAACTAAAACTTAAGGAATGTCATAATTTTTTTTTTTAAAAAAAAATTCTTGCATCTTCTCATGACAGTCATATGCAGTTTACATAAGATTTTCTTTAATAGATATGTATGATATGCGATTTTAATTACAGCAAATGATTCGATTGTGAAACGGTGATATATATTCATAAAAGAACGGAGAGTGAAATTATATTATAAGTATCCTTCGTAATTGTTTGATTCATTCATTTATATATACGTATGTATGAATTATATATATATAGAACAAAATACAACACTAATCATTGAAATGATTGAATTTCTGATTGAATTTGTTGTAATTCTGATTTTTTTTGGTTTAGTACCGATTCTAAAGTATTAAACTGTTCCTCAATATTTTTCAAATCGTCGGTTATTGCATGTAAGTTGATTTGATTGACAGATTTAGAATTTTGGATTTCGGAATTAGTATATTTTAATAAATTTTCGTATTCGGTTCTAATTTTTTCAAGCTGGGAGTCATCTGCGGATGCGAGAGTTGCAGGGATTACAACATCTGTCTTTATATTCGCGGAACTATTGTTAGAATTATTATTGGAGTTGCTATTTGCTATTATTTTACCTGATGATTGGGTGGAGCTGAGAGTGTTTCTTGTTGGTGCATTATTAGCAATATTATAATCAATCGGCTTTTTGTTGAATACATTAGATAATTCTCTTGGCAATTCAGTTGGAATTACTGCACCTATATCATTGCGTTGTCTTAAACAGTGGATAAAATATAATGCTGGATCTTTGTTAATTGAAGGAGAGTTGTTTGCATTGATTAAAGTCCAAGCTTTATCTAAATCGCTTGATCCTAAATTGAAGAATTTAGCCTTAATCAACGAAGATAATTGCTGGAATGTGACAGTCCCGTCAGTTGAAGCTTGTAAATAGTTTGACAATAAAGTTTCATAGTTCATCTTGTCTTCTGGAGACAAGTACCAATCTATATGCACCACTTCCTTAGCAGGTAGATCAGCATCCTCCCGTTGTTTTCTCAGTTTTCTTTCGCTAACCAACTTAGCCTTGGATCCTGGTATTAGCCAATCTGGCAATTCGTTTGGAACGCTGGAAATGTTTTTGTTGACTATATCGAAGATTAACCTCATACAGATAACAAATTCTTCGAAATCCAAATTGTCGTCCTCGTCTATGTCCGCCAAAAACCAAATTTCATTCAATACAGATGAGTCGAGCTTGGCATTATATAAGATTGGGAGGACTTGATCATGAGTAACCTTATTTTCCACTGGTTTCAAACCAGAGAAAATTTGCCAATATTTCTTGATTTCAAACTGTTCCAGCTTGGGCATCTTTTTCTAACCGAAACTGGTCAAAGGGTGAACGTACAAACGATAACAAAGGGGGGCGGCGAATTGCAGTACACGCTATTGTATATCAGCTGTCCCTTTGCTTTAATGCTTACTGGATCCACCCAAGTGCTTTGCTCACCTCCAGCTTGTTCTTTCTTATTTATAAATGTTCGTTGGTTTCACAAATTTCCCTTTTTAAAGAACGGAATATTTGATCCATGTGATAGCACGCCCGGTCATGTGTATATGGCGTGATCCCGGTATACAGGTATTGCCCACTATTCCCGCCTGTTCAGCAATGGACTCAACTACCCACTCACTGGCAAGATGCGGTGCAATAGATGGTCTACTCCTGGTGTACCACAGTTGGTGCTGTGTGGGATGTATCCAAGACGGGGCTAGGGGAACGTACAATTAATTATATACTGGGAGTAGGACACGTCGGTATTGCAGGTTCCTACGGAGTTGTAAACTAGGTTCGCTGTGTCTTCTTCCCTCCTGCACGTATTGCCAAGGTTCCCGCTCTCCCATGCACCGCAAAGACAAATACACATTATTCTATTATATTGGAAAAGGCCAATACACTTTTCCCAAAAGACACTGGCTACAAAGACCCCTCCCGTCGTGGAGGTGTTCGGCTTGCTTGTGAGTAACTGCCACTGCTTACCAGTCCCTCCCACCTAACGTCTTTGTTTCAGAATTACCTGTTATCCTAATGTCTGCGTTAACGGATGAGCTGTCACTAACCTCCCACATGGGCCATTTGTGCGTGCGCATATTTTTTTGTCTTTTATCTCCGACATGGCCACTTCGGTTTCTTGAGCCCGTGCCCGCTTCTCAAAGAGGGCAAATACATGGCATGGAGAGAATAGGGGGGGGGGGGGGGGGGGGGGGGGGGACGGTGACAGTCTTTAGCACTCGGCCCGTCTGACCCATAGCAGCGCGTATCTAAGACAGTGGAGCATGTTACACAGTGTGCAAGATCATATGCCGTCCTCCTTGTGGACTAATCTTACCTTACTCTGGCATCCATCCAGTCGGTTTGGTAATAAACTTCTTCTGTTGTGTCCCATTCTTCGGGTGCTTCTCTGCATTCCGAGGAATGTCACAGGCCAGTAAACTTCCCGTGGCAAAAATACCTTCTCTCTCGAGTTCTAGCCCTTTTGCTTGCCGTCCATTCTGTGACAGTGTCTGGGCCATTTTTCTCTGTGAGTGTTTTTTTCACTTTCTCTGCGCTGTTTCTTTCCGGATCAGGAAAAAAGACTTTCCACGCAGAATTATAGAAATCATCAATGGCAAAATGATTACCCAATGGAACATCTGTAAATCATTGTAGGGATTCCCCGTTCCGGAAATATGTACTGAAACGTACTAGATCTCATACATTGCCTAAAGAGGAATAATTGGGCCATCATATGCCCAATCAAGCAACGGGTGAAAACATTTGAGATCTCCTCGTCGTGGGATTCCCCATCATCATGCCCAATTCTAACTATTAAATAAAATGAAAAGAAATATTCCAGTCGTAAAAAATTTTGATTCCATCTTTCAATTACTTCTTGATCCAGTTAACCATCCTTTGTTGTTTTGATTGTTTTCATTTATCTCTTTTCTATCATCTCTCCAGTTGTATTTATGTAGATGTATATATATACGCAAGAAATCCGATCACTGTCCTCAATAGAATTTCTCACCTCTTCACCTCACCTTTTTTCCCACACTCAAATTTTGTTTTCCAAGATATCCGTTTGGTGGAAGTTTATTTTGCTTTTTTTTGACGTTTTAATACTGTAAGAGGACATGTCTCGATTGTCCCCCTTCCTCATAGTATGGATTTGTCTCAATATATCCATCTGGGCTCTCCCGTACACGATAAACGGGGACTCGCCGGGAGAGGATTCGTATTCTGTGTTTAAAAGAGATGCTGCTGCAAATGATCCAAGTGTGATGGTTATACCATCGGACAACAACGGTTTCATTAACTACACGTTGCCATACTTCAACGTTCAAATAATAAACAAACCAGTATGGCTTGAGGCATTCAATAGTACACTATTGGGCTGGATACCTCAAGATATACTACTGCAGAACATCACGACCTCTGTGAACGTCACATTGAACAACAGCACTATAGAAAAGGTTCTGCTTTTTCCAGTGAACATCACAGTTTTGTCATCAAGAACATTACCTGATCTCAACGCAACCAGAGGCAAATGGTTTCAATATTCCTTTAGTACTGACACTATAATCAGTGAGTTTAATAACGACCAGCTTCTTAATATAGGGCAATATGTTCAAAATTTGGATTGGCTTGACTTCCATGCAGAAAATTTAACTCTACAAGGCACAACACCTAAGGAATTCAACGGTTTGGGAATTAAGTTATTTGCTCAATTGTACGGGTTTGAGACTGAATTCCAAATGACCTTGCTTGCTGTAGATGGAGATTCAGACACGCCTAAAACTACTGCTATAGCAGTCGGTGTCTCTGTTCCAGTGGGTGTGAGCATGGTTGCTGTAGCAGCGTTTGGTGCGGTCGCATGGGCCAACCCTGGTATGTTGACAGCATTCGCATTTCAACCTCAAGGTTTATCCTTGTTGTCTCTATTGGCAGTATTTGGTGCAGGAGGTCGGAAAAGAAGAAGAAAGAAAAACTCTAAGAAAAATACAGAGGGTTCTACAGCAGTTGGGGACGATACTTCAACTGAGAATACTTCCACGACAACATATTCATCATCTCGAATTGATGATGACCCTACAAGTTTGAATACAGATGTCGAAGAACTAGGCACTGTCGATGCATTGATCTATAACGGTGGTAATTTATTGAATTTAAATGAAAATGAAATCTGGAGACAACATGAAGAGTATCAGCAGAGACAAACTTCTGATGGAATTCAAGCTCCTGTCTCGAACGCTGCTGCTACTCCTACATTACAATCCGAAACATCGACCACGGTACACAACACCGAGGATATGGATGTTTTATTGAAATCTGCTTTATCAAACGTTAGAGGTACTTCTCATTTATCACACTCCATGAAACCCAAACGTATACCTCCACCTCCACCTGTATCTAGGAACAACAATATAGACGAGAATCCAACAAATGATTCTTGTCGTGATAGTGTTATCACTGAGGATACAGTTTCCACTTTGGAAATCTTAGCACCAATTCAATCCGGTGAGCATAGTAATAACAATCCTAATAACACAACTAGTAGTAGTAGCCCATATAACAACACCACTACTACTGGTACAACAAGCAGTGACAGCCCTATCAACAGGAATCACAAGAAAACACACAGCAATAGCATCACAAGTAATAATAGTATAATACCTCAAAAGGTACGAAAAAGCAAGAGCCAGATAAAACATTCCAAGAATAGAAGAACGCATGTCATTGCTGTAGATGACTTGGATTCTCTAGCTTCCTCTAAGAGAAACTCCACAAACAGAAACAGCAAGGCGAGTGCTGGTAGTCCGCAGATTGGAAGCAGCAACTCAAATACCATAGGATCTACGTTGCTATCATCACTAGGAACAAATCCATTTAGTGATCCAAGCGACCCGAGCGATCACAACACTAATAATATTTGAGATCTACAACCTTTTTGTGTGTATAATACACTTTTGTAATATTTTTAATTCTCTGCATTCCTTATGTAACTGTCACAGTATAGCTATCAATAATAAGTAATCCTGTATTTCAATTAATAGTTCAATGTGTTTGGCGCTGTTGTTCGGACCAACCAGACACATAGAAACTTTTTGCGCTTAGAATTGAAAAACTTAAAGATACATGGAGGAAAAATAGTGGTTATTTATGTATCGAACAAGATATAGTGTTAGAGCGTGTATTTCTGTTCCACTGGATGTGTTCAGACCACTAACATTATTATATTACGTTGCTAGTGTGTGTTCGAGTTTTCTTACTGGTGATTGTGTTGATTATTTTTATTGAATTATCAAGTAACTAAGCTGAGAAGGAGATGGAATATCCAAGTCGGGAAACTGATGAGCAGAGGGAACTTCGATATAAAAGGCTGTTTGATACTTTGGATGTTCGTCACAATGGTACTCTGACTGAAGATGTTCTACGGAGCGCTTTATCGCGCAACAACCATCCGTTATCTCAAAGTGATGACGCAATTAAAAGTTTATTTTCTGTAATGGATATAAATAATGATGGTATTGTGGAGTTCGAGGAGTTTAAAAGGTATGTGGCACAGGCTGAATCTCAGATTAAAGAAGGATTTTTGAAGTTAGACCAAGATAATGACGGCAAGATTAGGAATACAGAATTGACTCGGTATTTATCATCATTGGATTCGAACTCTCAATTAGAAAAATCTAAGTTCAAAAACTTTATTAATTGGGCATTCAAGAGGAAGAAGACTGTAACTGCCTCTACTTCTTCTACTGAAGATGATGTACAATTCATCACGTATGATCAATGGAGAGACTTTTTATTATTAATGCCAAGACAGAAAGGTTCGAGGCTTCATACTGCATATTCTTATTTTTATTTATTTAATGACGATGTGGACTTATCCTCAGAAGGTGATATGACATTAATTAATGAAATCATTAAAGGTTTTGGCTTCTTCATAGCTGGTGGTATTTCGGGGGTCATTTCAAGAACGGCTACTGCGCCATTAGATAGATTGAAGGTTTTTTTAATTGCAAGAACAGATTTATCGTCAACTTTGTTGACTTCAAAAGAAGAATTACTAGCTAAAAAACCTAATGTTGAGATAACAAAGATTAAATCACCCTTATTAAAGGCAATAAAAAGTTTGTATAGACAAGGTGGAATTAGAGCCTTTTATTTAGGTAATGGGTTAAATGTAACAAAGGTTTTTCCTGAGAGTTCGATTAAATATGGTTCATTTGAATTTGCAAAAAGAGTTATGGCAAATTTGGAAGGTTACAAAGATACATCAGAATTATCAAGAGTTTCAACATATTTGGCCGGTGGCTTGGCTGGTGTTACATCTCAATTCTCTGTTTACCCTATTGACACTTTGAAATTTAGAATGCAGTGTGCACCCTTAGACACTAAGCTACATGGTACAAAGCTGTTAATAGATACCGCCAAAGAGATGTATCAAGAGGGTGGCATGAGAATATTTTACAGAGGAGTCGGCGTTGGATTGTTGGGTATTTTCCCATACGCTGCGTTGGACCTGGGTACATTTACAGCCTTGAAAAAATGGTATATAACAAATCAAGCTAAGAAACTAGGCGTATCAAAAGAAGATGTGGCCTTGAGCAATTTAGTGGTATTGCCAATGGGTGCATTTAGTGGATCAGTAGGTGCCACATTGGTTTATCCTATTAATTTATTAAGAACAAGATTACAAGCACAAGGAACGTTTGCACATCCATACACATATACTGGGTTTACGGATGTATTATTAAAGACAATCCAAAGGGAGGGATATCCTGGGTTGTTTAAAGGTTTGGTTCCAACTTTAGCCAAGGTGTGTCCTGCCGTGTCCATCAGTTATCTATGTTACGAAAACTTAAAGAAATTATTTAAACTGGAATAGAAATTCAGATCTGTAAATATATATATTGTATGTTAACTGACATAAATTAGATATATTCATTTATCCATTATTTCGATTAAAATTTTAAATTTTTTTGATGAGAACAATACCATATATGTTGATTTTTGATTCTAGACTCATCCTTTTGGACTCTAACTTTTACTACTGTTATACTTCTCTATGTTAATACTTTCTTAGAGGTACGATCATTTACCGTCGATCTTGGGTTTTAAGATATTTCCTATAACTATCTATGCATAACGCGAAATTGAAAAAGTCCAATATTACTCTAATCACAACACATCGCAAGAATATATCGAAAAACTAACGTAAACTTGTCCTATTATGTCTCAAATATCAGTTATTCATGGTGTGGACGTCCATAAGATAACATCCGGTCAGGTTATTATAGATCTTGTAACAGCAACTAAAGAATTGGTGGATAATAGTTTGGATGCGAACTGTAGTCAAATTGAATTACTATTTAAAAATTATGGTATTGACTCAATAGAATGCTCAGATGATGGAGATGGTATTGAGAGGACAAGTTATGAGTATTTGGCCTTAAAAAATTACACATCCAAGATTGCAAGTTTTGAGGACATCGATAATGTCTTGACATTGGGTTTCCGAGGTGAGGCACTTTCGTCACTGTGTTCATTATCTAACATGCAAGTGATTACCACAACCAAACCTCCAAGAGCTGATAAATTAGATTACGATTGTATGGGTAAGCTTAAGTCTAAGACAACCACGACAAGAAATAAGGGTACTTCGATTCATATTAGGAATTTATTCTATAATCTTCCCGTTAGAAGGAAAGAATTTGTTAAAATTGCAAGACGACAATTCACCAAGTGTATCACCCTATTACAATCGTATTCTATCATTCAACAAGATGTTAAGTTTACTGTATGGAATGTTTCGCCATCTGGTAGGAAATCATTAATATTTTCTACGAATAAAAGCAAGAACATGTTAAAAAATATAATCAATACCTTTGGATCTAATAGTACAAGGGATCTATCTGAATTGGAGTTGATATTAGATTTAAATCCTTTTAAGTCTCATTTTTGGAAAAGATATCAAGAACGAGATCAATTGAATGATATTGATTACAAGATTAATGTAAAAGGATTCATTTCCAAAAATTCCTTTGGCTGTGGTAGAAATTCTAAAGATAGACAATTTATTTATATTAACAAGAGACCGGTTGAATATCCCACAATTGCTAAATGTATTAATGGTGTTTATAAATCATTCAATAATATTCAATATCCTACATTCTTCATAAATTTCGAATTAGCACCAATTCTCATTGATGTTAATATAACACCTGATAAAAGAACTGTTTTATTGAATAATGAAGAATATGTCATTGATCTTCTGAAGGAAAGATTGCTGGAATTTTTTGAAGAACAGGAAATAACACTGCCTAAATCATCTTTCATACAGAACGCAATTGATGAACCGATAAATAAGAAAAGGAGAATTGGATATGATTATCCATTGGAAAATGAAAATATTTTAACTAAGTGTGAGCCATCTGATGGCTTTGGTGGATTTATTTCCGAAGGAAATAGAGACTGTAATGATAGTGAACTTCCTATTGAATCAGTAAATATGAACCCTACTCTTTTAGCGAAGGAAGATTCGCAGGGAGAACTGCGGGAAAAGTCACTAGCAGAGTCACAGGAAGAAGGAGGAGAGGAGGAAGTTAACCATAAGAATTGTGGTAATAATGTAGATGATGATGATGATCTGGATGTGGAATCACTTGAGAAACACCCGGAACAACAAATAATTGAAGAGTATCCATTAGAAGATGTTGTAATAGAACATACTGATCCCCATTATGAACAACCTTCAGAGATTTGTATAGAGAAGAAATTCGATGACAGTGTATTGACTAAGGATGTGGATGCTAAAAGTTTGTCGAATGATAATTCAACTGCATTGCCTGAGTATCCAATATTGCAACCTTCTGTGAAATCGATATCTTTAAATCAATTTCGGAATCCAGTTGAAATATCTGTTCCAGTTACTGAACCTGACACCCAACCTGAATATCAATCAGAGTCTGTGATCGTTGATATTGATGGGTCTAGGCTTGAACATCAAGTTAGGTTGACACCAGATGATGGATTGGTTTTTATCTCTGAAGATCAATTAGATATGCAAGATCCTTGTTGTCACTATAAGCATACTAAAAATGTCGAGCCCCATGGTGAATCAAAGGAGTATATTAACGAAGATGATGATTTTAACTTAGTCCAGGATGAAGTATTTAATGATTCAGATTTGGATTTGAAAAAGCCAGAAGAGATAAATGTCCGAGTCCCTAGATCGTCGACAAAATCTAGTGTAGAAATAAAATACAGATCAATCAGTGATGTTCAGTTAGTTAATTCAGGTAATTCAGGTATATTAGATACCATGATAAGATTGGAAAGCATTGAATCATTGATGTTATATGGTATGAATGTTTATGATAAACTGAATAAACAACCTACATGTGGGACTGGATCTAGGGATATTAAGAATAATAAGGATTTGGAGGATGTTAAGAAGGGAGAAGAATACTTAACATTGACCGTAAAAAAGGATGACTTTAAACTAATGGATATTGTTGGACAATTTAACTTAGGTTTTATAATAGTAAAGAGGAGAATTAAGGAAAAATACGATCTCTTCATTGTTGACCAGCATGCAAGTGATGAGAAATACAATTTTGAAGTTTTGCAAAGAACCACCGTATTTAAATCCCAAAAACTAATAATACCACAAGAAGTTGAGTTAAATGTTATAGAAGAATTAATTGTGATAGATAATTTAACCATTTTTGAGAAAAATGGATTCAAATTGCAAATTGATGAAGACGGAGTTCAGGGGAAGAGAATTAAAATAATAAACCTCCCTGTATCGAAAAAGACTATATTTGATATCAATGATTTCTATGAACTAGTTCATTTAATTAAGGATAATGCTGGGATAAATAATTCAAGCATTAAATGTTCTAAGATCAGAGCCATGTTTGCCATGAGAGCATGTAGAAGTAGTATAATGATCGGTAAGCCACTAAACAAAAAGACTATGGAGCGAGTTGTTAAGAATTTGAGTGATTTAGAGAAGCCATGGAACTGTCCTCATGGCAGACCTACAATGCGTCATTTGATTGAACTCAAGGACTGGGATTCGTTTAAGGACGATTATTTGATATAAGATATGCATTAGAATATCTACATATATAGACTATAAGGTATTTACAAGTTTTTCATGTGATTCTATATTTTTGTTTTGTTATCTTAATTCCCCCAGAATCTTTTGAAAGGTAGTCTGTCTAATATGGAAGTACCATTGGTTAGTGGTGTAGAAGATGATTCGTCCACCCCAGTCATTGTATGATAACCCTTTCTGTCCAGTTTATTTAGTTTTCTAGCGGTCTTCGCGTTATTTCTAGTTCGTTGACCTCTCACTGGCAAATGCATAGCATGTCTAATACCTGCATAAGACCCGATTTTTCTCTTCAGGGCAATATTATCCTTCACGATTGCCCGGGCATCACCCTCTATAGTCATATTAAATAATTCGTTAGCTATTTTCAATACCTGGGCTTCGGATAATTCATTCATTCTCATCCATGGGTAAAATCCTAATTTGGAACATATTTGTTCGGATGTTTTCAATCCAATTCCGTAAAACTTCGAGGCTAGTCCAATTTTGACAACTTCTTTACCCTTGAAGGCCTTACCCAAGATGTGTACCACCATAGTCTATGGGTTTTCTTTTCGCAGGCTTCCATTCCATCGTTGTTTTAGGATGATTGCATTAAAGTGTACTTTCTAATTGATTTACAGCAATACTCTTGAAAAATCGTGATACACGTGAGGCTAAAGACAATACAATGGGCAGTCCACATACTAAATGCTGAACATCCACATAAGTAAGATACAGCTAAACCATTACACCCCCCTCCCCCGCCGTCACATAGATTATTGACGCTACAGCAGGAATAGTGAGGTATTTTATATCAGAAACGATCCTTTTCTGCGATTGACATTGAGCTGTATTGTTGGTGAAAATGGTATAGACAATTAAGAGAAAGACAGAAAATACCGATAGCTCTGTTAGTTCAAGTTTGTGTGTAACTATTGGACATTTTTAAGTAGTTCATTAAAAGGAATTCGATAATAAGAAGAACTCAGTTTCTGTGGATAATTTTGCACAGCGTATGAGTTATACCTTATTTTATTTTATTTCTAATATGCAAGGACAAAACATTAAAAATGAAAAGTAGATAGGAACGAAACTTCAAAAATTACATATGAATAAATATATTAAGTTAATGTTGATATGATATGATAGATGGCTTAAATATATGCGTATGAAAGTAGTCTTCATTTTATTGGTCTATAATTCTCTTGTAATACTCTTTCTAGTTGTTCAACATCAAGACGTTGAATAAACAAGTTTCTCAATAAACCCAGCATTGTAATAAAACTGGCTAATCCCACAGGTACAACACAGAACACCACAATATTATATATGTCTATTGTCTTTTTGGAACTGAATTGGAACCGTCTTGGGTGTCTCTTTCTATGATGACGAACTACTTCATCCATGAAATGATCTGAATCCTCGTTAGATAGAGACGATGTTGATCCATGACTACTGTTATTATTATTATTATTATTATTATTATTATTATTATTATTATTATTAATATTGCTGTTGCTGTTGCTGTTGTTAGACGTGGAGGGACGTGGTTTGTCCTTTTGAGATGGACTCACATAATTCAAATCAGAAGTTAAATAATTTTGCCATATGTAACCAATGGTCAAAACACAGCTAATTAAGATCCATGTATGCAAAAAATAATCATTACTTGGTGACAACGAAGCTAATAGTAACAATTCAATGGTGACCAGAACTAATGACATTGAAAACATTCTTAATATGGCAGCCAAAGTGGAATATTTAACAATCCACCTTACCATCAAAGAGTCCAAGATTGCATAAGTTAAATAAAGCGATACTATACACCAGACGGAGCACAACAAATGCTCTGATGCCCTGGGTGTGATTAACGATGATAGGATCAGTGTCCCCACGTTCTCAGTGTTTGTGAGATTGTTATGAGTAGGTGTATTAGTATTGTTACACGTCCCTCCAATAGACCTAGCAGCAACTGCTGCCGCGGCCGCCATACTTACGCTCTCATTGTGTTTACCGTTAATATGAGAATTGGTGATTACACTGGAGAAATTAGACAATACTGAACCAGCAATATTTTCAATATTTTTTAAAAAAGTAGAGTTTATATCATTAATAGAATATATTTGATTAAAGAATGCAAACCAAGCATCCTTCAAGCTTTGTAATTCGTACAATTTATTATTATTATCGTTTTTATTGAACATTAATTTCCAACATTTTTTCCACGAGGTGAATGTGTAGATGATAGGTGGAATCAACGAAACGTCTCTGCAAAACGCCATAAACATGTGTTGTTTCGCGGTCAAATGACTCAAGGAAAGTGATTTCATTGACTTGTACGCCTGTCGTAGAGGTGTTTTTTTATTTTTCAGGCCATTGCCAACCATACTGCTGCTGAAATGGTCCTCGTCTCCGCCATCTGCCATTTTCACCTAATGCTGGCCAGGAAAGATCCCTTTGTTTCTGCTTCTTCTTCTCAAACTATCACTTCTCTACCAAGAACTTGCCTTCTTCTCTTCCCAACAGTCGAGAAACAAACACGGAAAAGCAGAAAAATCCAGACACTGCCTTGTGCACCCTATGTTCCCTCTAAGCTGAAGTAAATACCACCCTAGCGAATCCTCTATTCGTCTTGAACTTTTGTTACTGACGAATTCCGTTTCCTTTTGGTTGCTGTTTCGACCTGCTGCTGCCAACTATAAAAAGATTTGATATGGAACGTTCCTTTGAACTCCACGTGTGGAAAGAAGAAATCTTGAAATTACGTGCAGAAGCTTTGTAGACAACTCATCTATCACCAAGAGTGATTGGCTGCAAGAACCAAAAGGGTCCGAAGCAGATAAGCCAGGGGGACATTGTGCAGTGACATATACGTAGTTGTGAGCGAGTGTAAGTGTGAGTGTGCGTTGGGTCAATTCAGACTAGAAAAACAGAGGTATGGGTTCGAAGAAACCGATCATAAGCGAACCATCGATGGCCGTCGATGAGGAGGCAAGACTGCTGTCGCGGTTCTCCCACTGGGAGTCGTACCAGTCGATGAAGAACGTGGCCCACCAGCCCGCAGTGGTGGGCGAGCCCTCCCGGATCAAACAGTATCCATCTTTGAAAAGAAAGGACTTCACGACGAGGCAGGAGCTGAGGCAAACGAGAAAGCGCAACAAATGGTTCATCTTCCACAGGGGATTCTTCAAGAGGAACAGTGGCAAGAGGAGACAAAAGGAGAAGATCTCTGGGCCGGTACACCTGCCCGGGTCGCGGTTCAATAGGGCGTCGCCAGCCAAGCACCGGACGTCGAGAGAATTGTACACGCTGATGAACTTTGCGAACCTGTCGCAGTTGAGCCTGACCTCGCCCCGGTATTGGAGCGTGTACGACGTGGATTATATGTACTCGGCGCTCCCCACTGTCAACTACCAAAGCCGTGTCCTTGCACCGCAGAGGAGCACCAGCGGCGAAAAGACTCCCGCCATCCGGGTACCGAAAAGGAGCAATTCCATCCAGAGAAAGCTGCCCCACTCAATGGCACCGGTAGCTTACACACCAGCTTCCCCAGCTGCCGCCGCGAGAGAGGTGCCCAGCGGTGCCCGTCGTTCAAGGAGACGTGTCGTTTCGGTACGAAGAAACCGGTCTACACCCGGCAGAATATACAGGAGCGAATTCAAGCTGGGACACGCGCACCAGCTCAAGAACGAGGTGCTGGCGCTGTGGAGAGAGTACCTGCAGTACACCATAGCGCAGAGGATCAATCTAAGGGTGTCGCTAATGCTGGCGCCGGTGCACGGCCCGGAGGCCACGGACGAGCAAAGCATCGCCACCTCCATCTCCTCCGTGCAGGCGCTGGAACTGGACCGCCACAGCATTGCGGAGTCCATCCATACGCCTGAGCATCTGCTGTTAAAGTCCACCCAGGACACCTCGTCCTCGTCCTATTCCTCCCGTCCCAAGACCGCTACGCCGGCGCAAGAAGTTCCCTCCACGGGAGACAGGTTCGACTTCGAGAGTCAATGATCCGCCACACCCTGATTGCTGCAGGCACCCCAGATCAAGTGCTGCTGGCCTGTCCCCGAGCCTAAGTAGCAAGCAGGAGGTGGGCGTAGGAGGGAGGTTGTGTGTGGTGGTGGTAACGTGACCGGCTTATTCTAGAATTTTCCAGATGGACTTTTCTTAAAAGAGGACCATCACTAGACGGAATTTTGGTATATATAAATGAAGATGATATACCTAAACCAAGGACTTTTGATATATAATGTGTTATGTGTGGGGAGGGTTGTTCTGCATGCAGGAGAGCAAGTTGTAGATGCAGTAAAATATGGTGAGAAACACAAAACTATACGACGTGCTGAACGTGGAGCCCACGGCCAGTTTCGGAGAAATCAAAAAGGCGTACAAATCGGCAGCGTTAAGGTTCCATCCAGATAAAAACCGATTTTCGGAGTTGTCGAAGAAAAAGTTCCAGGAGGTGTCTGAGGCCTATGAGATTTTGAAGAACGACACGACGAGGGAGATATACGACAGGTTTGGGACCATGGACAGCTCTGAAATCGACATGATACGAAGACAGCAGGAGAGCAAGAGACAGGCCGCCGCAGGCCCGTTTGGCGGCAGCGGGCTGTCTGGAGGGATGCCGATGGACCCCGGGGACATGTTTGCGCAGTTCTTCGGGTCTACCATGAACAGGAGCAACGACTTTCCATCGTTTTTCCATGCTGCGACAAATACTAGCTTCCCTGGCGGGTTTTATACCGGCAGCAACAGCGCGAGTCGGTCTAATACAGCACCACGAAGGCGGGGCCCCGATATCCACCACACGTTGAAGTGCTCTCTGAAAGAGCTGTACAATGGCAAGAAGAGCAAGCTGGCATTGACAAGAAAAAGAGTGTGTGATACGTGTGATGGGATCGGGTCGATGAAGAAGGATCTTTGTAAATTTTGCCACGGTGAGGGTAATGTGACGGACACGCGCAGAGTGGGCCCCATGGTGCAGACTTGGTCCCAGACATGTCACAAATGCAATGGGTCCGGGATGTTCATTGATCAACGAAACCTGTGCAAAAAGTGTCACGGTTCGGGAACCATGGAGGAAAGAAAGATATTTGAAGTTCAAATAGAACCCGGCATGGTCGATGGCCAAGTCATTATACTGCCTAGTGAGGCCGATTCGATCTTGGAGACTTCCCAGGGCATCGAAAAGGTCATCCCGGGCGACACGGTTTTGACTATAAAGCAGGTTAACGACACAGATTTCATCAGATTCAACGACAACAACGACTTGCTATTAAGGAATTACAAAGTTGATTTAATGACAAGTCTATGTGGCGGTGAGATCTTCATCGACAACCATCCCAATGGGAGACTGATCAAGATTGACGTCTTGCCTGGCGAGATTCTGAAACCAAACATGGTAAAGACAGTCGAACATCTGGGGATGCCCTCTTCAAAATTCCCTTCCACATTCGGTAATCTATACATCCAGTTCCAAGTAGAGTTCCCGAATAACCTCAACCCTGAGACTATGGATAAATTCAAAGAACTATTCTCCCAAGACGACCATCTAGCAAAGACTAAACAACTGCCGGCGGCCTCGCACTCATCCTCTACTAGGCCTATGGAAGAACATGTTTTCAGCAACTTTGTCCCGGACTTCCATGAGTTGAAGAAGTCGTATTGTGGTAGCGATGCGAGTGGTAGTGACTTGCAGGGCAAGAAACGTCGCAAAGAACAACGCCAAAAGGATCCGTTTGCTGATTACAACGACAACGATTGCATAGTGAACTGAAGCACACCAACCCTATATAACGCATACATGATAAATAATAACAGTAATAATAATAATAATAATCGTAATAACCATAGAAGTCCTGCTAGTGCTATCTACCCTTGACCGACTCTCTTGATAGTAATCCGTAGTCGCCAATTGACGTTCTCCTTCACGTGTGTTAGTGTTATGGAGTGATGAACAAAATTTGTTCACGACTAGTGAAATGGGAATATTAAAAAACTTGGATTAGAAGAAAATTGGTTCCCTGCACACGCAGTAGGATCAAGTAAGAAAAGGCAAGGTTCTTCTCTGGGGTAGTCAGTGGCGTTTTTGAAACAAGGCTCTTCAAACAGAATAGCGTCTTCGGTACAACAACTTCTCATTTCAGTGTCTGTTTTCTTCGTTTTCTGCGTTTTGTGGGGTTGTCCAATATCTCGTTGAAACATATACACATCAATATTGTATACATCCAAACCCTGGAGCAACAGCCCTTCTACATTGCATTGTTCCTTTAAACAAAGTAGAATTATAGAAGGTAATATAGAACTGTAGCAACATTTTTGTAGCCGGATCTGGTTTTTTTGTACACATCCATTACCTTTGGAAATATGATAGTACCGAGAGTTCCGAATTTCTCATCTACTGAGACCCTCACTACGATGAATACAGCAACTCAGAACATCAACAATAATAGCTTCCTGAAGGTGACTCCGAGTTTGTTTACGTCGGAGAAATTGTATTTGTTCGATTCGATAGACCTATATGTTACATTGACCAAAGCGACTAAACATGTCGAACAGGGGGAAAGGTTGAGTAATCTAGGTTGGAGAATTTTGAACAAGGCGTTACTGAAAGATAGGGATATAAATAAATCCAAGAAAAGAGATGGTGTCAAGAACATTTATCATATCATCACTCCTGTAAATAGTAGTAGCAATAGTAACAATAAGGACAAAGTCAGTAATTCTTCAACTAAATCAAATCGGAATACACCTACTCCTCCATCTATGACACCGGTATCACAACGACAGCATCCTCATTCGAAGTTACATAATAACCGACCTCTGTCAATGGACCACACATCCGGTAATGATAGTCAGGCACATAACAACTTGAGACACACTTCTGAAAAATTAACTTCTGGGCGTGAACACAAATCCACTACTGCATTGTTCCATTTAAACAAACCAGATAGATATGATATTACACATACTTTCCCAAGGAATCAATTTAACAACACCCACTCTCAAAATGGCACTAGTAATAATCATGATACTGTTTCCAAACCGAAAAGGGAAGATCCACAAACTATTATAACAGGATTCGATACTAATATTGTCATAAAAAAATCTCATGTACCCTCTACTAGGTCAAGAAGCAAATCCAAGGGAGTATCCCCTGCCGTGGAGTCTGTATATTCAGATGCCACTGAACAAGATTCTTTGTTTGGTAGTAAAAAAATTATCAAAATTGATAGTGATATAAGTATCAGCCATCAATATAATAACAATTTTAACGATTATAATAACGATAATGATAACACCTACAATAATAATGATAATAATAATAATAATAATAATAATAATAGTAATAATAGTAATAATAGTAATAATAATAGTAATAATAATAATAATAATAATAATAATAATAATAATAGTAATAGTAATAGTAATAATAGTAATAATTTATCAAATAATACCAATGATAACAATGATAATGATAATAAAATATCGAAAAACACCGATAATAGTACTAACAATAATGACACTACGCCTAGTAATACAAGCATCACTAAAACTGCTCTAAACCCTACAAGCAATGATAGAAATAAACATGATCCAAATAAGATTTTCTTTAGTAGTGAAGAGGAAGAATCAGATTGGGATAGTTTAACAGACGACTTCGATTCTGATGAAGGTGACGAATTATATAATGAAGAGGAAGAAGAACAGTATTTCAGAAAACAATGGGATAAATTACTATTTTCTAAGAGTAAATCATCCGTATCCAATGAATCTGCATCTAC
This sequence comes from Cylindricascospora bacillispora, assembly GCA_030573655.1. Classification (NCBI taxonomy): domain Eukaryota; kingdom Fungi; phylum Ascomycota; class Saccharomycetes; order Saccharomycetales; family Saccharomycetaceae; genus Cylindricascospora; species Cylindricascospora bacillispora. The sequence goes on along the minus strand of JAJMDR010000012.1, from coordinate 57,198 downwards.
TTCCTCACAAGACCATGCAAGAAAGAGTTTACTCAGCGGATTATTTCATAATGAAAAATCATCGACTAATGACGATGCTACTTCTAATTCAAAAAAGAATGCAACAACTCCTAGCTTATCATCAACGAATCATCTCAGAGGTATCCCAACTGTGAATTACCCTACAGCCTCTAAAAATTCACATAAATCAACACAATCTCAACAACAAAAGCCCACTTTGGAGACAAGTACAGTGAATGTTATTGGATCGGTATCACCACCTCAAACTTCTCTTAATTCTGTTGTTCCAGTGGAATTGATGAATAGCAGTAAACAGGTCAGATCAAGTCGTGCCGGTAGTTTCAGCAGCATAGTATCCGAATCTACGGGCGAACGTTACTTACAAGAGTCCAATGCTCCATTGACCGCACAAACTATACTTCCGATAGCATTATCGACACATATGTTTGTGCCGAATGGCATTCATCAGCATAGAAGAGCCGTGGCTGAAAGGGCTTTACCACGTCTGGGAAGAAGGCAATCTATAGATATCCCAACCAAGAATAAGAATATCTCGTTTCCAATAAAGACCCGGATGGAAATATCAGAGGAAGAGAAGTTTGTACGCGGATATGCACATCGTCGAAACGGGACATAATATCCCTTGTGAGTATCCCAATCCCTCTACGCATTAATTCGCGGCAGTATGACTGCGTGCATAAATAAATATAGATAATTGAACCGTTAGGATCGATATACATATGTCTTTGTTACACATTTTATTTATTTCATTTCAAATTACCAATACCAATTTTGAATATTACACGTGAAGTCTTCTTGATTTGAGAAAAAAAATTTGCGATGAGCTTTAAAAGTAATAAGATCTGTAAAATTTCAATACAGGTCCTAATACGTATGAATTATTGTTTCAATAGAATGGTTCAAGATTAAACTGAAGTGAAGAGGTGTATCAATATACTTTTTACCAGATTGCTATTTATATAGGACAGTATGTTGAGGAGACAAGCTCGTGAGAGAAGAGATTATTTGTACCGTAAGGCTTTGGAATTACAAGAATCCCAACTTCAGCAAAAAAGACAAGTTATAAAGCAGGCTCTGGCTCAAGGTAAACCACTACCGAAGGAAATCGCAGAGGATGAACAATTACAGAAAGATTTTCGCTATGACCAGTCTATGGGAGAGAACTCTGCGCAAGATGACATAGATGACGAATATTCTGCCTCTAGCGGTATAAGCGACCCAAGAATCATTGTCACTACATCAAGAGACCCAAGTACAAGGTTGTCTCAATTTGCTAAGGAGGTCAAATTACTATTCCCGGATGCAGTACGTCTAAATAGAGGTAACTATGTCATGGCTGATTTAGTCAAGGCATGTATCAAGTCAGGTACATCTGATTTGGTTGTTTTACATGAACATAGAGGTGTTCCTACGTCTCTAACTATATCACATTTCCCTCATGGCCCAACTGCTTCATTCAGTCTTCATAATGTTGTATTAAGGCATGATATCTTAAATAGAGGGAATCAAAGTGAAGTTAATCCTCATTTAATTTTTGACAACTTCACTACTCCACTAGGACAAAGAGTTGTGACTGTGTTGAAACATTTATTTACGCCTGGTCCAAAGAAAGATGCTGCTAGAGTAATTACATTTGCGAATAGAGGTGATTTTATAAGTGTTAGACAACACGTTTATGTCAAAACCAGAGACGGTGTAGAATTGGCGGAGGTTGGTCCACGTTTTGAAATGAGATTATTTGAATTAAGATTAGGTACTCTGGATAACAAGGATGCTGATGTAGAATGGCAACTACGGAGATTTATTAGAACTGCAAATAAAAAGGATTATTTATGAACAAAAAAGAATAAAAACCATTTTAGATATACCAATATCTATAATGTTATATAGAAATATATATATATATATATATTTGGTAAATAAAACTTATAATGTACAATAAAAAAGCTGTAAAGAAAAAAATTAACAATAAAATTAATTAATAAACCCTGTTTGGATGTGAATAAAGTAAATTTCCATTGTGCCAAAAAATAAATATAACAATAACAAATAAGAAAAATAAAAGTAGTTAGCTTGATCGTGAGTAGAGAAATAAAAATTAAGTTGGTTTTACTTAATTACAATAGTAGTAGAAACATTTGCAGATTTAAGGAAGATTTCAAAGGTTCGTTATTTCCTCTTCGTATTAATATCCTTGACTTTTCTTCTAATGACATCGGGCAAACAATCCGTCTCTAAAGCTTGCGGGACCTCAGTATCAATAGGAGCATATGATCCAGAATTATGATCACTGGTTGCAATAAAAGACTGACAGATATCCTCTACAGATTGCGTAGAGGTTAATAAAGTAGAAATCTCGCCTTCATATAAAACCTGAGGAATCTTATATTGAATTTCCGATGGGTATTTGTTTTGAGATGCAATTGTAGGCGATGAATTAAAGTTGATCTGTTTTCCGGTATCCTCATCTTCATCACTACTTTCATCACTCGTATGTACGCCAAGTTCAAAAGATGGGAAAGTCTCTAAAGAGAGTCCAGGTCTATTCAGAATGTTAGAAGAGCTTCTTGGATTATCCACAAATGTTGGTGATAACATTCTACTGGGCGCAGGCGATTTAGGAGTTTGTAAGAACAATGATTTGCTTCGACTTCTATAGATTCTTTGGGCAGATGGCGATACAAATTGGTTATCTTGTGAAGGCCTTCGATCATTATTGGGTCTAATTAAGGTCGATGACATAGATCCAAAAAATGATGGTCTTTTATTGTTTGTGGTAGTACTACTGCTTCGACGACTCAAGACTGGAAGATAATAGGAGTTGGTGGGGCTCTTTTCATCATTGATTAAATCCATGTAAGAATAAAAAGGCAACGTATTTGCATCTTGTGTGTTGGCTTGCATAATTTGATCTTTGTCCTTCCACGGAGAGCATGGAACAGGAGAATGTAAAGTTCTTGAGGATGAAGAGAAAGTTGAGGTAGACGATGAAGATCTTTTCAAACAATCGCTACCTAAATTTGATGTCGGGACTCCTAGGGCTTTATTTAATCCCACAGTGGAAGATCTTTTTGAATGAATCACATTAATATCATCCAAGTTAGATGTCGTTTGTAAGATATGACATGTCGCATCTAAAGCAGGAGCAATGTGATTTTCTATAGTTTTACGACGATGATGATGAGTTATTGGGGTCATGATTTCAGTGTCCTTAGTAGAAGAAATATTTGACTTGTATTCACTAGCTGAATTACTTCTAGTTGTTTTAATATCATTGCTAATAATGGAACTGTTATTCCTACCCGATTTCTTTATCACTACAATTGGAGTAGCGCTATTTTTCCTCGTTATTGAACCTCCTGTGTATTGTGGAGATGATATAACTAGATCAGTCGTACTACCAGAATTGTCTACACCTGATGCATATAATGGTTCCTCTACATTCCTTTCGAATATCGAGGAACAAGAGTCATCCCATTCATCTTGCACTACACTACCAACCATCAATGAAGTTAAGTCAAAAAAAAAAAAAAGATAACGAAAAGAGCAACAAAGTTAAAGCAAAATGCAGCCACAAAAACCTTAAACGTGGTACTGTTAAGACTGTATTCTAAGTATCTATATCTTGGGTTTTTATACTTTTTCTTAGATAATAACTCAAACTTGATATAAATCGAATTCTTTTTATCGATGTCTGTCCTATTTCAAATTTCAAATTTCACGCAATTTTACGGGGAAATGATTTTAAAGCAAAACAAGGAACATGCACCATCAAACTGTAAATTTACGAAGAATTGGGTAATACCTCGATAGTTTAATGCATGTGAGCTTGGTTAAGAAGAATTTGGGTGGGCTCGTAAGTCGAAATCCCGGTATAATTAGCCCTTTCGGGGGTCATATTGTAAAATGGTACTCAGCAGCATCTACTTCTAATATTGTGGATTCCAGCACTTTAGAATTTGTTAAACGTGTTGAGAATATTGATTCAGGTAGATTAAGACAGTTTTATCCATCGATTTCACAGTTTTCTGACCTGCAAGATCTGTTTCAAAGGGTGGAAATCGGTGATTTCCATCGCAAATTCAAGGACAACCAATTGACTGAGAATGATTTGATTCAATTTAACGGTAGGATTAAGAACATTAGATTCTCCGGGAAGAAAATTGTCTTCATTGATCTAATGAACCAGGCCGATGTTGTTCAAGTGATCTTGAAATATCATAATTTATACCCTGATAATGACGATGAAAAGTCATTGAATGAGTTTATAGAAAGAACAAGATTTTTAAGAAAAGGTGACTACATTCAGATATATGGTAAGCCAGGCTTTTCTCAATCTAAGGTCAAAATGCTGTCCTTAATAGGAAATAAATATCCTGAGATATTATCAATGGCACAACTACCGTTACCGCCAAAATTAAATGACTATACCAAGCAAAAGCATAATAGGATTGTAGATTATCAAGTTAATGGAATTTCATCAATCCTAATACGAAGTGAGATTCTTAAATCTCTGAGGCGATTTTTAGATAATCGAGGGTTCATTGAAGTGGAAACACCAATCCTGTCATCAACTAGTAATGGTGCTACGGCAAAACCATTTCTCACAAATGCAAGACATTTTAGAGATCCTTTAGAATTAAGAGTGGCTCCAGAATTATGGTTGAAGAGATTGATTATAAGTGGGATGGATAAAGTTTATGAAATCGGGAAAGTTTTCAGAAATGAAGGTATTGATTCCACTCACAATCCTGAATTCTCTACGTTGGAGTTTTATCAAAGTTATATATCAATGAATGATTTGATTGATATAAGTGAGCAATTGTTTAAATATGTGTTGTTGCAGTTGTCTAAGTCGCCTTTCCAACTACCAGTGGTAGATGAATTAATTGATGTTCTGAGATCTAATAATTGGCAATTCGCCAGAGTCGAGTACCTTCCAACTTTATCCAAAGAATTAAATGTAGATTTTGAAAAACTTGATCTAGAATCACCTCAAGATCTATTACAAAGCTTACCAACACATGTAATAGAAGAATTATCATTACGAAATAATGGATTATCCTCTTTGCAAATTTTAGATAGATTATGTGGTAAATTTATTGAAGAAAAGTACTGTCAAACACTATTGCCAACAGTCATTTACCATCATCCGACAGTTCTTTCTCCATTAGCCAAGACATCGTCCGCTAATAGGAAGGTTACTAAAAGATTTGAAATATTCATAAAATCAAAAGAGTATATCAATGCATATGAAGAAGAGAATAGTCCACAAGAGCAGCAGATCAAATTTGAGAGTCAACAAACTATCAAACAATTATACAAAGACCAAGAAACGTTATCTTCTGTTGATCATCAATATATTCAGGCTATGAAGTGGGGGATGCCTCCTACAGGTGGATTTGGTCTTGGGATAGATAGACTTTGTATGCTACTGATGAAAAAGAGCCGGATTGAGGAGGTATTACCATTTGGGACACTAGATGATGTGAACCGTCAATAGATCAAATAATTAACTTGTATATATTATAAATAGGTTACATGTATATACTATACTGACTTACGCTACAAAGTTGAAAGTGAAAAATTGCAGATACACGAAACGAACTCATCTCAGAGAATAATAATACGAAAAAAACAAACTCAATCAACACAAAGAAGCCATGGAGAGTAATAAATTGCCACCTACCGTTGAAGTCTCATTAAATGAGTTGCATTCAAAATCTTATTTTTCAGCAATTCCAGAAGATATTAAGTCAGGTTGTGAAGATGACATAATATTGGGTGTTGATGAGGCTGGCCGTGGTCCCGTCATGGGACCAATGGTATATGGTATAAGCTACTGTACCAAGAAATATCAAGATGATGTATTGATACCAAACTATGAATTTGATGATTCCAAGAAATTGACTGATATAGTTCGTCGTAAGTTGTTTCGTAAAATATATGGCGGTGAAATCACGGGCGTCGGATATGCCACTACAGCCATTACTCCATATGATATCTCCACCGGAATGTTGAGATATCCACCTAGTCGTGCCTATAATTTGAATGAACAAGCGCATGACACTACAATGGAACTGATTCAAGGTGTGCTGAATCAAAACGTCAAGATATCCCATGTTTACGTCGATACTGTGGGACCACCAGCAAGCTACCAGAAGAAACTCGAGGATAGGTTCCCTGGGGTCAAATTTACAGTGGCTAAGAAGGCTGATTCCTTATACTGCATTGTAAGTGTAGCGAGTGTGGTCGCTAAAGTCACCAGAGACCTACTAATTGAAAGCTTGAAAAGTACACCTACGGAGGTGATGGGATCCGGTTATCCATCGGATGGTAAGACCACCGCATGGTTGCGTCAGACCCAGACTCCGTTCCTTGGTTGGCCAGACAATGTCGTGAGATTCTCATGGCAAACGTGCCAAACATTACTAAGTGATCCGAAAAGATCCATTGAGCTGTCTTGGGAAGAGGATTTCTTCAGCAAACAGCAGCAACGTGCCAACTGGGCCTCCACCATCGAAGACAGCCCGCCCATTGAACTCCGATCTGAGCCTTTAACTATGGATAGTTGGTTCAGTTAAGATGGGTCATTGCACGTGTGACCCATACATAGCTAAATGAAGAACTCTCAAAATTTTCTATTATATAAACACAGAAGGTTGAAGATTGACTCTTTAAGATTATTTTCCCCTGTTTGAAGATGAAGAAGAAGAGATACGCTACATTGCATACAGACTACTTAACAATAAGTATTTGAGTGAGAGGAGAATATTCTAGTTGTCGGTTGGTTGTTTGGTTGTTTGGTTGTTTGGTTGTTTTATCCCTACATTTGAGAGTAAGAAGAAAGAAAAAAGGCTACGACTAATATTCAATTTATAGTGGAGATGTCTGCTTTAACTAGAGTTTTACCAAGAGTTGCGAGATCTCGTGTTTTGAACAGTGCTCGTTTTGTGAGCCCCTTGCAATTCAGATGTTACGCATCTTATCCACCCCACACCATCGTCGGTATGCCTGCATTATCGCCTACTATGACTCAAGGTAACTTAGCGTCATGGTCTAAAAAGGAGGGTGATCAATTGAATCCTGGTGAGGTTATTGCTGAGATTGAAACGGACAAAGCACAAATGGATTTTGAATTCCAAGAAGAGGGTTATTTGGCCAAGATTTTAGTTCCAGAAGGAACAAAGGATGTCCCAGTCAACAAGCCAATTGCTGTCTATGTTGAAGAGGAAGGAGACGTTTCAGCCTTCAAGAATTTTACTTTACAAGACACAGAAACTGCTTCTGCTAGCAGCGGTAGTGAAAATGCTCCTGAGGAAAAGAAGCAAACTAAGGCTACTGAGGAACTATCAATGGGATCTACTGCAACTAAAAATTCCTCCAAAACTACTGAGGTGCGTGTTAACAATACCGACAGAATTATTGCTTCACCATTAGCTAAAAACATTGCCTTGTCGAGGGGTATTTCGTTAAAGGATCTCAAAGGCACTGGTCCTCATGGCAGAATCACGAAATCTGATGTTGAATCATATCTAGAACAGGTCAAGAACGCACCTGCTGCTCCAAAGTCAGCTGCTTCTACGCCTTCTGTACCAGCCCCAACTGCTACAGCTTCGTATGAAGATGTGGAAATTACGAACATGAGACAAATTATTGGTAAACGTTTGTTGGACTCTACTCAAGGTACCCCATCTTACATTGTGTCATCTGATATTTCTGTAAGTAAGTTGTTGAAGTTAAGACAAAGCTTGAATGCTACTTCAAATGACCAATATAAATTATCAATCAACGACATATTGATAAAGGCTATCACAGTTGCAGCTAAGAGAGTTCCAGATGCTAATGCATATTGGTTAGAAGAACAAGGAATTATCAGAAAGTTCAAGAATGTCGATGTCTCGGTAGCTGTGGCAACGCCTACCGGTTTGTTGACACCAATTGTCAAGAACGCAGAATCTAAAGGTTTGATTACGATTTCTAATGAAGTTAAAGATTTGGCCAAACGTGCCAAGGTGAATAAATTAAATCCTGAAGAATTCCAAGGTGGTACCATTTGTATTTCCAACATGGGTATGAATGATGCTGTTTCGATGTTCACCTCCATCATCAACCCACCACAGTCCACCATATTAGCAATTGGTACCGTTAAGAGAGTCCCAGTTGAAGATGTCACCACTGAAAACGGCTTCAGTTTCGATGACCAAATGACCATCACCGGTACATTTGATCACAGAACAATCGATGGTGCTAAAGGTGGTGAATTCATGAAAGAGTTGAAGAATGTTATTGAAAACCCATTGCAATTGTTATTATAATAACGGTCCTTCCGCGTGAATGACTTATCTATATTCAATTTCCGTAGTATTTTTTTTGTATTGTTCGAACCTAATCTTTTACTCTACATAACAAGCTTCTAAGTATTATAAGCAATCACATGCTGATATTGTGATAGGAAAACAGAAAAATAAAATACTATATATAAAAGGACGATTGTCGAGATTGCGAAGCAGTTGGTTGAACGTAGTAGAACGGACAATTACGATCATAGACAGAGAAACCAAAGTATAGCTCGAATCACAATGATGAATTTTCTACCATCTTTTATACTAAGTGATGAATCCAAGGAGCGCATCTCCAAAGTGTTCAATTTGACCCATAGAGTAGCACATTATGGCTGGATTCCATTTATTTTATATTTGGGTTGGGCTCACACTTCCAACAGACCAAACGTTTTAAATCTATTATCCCCATTACCAAGTGTCTGAGGTAGTTCGATCAGATTTTTTTTACGTTGTCGTGTATATATATGTGGTGTGTGTACTTTTCTGTATGTAGTTGATATTTAATGTATGTACATATAATAAAAACCAAATATTAAATAAATAAACAAATAACATGTTATTATCTCTTTTGTCATATATATATCAACTGCATACATGTTTTTTAAGTAGAATAGTAATAATAAAGTGATTATGATTTTTACTTAGTTATGGAATTCCTAATTATGATAGAAATAAAATATATTATTTATCTAATTAAAAAGGCATTATATTTTTATTTTAAAATGTTATTTAGTAACCTAAAGCAGCTAATTGCTTAGCAACTTCAGATTCAGCAGCACCAGCCTTAGCAGCCAAGACCTTCTTGTTGAAAGCCTTCTTCTTGGCGTAGTATTCAGCAGATCTGACCTTTCTCTTTTCTTCCAACTTGGCAACAACATCTTCGTATTTCCAACCGACAGAAGAAGATAATCTACCCAAAGTGGTGAATTTTCTACCTGGTTTCAATCTCAAAACCCTTAGAGCGTTTGGAACAACAACTCTCTTTTTCTTGTCATATGGAGGTGGGACACCTTCAAAGACCTTTAAACGTTCCAAGGCAGCCTTACCACGAGCAGTCTTATGAGCAATCATACCACGAATAGCCTTGTAGAAGATTCTAGATGGAGCTCTAAAATGGAATGGACCACGAGTCTTGTTGAAAACAGTGGCTTTTCTTAAGTAGTCGTGATATTTCAATTTGTTTCTGAAGAATTCACCAGAAATATTCAAAGCTTCAGCTCTGACAACGACGATTTTTTGACCTTCCAAAAGTTGCTTAGCAACAATGGAAGCCAAACGACCTACTAAATGGCCCTTACCTATTAAAATAAAAAGAAATTGTTAGTAAAATATTACAATAAAACCAGAACTCAAAGAACTTAACACTCTCAGTCCGTTCAGAGCCTATTCTCTATATCCTTCAATCATTCATATTAGAGAGTCACTGCAGAGACTATACATGCGCACTGACATCTAACTGCACTTCGGTTGCAGTATAATGCAAAACAACTCTCACGAGGAATGGTTCAAAGAAAGAAAGGACAATAAACGACATCCTGATCAATATTAAATTAAAAGAAAAAAATGAGGTTATAATAATAACCATTAAAAACTGAACGTACCATCAATGACAACGACTTTTTCGAAAGTGGACATCTTGTTTTATTTCGATGGGTTATATGTTACAATGTTTCCTCTTAATAATAAGACTGTAACAACACAAAATATGTATGAAGGAATAAGATATATAATGAGTGAAGATAGTGATTTAGATAATTAACCAATTCAATCATTGTAAAAAATATAGATATCAAATGGAACTTTAACATCAAAGGTTAAAGATTGAAAAATTCATTCGGCAGCTGAAAAAAAATTCTGGATGAAAAATTCACAACCAGAAGGAAACTATTATCTTCCCACGAGACCCAAAGGGAATCGTTGCTACAAGAACCAACGATTAGACTGCAACTGGTGGTAAGACTGGACAGGGAATACGATACTCTCCCCAGCGGAACGAAGAGAATTAGGTGGAAGCAAGCAAGAGACTAGCACCACATGGTAGAAGGAGCTGGTGGTGGGGACTCGCTGCCATGAGAAGAGAGTTTAACTCTCTGCTCATTCGTCCTGCTGTTGCGTTCCGATTGAAATGCGCGCGCGACAAACCAAATGGGCTTCGTTCTCCGGCGAAAATGCGCGTGGGCCCATAACAAAAACAATAAATAAAAATATTGTAGAATAATTTCCGGGTGCGTGGGTGTTGAGAAGAGCAGTCATACAGACATCGTTCGTGCCCTGTGATGACCGTTCGTATCCCTAATCTGCTTCACGTGTTAGCCGCCTATGTTTTAACATGGTGTCCAGAGGGTATTGAGCTACATGCACAGGAGTGGGATGCAAAGAACAAGTTTACGGTGCTCCGTCATGACATATGTTAAATTGTACATAAGAGTAGATATATAGAGGCATTTCCAAATATATCGTACATATAAAGGGTAATCGTTAATGATAAATATCTTCACAAAATAATGAAGTTTGCATATGAGAATAATTAAGTAAAAAAAGTCAAAAAAAAGCATGTGAATTATGAAATGAAATGGGGGAGGGGGGGATGTTGGGTGGAGCTCTGGCATTTTGAATCATTGTTCTACCACACTAAGTTTTGCACCTTTAGTGTCAAGAATCAACGGTTTGCTCTGTTCCTCTGTGGACAGTACATCAGATCTCTTCAATGGTGATGAATCCACGTTATTCAAACGATGTACGTCCTGATCTTCGTCAACTACTTTGGTTGTTGATTCATCTTTATGCCCCGTGTTGTTTAATCTATTAAATGCAGGTGTATTATTCACTGAACTAAATTGTAATAAACTCCAGACACCAGGCGAACTTATTAAATTTTGGATTTTGTTTGACGATGGTGTTTGTTTGGTCAATAACGGAAACCCTTGCCTTTTGTCATCATCAATCATTGATTCCGTAACATTGAGATCATTCTTATGGATGTTGTTTGTGCCAAGATTCGAAATGTTAGAAGAGTTGATAGCCAGATTTTTAGTGCCAATGTTATTATTTGGATCGTTATCAGAAACACCTGCTGTATTGTCATTGGTATTGCTTGTAGAATTACCGATGTTAGTTGCATTAGAAGATGACGGATTTCTACTATGATGGGTATTGATAACAGGGGTTCTAGTTATCTGTCCGCGTCCTCTGTCTGAAGTATAAGCTTCCATAGCAGAAACATGGAACGCCTTAGTTGGTGACTTTAAAAGCGAGTCGTATGAAGGTGATAGGTGTGAAATATTTACATTTAAAGGTTGAGGTGGTTCTAGTGTTGGTGATGGTGCTCTCGTTGTCCTTGTATGAGGTGGTAAAACTGGAGACTGGGGTCGGGACTTTAATACAGTACTGTTATTTGTTGCTAATGTCAAGTTAGTTGCTGGGTTATTGGTGGTGCTTGCATTGGTATTTACCTGTAAAGTCGGTGACAGATCATTAGAACCATAACTTAGAGTGGGTCTATGCAACGTTGATGCATTAGAAAATGAAATAAGTGCATTGTTCGTTGGATTTTTTGATAAGGACAGTGGTACGCTTTGATTGTAAATATTTATATTGTTTGGTGAAGGCAAGTGATTACCATTTGCCACCATATCACTTAAATTAGAATGATTTGTAGCATTGGAATGCTCGAGCTTATTTGAATCCACAGATTCGGATAAAAAGGGTAAATTGGATGAAATAGAGGATGAAGAGGTGCTATTGTTGTAACTGTGGCGGTGGTTGTTACCATTGTTATTTTTCTGTTTGGTAGCAATCAATGACTGCAACGGATTGTAATCAGACGAAGGTAAGCTATTGAATTTCGACATATGTAATTGCAATTGCCTTGAAACTGAAGATCCTCTTCTGATTTTATTAATCTTACCATTATTCCATTTATTTAAGAAATCAGATTGATAGTCTTTGTTAATTCGCCATTTCATACCTTTACCAGGTTCATTGGGCTTTCTGGGAACTTTTTCAAACGCCTTATTTAAGGATAGGTTGTGTCTTATTGAGTTTTGCCATCCTGTTTTGGCAAATCTATAATAGGCATAATTTGTGGAGATGTATTTATAAATATCGGCTAACGATATAACACCCTCCTTTGTTGATAAAATAGCTTGCGTAATCATAGTTGCATATGAGTGCGGAGGCTTTACATTTTTATTTTCGTCACTTGATAAATCTGAAGCAAAATCCAATGATTGAGGAAATCCCTGCATTATGCCAGTGCCCTTTATAACCGAATCCGACCCACTGTATGATAGATTTTTATTGCTATGTTTTGATGAACTGTTGTTACTGTTTCCATTACAGCTGCCAGTTGAACTATTAATTGAAGACATGTGTTTGTCATTAATGTAGTCGCCCGTGACCCCGCTTCCGTACATTTTAAAGGTCCTAATCTGTTGATGGTTAGCCTGGGGCAAATATTGCTGTTTATAATAGTTCGAGCCCTTGATGATGTCTCTCAGTAAAGGGTTATTATTGCCATCCACTCCATAGGCCGTTATCAAATCAGGTATCAAATTCTCTATACAATTAGGATATATTACAGGTTCTTGGTCAGGCAAAATAAAAATCATTTGGGTTCCGCCTATATCGAGTATGGTACCCGAGGACAATTTGATAGGCGTGTTGATGGAAATTCGTTGGAAGTTGAGCTTGGCACCATTTCTACCCGACACATGCAGCTCCCACCCACCGTGCTGCATGTTGAACTTGATCACGGCGTGTCTACGCGACACAACCTTCGCAGGACCCAGGTCTATGTCTACTGTGCCATTGTTGTTGCTGTTATTATTACTGTAGGCATTATCATGTGACTCAGCGTTGTTATTATTACTACTCGGTTCAGTATTTCTCCCAATCGAAATCTCTAGGTCCTTGACGTAGTACGTCCAGTTCCTCCCAGAAAGCTTGGCATACGCCTGCACCTCCGTAGCAAAGTTCTTGTCGTTGGAAAACTGCTTCGACACCACCGTCTCCTGGTCCGATGTGGATAGCACAGATATTATAGAATTTATCAACCTCTGATGGTCATGTGCCGCGTACTTATTAGCCGGATAGCTACCGTTGTTATCGTTAGCGTATCCATTCATATTACCACTATTGCTGCTGTACGCCACCATACGCCCCTGGTCATTGGAATAATGCATTGGCAGACGCGAAACTCTATCAAAGACGTATTATATATAGCAACAGACAGATCCTCTTCTTCGATGCTGATCCACCTCTCCCCTGCACTGTCCAAGTAAAAAAAAAGTATTCCTTGTTCGCCGTCTTATATAGATGAACCACACAATGACTGCTATTACTACTACTACTAACGATATCCTCCCCCCACGCTGAAGCCAGAAGTGATTAAAACCGATGTCCTTTCGAATAAACAACAAGAACGCACTCGTTAACAGTCACTTTTCTTTGTTTTTGTTTTGGGCTGGGATGTTTTTTTCTTTCTCTTCTTGTGCTTTTTAAGTTTTTTTTCTTTGTTTATAGTAAATGTGATAAGTATCCAATTGTTTGCACAATGTGGACTGCACTGTTCCATCGGTAGTCCCGTCGTGGACGGTGATGCGGGCGACAGAACAATAGATCTGATCTGCTGCACGTCTGTGTACGTGTTGTGTGTGTGGACGGTGGACGTGTTATACTACTTATACGGCTATGTGTGAGTGCAGGTATGTATGAATGTATGTAGGTATATAGGTGGGTATGTGTCTGTGTCTGTGCAGGGACCGACGTGCATGATCGCCTATCTCACCACATATCCTGGCAGCTTGTCTTTGCGGATTGCGAGGTTCGTCTGGAACATCGTGATGTATTCCAAGTCTACATCGTCCTTCAATTCGCCCGAAAACAATCCGTATTCCTGGTATATGCCGGCTATGGACCATCCTTGCAGGAGTTTCCGGACGATGCCCGTCACGACTCCCACCCGGTGCTTGCCCTTGTTCGAGTGGATCAGGATGGGGTAGTTGTCCACGTTGAGGAGCAGACTGAGTATCTTGTTCATGTTCTTGTCAATGTGCTTGTCCCGGCACGACTCCATGTATATATGGTGCAGCTGGATGTGTTGTTCGTCTAAAAAGTCGATGTAGTCATTGGGTAGCGGGTCTTCGTCCCCGACATAGATGACGCTGTTCAGGTGGAGCTGGTCACGGATGTAGGCATAATTCAGAGGCATAGGGAACCCGGATCTGTATAACGTCACATCTGCACTCACGATGGGCGAAAAGTTTAACGGTGGCGTGTACATGGCTGCCGGAAGGGGTGGTGGTCAAGATATGTTAACCTGCCGGTTGACTCTGGAGTCTACCTTCCCATCAGAGTGTTTTTGTGCTTTTGTGTTTGTTGTTGCTTTTCAACTTGGATTTGGCGGAAAACGTCAAAAGCATCAATTCAAGAGCTAAAGGTAATTTTGGAGCACGACCTCCCCTGTATGCCAAGACAAGCTTGAAGGGAACGGATATATATACATGTATAGCTCTATACAGTCGCCGAATGCACGGATATGTCGCTCGCCAATCCCGAAAAGAATCCCTTCATCAACCTAAACAGTAATATTCCGCAAAATCTAGTGTTCATTGTTATAGGGTTTATCGGCGGTGCAATATGCCTTGTCATTTTCATATGGTGGGCAATCACCACCATAATATCAAGAAACCAGACCAAGAGACTGGTGCGGTATGCGGATCGAAAAGAAGACCTGTTCATATCGCCTACCAGTATACTCGTAGAAAGTACAACGACAGACATGCGAATGGAACAACAGCTGTATCATTACCCTCATAGTAGCAATGGCACTATTAACAAGAAAAGTCTGTTCGACAAACCCACCTTGCATAAAGAGGTCACTAGCAGAAACGCAAAGATGCTACATAGAAAGCCGCCATCAATGTATCTGGAGGATGTCGTAACCAACAATCTCTGAGACGTGGATTGCGTTTTTTTGGTTCGCTTTCTTCCCTCTATATCTATATATATATAACGATTAATTGCACTTGGAATCTGAAAAATTATAAATATTCTAAATTATATACACATTTTATAAATATTCCAAAAGACCAGGATTTAAAACTGAAGAGCTAGAACATCGTGCGAATAGATACACGAAAAAAAAATAACGAGGAACAGTTACGGAATGTCAAGAAGCTCTCCTCAATTGCCATTGCCGGTTCATATCATCAGCGAACCTCCCTTAAGAGAAGAACCAGAACCATTTGACGAAAATGTGGACTCGTATAATAACCCCATTGCCATTGATTTCGGAACGTATTCCGTTAAAGCAGGCTATACAAATGTAGCAAATCCAACACATGTCTTCCCTACAGTCTTGACCAGATTTAGAGATCGGAAAATGAGTAAGACGTTGACTTTTATTGGAAATGACACTTTGTTGGACCAGACTATTAGAGCTCAATCAAAGACTCCTTTTGATGGGTCAATGATTACCAACTGGGATTATGTTGATGAGATTCTACAATATACCTTCCATCATTTAAGCGTCAAGTCTGAGGAAGGGACTGGCGGTGTAAAGAACCCACTAGTGATTAATGAAAGATTGGGTTCCTTACAGTCCCAGCGCGCCCATTGGTATCAATTATTATTTGAAGGGTTCAATTTGCCCCAAGTGGCATTTGGTGTTGACAGCTTATTTTCATTCGCTGCCAACAATTCAGACTTTAATCGATCAGGGTTATTATTGCATTTTGGTAATGAAGATACCAATATCGTTCCAATTGTGCAAGGACAGGGTATATTGACTGAAGCAAAGAGAATAAATTGGGGCGGGAGATCGTCTGTTGACTACTTATCAAATTTAATTGCTCTTAAGTATCCTTATTTCCCAACAAAATTATCTTATTTACAACATGAGAATATTTATCAAAATTATTGTTACGTCTCTCAAGATTATGATAAAGATATCGAATCATATTTGACTATGCAGCCCCTAGAAGACAAGAATATTGTACTAGAAGCTCCATTCACAGAAATATTACAACCACAGAAGACTGAAGAAGAATTAAAATTGCAAGCAGAAAAGAGGAAGGAAACTGGCAAAAGGCTACAAGAACAAGCTAAAAGAAAACGTGTCGAAAGATTGGTCCAAAAGCAAGAGGAGTACGATTATTTTTCCCGATTAAAAGAACAATTGGTTGATCAACCCAAAAAGAAAGTACTATCGATGCTTACCAATGCTGGCTTTGATGACGAAAAGGATTTCAAAAAATACCTTTATAACCTCGAGAAATCTTTGAAAAGGGCACAAATGGCTGAATTAAGTGAAGAAAATGATGGCGGTGCTGAAAACGATGATGCAAATGTTGCTGACAAATTTAATTTATTAGATATACCCGATGAAGAGCTAGATTCAGACCAAATAAAAGAAAAGAAAAAACAAAGGTTATTGAAGGCAAGTTATGACGCCAGGTTAAGAGCTAAAGAGGAGAAATTAAGACTTCAACAAATAGAGGAAGAAGCTAAAAGAAAGGACGAAGAGAATCGTAAAAATAACTTAAGTGGATGGATAAAGGAAAAGAGAGCAAAACTTCATGAATTAATTAAAAAGAGAAAAGAGAAATTGAAACTGCGGAGTGATATGAAAGATAGAAAATCTCAAGTTGCACAAAGTAGAATGAAGAATTTGGCTTCATTAGCCGAAGATAACGCTAGATCAGGTACAAAGAGAACAAGACAACAAACAACTATAGATAATGATCCAAATGATACTTTCGGTGCTAATGATGAGGACTGGTTAGTTTATGCCGATATATCTCAAAACCCTGAAGCATTGGATAAATTGATTGAAGAAGAGTATAATGAGATTATAGAAGTGGAAAAACTGTTATTAGAGTATGATCCAAATTTCACTGAGGAAGATACGTTGGATGCTCAATATGATTGGCGTAACTCTAAGTTGCATTTATTCTTGAGAGGTCCTAGACCCCATGATAGCGAAGATGTTCATGAACAACACCAAATTCATTTGAATGTTGAACGTATTCGTGTTCCCGAGGTTGTTTTTCAACCAATTATGGGAGGAAATGATCAAGCAGGCGTAGCTGAGTTATCAGAGACAATATTAATGAAAAAATTCGATTCTACAAATCGTCAATTAAGTGATGTCTCCAAACAAATGGCCAGTAATGTATGGATTACAGGTGGTAATGCTAAAGTACCTGGATTAAGAGAAAGAATTGTAAAGGAATTTACCTCATTTTTACCTACAGGTACTGACTTGAAAGTAAATATATCAGCCGATCCTTCATTGGATGCATGGAAAGGTATGTCCAAATTAGCACAAGATGAACAAGAATATAAACGTGCTGCTATAACGAAAAGAGAATACGAAGAATATGGAGCAGATTATATTAAGGAGCATAAACTTGGAAATATGAATTTTTTTTACGATTGACAAATGTCATCAAAAAGCACAATGACTTATCATGCACATTTCTAGGACAGTTATATAAATAACGTTGTAATATACATTTTTTTGTTTAGTTTTGGTTAACCTAATAAGATACATAATAACCGACGCTCTAAGCTAATCTCTATTTATGCATCTATATGAACCACTACGCTATAGCTTGTTACAGTACATTTAATTTTTATCTGAAGAATTTGAACTCTTTGACTTAGGATTAATACCCTTCTTTAGTAATGAAACATTTCTCGATTTCTTAATATACTTACTATCTTCCTCATTGTCAAAGCTAGCAAAATCATCATGGATAACACCTTCTTGGATCAATTCTTGTCTGGCGGCAAACTCCTTTTCTTTAGCGCTTGCTTTGTTGTCATCGTGAGGTGATGGACCGATCTTTTGGAATTTGGCAACAAAAAAACCATCGACATTATATGTGTGAGGATAATATCTTCTTGTTAGTTTAACACTTGGGTGGAATTTCTTACCTCTGTAATCGGTAAATCCTTCTTTACCTATCTCTAAACCAGTATCAACAAGTTTGACATTAGGTCTCTTCCTAAGAGCATAATCTACCACAGCTTCATCTTCTTCCACGGCTACTGAACAAGTAGAATACACTATAACACCACCCTTTTTAGAATTTGCATCAACTGAGTCTATAGCAGAAAGTAATAATTGTTTTTGTAAATGAGGAATTTGCATAAAATCCTTTTCCGTACGAGAAACTTTCACAGATTGATCCTTACCAATAACACCAGTACCGGAACATGGAGCATCTAATAAAATTCTATCAAAACCACCGATGACCTTAGGGAACTCACGAGCATCATAGTGACAAACAATGGTGTTCGTACAACCAAGACGATGAATATTGGCAATTAAAGATTTGGTTCTATTTTTATTGGCATCATTTGCAAACACACATCCTGTATTTTTCATTAAAGCAGAGATATAAGTTGTCTTACCACCTGGTGCAGCGGCCATATCTAAAACACGTTCATTCTCTTGTGGATCTAATGCAATCACTGGTAAGAAGGAAGAGGCAGCTTGTAAAATATAATGACCTGCCAAATATTCTGGTGTAGCACCGATTGGAACTTGAGAGTCAAAAATTTGTAAACCAACTTTAGTCCATGAACCAATTGGTTGCAAGTTAACACCTCTGTTTACTAAGGTCTGAGCCAAATCTCTTCTTCTGGTTTTTAATGTATTAGTTCTGATGGTGATTGGTCTGGCAACTTCGTTGGCTTCAAAAAATTCAATAGCTTCACCAGGAGAAAATAAGTGAAATAATTTCTCAGCTAGGAATGGAGTGTAACCAAAATATGTACATATATCCTTCAATAATTGCTCTGTATATTCTGATCTCGATCTTCCTTCAGCACCTAGATTCTTGAAATCTTCTAAGACTTTGACGATTTCAATCATTCTAGTTCTAACTGAAGTCAAATCAGGAGGAACATCAGAGTCCAATTCTCTTTCGATTTGCTCTTTTGATGGTAAAATATCAGCTCTAGGCTGAACTTTGTGGCCTTCAGTTAATTCTAATTCGGCTTCTTCAGCTTCTTCAGCTTCTTCCTCATCCAATTTCTTGGATAATGATTCCATGTTAGCAGCATTTAATTTTTCTAAATCGTCATATTCATCATCACCCATGTCTTCATCGTCAGAAAATTGAAATTTAGAATGACCTTCATCCTCCTCGTCATATTCATATTCTTGTTCTAAATCGAATTCATCTTTCAATTCTTCATCCAAGGATTCATTTTCATCATCGTCATCATCATCAAACAATGATTTTTTGGCTTTCGACAATTCTTCTAAATCAACTTCTGGTAGTGATTCTTCCACATTTTCTTCTTCAACATGTTCATGTTTTTTGGATACTTTCTTGTTCTTTGGCTTCTTAGACTTTGGTTTATCGGCAACTTCGTCTTTATGGGATCTTTTGTTATTTTTGTTCTCTTTTTTGGAGGATTTCTTTGATTTTTTGGCTTTGAATTCATCCAAACTTGGAGGATCAGCTTGTCTACTCTTTAAACGTCTACTACCCATTTTGAATATAGTATATTTGTTGGGTTTTAACTAAATATACAGAGCAATAATTCCGAACAATCAATATCAAAATACAACTGTTTCAAGGTTTCTCTTAGAATGTATGGTATAATAAAAAATTTTTAATTCTAAAATTTGGGATGCGATGAGCTTGAAATTTTTCACTTCACATGTTAGAAAAATTTCAAAAATTTAATTATTGCAAGAAGAGCTCATCTCAGAACATAGACAAATTGATAATTCATTTAAAAGAAAGGACCGGTAAGGAACAAGAGAAGTCAGGGCCATAATGGATACTTTAACTCATATAAGTTCTAATCAATTTGTAATCATAAAATTACCATCCGATAATTGTAAAATTGTGCAACTGAAAGAGCATGGGTCAATATCGCTTGGTAAATTTGGTGCTTTTAAAGTTGATGATATTTTAGGATATCCTTTAGGATCTACTTTTGAAATATATTATGATGATAAGGACGATGAAGTAGTAGAGGATAATAGTAGAGTACTTGGACCAAGTAAGAAACAAGCTACCTCGAATCAGCAAAAGAAAATTCCTGTGGGGAAAGTCAGATTATATAGTGAAACACCCGTTGAACGTAGCAATGGTACACTGGAAGCTGATGTCAATTTGGAAATTTCAAAAGATAATTTACCTCCTGAATTAAGTAACATTGGAAGTAGTACTTCCAATCAAGATTTGATAAATATTGGTACCGCAGTACAAAAATTAACTATGGAGCAAATTGAATCATTAAAAAAACAATCGAAATCTGGGGATGAGATTATTAATAAGATAATAGAATCTCATGAAAATTTTCACAAGAAAACATTGCAATCTCAAGAAAAGTATTTGAAAAGAAAGAAGCAGAAGTTTGCCAAATTCTTTACCGTGGAATATTTAAGTAGTTCATGGCTATTACAATATTTACTTGATAAAAATGATATACAGCGAGTCATGGATATGTCTCAGGAGTCTATTGGTATGTTACTGAACTTAGGTAATATCAAGCCTAATGGTACATATTTATGTATGGATGAAACTGGTGGGTTATTAGTGTATTTCATGATGGAAAGAATGTTTGGTAATTATAGTTCTGGAAGCGATGAAACATCCAAAAATTTGGGTAAGATCGTTGTTGTTCATGAAAATGAACATCCAAACCTAGATCTTTTGAAATATTCTAATTATGACGAAGAATTTATAAAGGATCATATCATGACTATCTCATTATTAGACTTTTTTGAGCCACCTGCAATGACTGACATTGAGTCCAAATTCGCTCCATTGTCTAAAGATGAGGTATTTCAACTGAAGGGCGGTAAAAAGAATTCGTATTATCGTAAATTAAAATGGTATTATCAGCAGGTACAAATGATTGAGTTAGCAGAAAAGATTGAATACGATGCATTAATTGTTGCAACCACGTTGCAATTAACCTCATTAGTTCCAAAGTTGGGTTCCAAAGTCCACGGGTCAAGACCAATAGTATGCTATAGTCAATTTAAGGAACTATTATTGGATTTGTCTCATGAATTGTTCAATGATTTAAGATTTTTAGCCCCATCAATTTTTGAAACGAGATGTAGACCATATCAAACTATACGAGGTAAGTTGCATCCTAAGATGACGATGAGAGGTGGCGGTGGTTATTTGCTATGGTGTCATCGTGTCATACCAGTAGAAAATAACGAAGAAAATGCTGAAGATGCCAACAGTAAATAGACAAAAAAAGAAATAATAAGAATGTGATATATTATCTCTCTGCCTAAACAAACGAAAAGATTTGTTCTTTTAAAAATTCTTGAATATTAACTCGAAATCTATTTGTTCGTAGTCCCTTCTGTACCCATAAACACACCTTGGCGAATTGTTTGAATCGCGATACAGTTTGACCGCCCAACTTCCGTCTTTGGCAGATAGAGCGTTTTTAACGTGTTCGAATTGATCAATTTGACCTATTTCATAAATGAAAGAGTTGGTATTATCTATCCAAGTATGGATCAGATTTGTATAGAACTCCTGATCTCCAACTAAGGCTAATTTTGGCTCGTATAGCTTGACCGACGTAGTTACTTGGTGGTTGAATAACTTCCTAGAAATGTATGGCGGGTTGCAAGTCAAAAGGTCCAGTTTTGTATTACTTGGTAAGAAATCTTTAACGGACTGAGCGGACAAAGACAGGATGTCAGCCTGGAACAGTCTTAAATTATCGGAACTATCTAGATTCCGCCCGATGTTTTCCTCTGTTAGAGCAATGGCTCTGGAGGACTTGTCCCAAGCAGATATTTGCAAGTGAGGTATATGTTGAGACAGTTCGGACATGAGATACAGGGGGATGCATCCGGACCCGGTGCATAAATCGGCGATGAGCAGGGACATCAACCTCTTGGGGCCCCGGTGGTAATCGATGATGTTATTGCACAACTTAGTGCACCACTCCTCTGTTTCCCATCTCGGTATCAGCACGCCTGGCCTGCATGCAATCTCCAGATGGCCGAACGGTTGAGATTGAAGGATGTACTGCAGGGGCACATGGTAGAATCGCTGTCGACACGCCTGGACAACTTCAGCCGGGCCAGCCAGCTCCCTCTGGAGCCACTGGAATTCCAATTGAGCATTGGCCAGAGTTCTGCATTCTGGCAAAAGTAGCGGCAGCAGTTTGTTACGACGGTAGGCCACTTGCATTAACTTGGGTGATATTCTTGGCATTGTGTGAATGCTAGCGCCGGTCCGCTGTGGTTGGCTCTGCCGAAGTGTACGTTGATCTTTTTCCTGCTACAGAAGGGAAAATAAAAAAGTAAACGAATACCCTGAGGGTGGATAAAAAGACCTCCAAACAAGATTTCCCAAATATATATATATATTGACATATAGATGAGAATGCGGAACGTTCTTATACAGCGTTCATGCCATGCGGCTGTGCGTTGCGTTGCACCCGCTCCATTGTACATCCTCGGGAGCTGAGGAGACCGGCTAGAGTGGGAAGGTCTGAAGGTCTGTCACCTTCCCACACTCTCTCTCAGACACGCTGTCTCTTTCCGTCTGGAGACGACACAATGCACGCCCACACCGACACCGACACCCAGTGACACGGCGTGTCTGGCACGTGAGTTTCATGTGATTATCACGTTGGCGGTCCGCGCGTGTCTTTTTTCACTTTTCGTGTCAAAGTGACAGAACGTCATAGAAATTCCGAGAATCTGAAAGAACAAAATTCTAAAACGGAACCGGTGTTCGCCTCCGGAAGTGAAAAAATTTTTTTGCTACGACGCTTGAAAATTTCATCTGCCTGCAATGATACACAAAATGGGCGACAGGAACACGAAGGACCAGGAGGAATGAGTGAGGAAGAGAGAGAGAGCACAAGAGAGCCATGGGCACACACACCACACCAGCGAGAGCCAGAGCGCTTCAGCTCCAACTTACGTGCATGTATCTTTCTTTTCCCTCTCGTCCCAGATGCGTTTTCTTTCGTTTTCTTTTTCTTCTATTCTTTTCTTTTCTTTTGTTAGTAAATTTATATATATATAACAGTGCTTGTATCTGGATTTTCCTCAGGCAGAAGAGCCAGGTAGTAGATATAATAGTCTTGTCTCGCGGTTTGCACAACTTGAAGAAGTAGTCTCGTCTCTGTAACAGTTTTAGTCCGTCTGTTTTCCAAGGAGATTCTCTTTTTTTCTCGGTTCCCTAGTTTTCCCACCAGTTCAAAGCAAGTCCACACATAATATCAGTACTAGTAACAGCAGCAGCATTACAAGATGGTTAGAGATACAAAGTTTTATGACATATTGGGTGTTTCGCCAACTGCCAGTGAGACAGAAATCAAGAAAGCTTATAGAAAGTGTGCGTTGAAGTACCATCCTGACAAAAATCCAAGTGAAGAGGCTGCCGAAAAATTTAAAGAGGCGTCGTCTGCCTACGAGGTTCTGAGCGATTCGGAGAAGAGAGATGTCTACGATCAGTTTGGCGAGGAGGGTCTGAGCGGCGCCGGGGGCGCCGGTGGGTTCCCCGGTGGTGGTTTCGGTTTCGGTGACGATATCTTCTCGCAATTCTTTGGTGGTGCCGGAGGTGCCAGCAAGCCAAGAGGTCCACAAAGAGGTAGAGACATCAAGCACGAGATCTCTGCCACTTTGGAGGAGTTGTACAAGGGCAGAACTGCCAAGTTGGCCTTGAACAAGCAAGTCTTGTGTCCAACCTGTGAAGGTCGCGGTGGTAAGGCCGGTGCCGTTAAGAAGTGTACCAGCTGTAACGGCCAAGGTATCAAGTTCATCACCCGACAAATGGGACCTATGATCCAAAGAATCCAAACGGAGTGTGATGTGTGTAGCGGTACGGGTGACATAATCGATCCAAAGGACCGTTGTAAGACTTGTAACGCCAAAAAAGTGCAAAACGAAAGAAAGGTCTTGGAGGTCCACATTGAGCCGGGTATGAAGGACGGCCAAAAGATCACATTCAAGGGTGAAGCCGACCAGGCCCCAGATATCATCCCAGGTGATGTTATATTCATTGTCAATGAACGTGAACATAAACACTTTAAGAGATCAGGTGACGATTTAATATACGAGGCTGAAATAGATTTATTAACCGCTATTGGTGGTGGTGAATTCTCCATAGATCATGTTTCGGGTGATTGGTTGAAGATTTCCATAGTGCCAGGTGAAGTCATCGCTCCAGGCATGCGTAAGGTTATCGAAGGCAAAGGTATGCCAATTCACAAATACGGTGGTTATGGTAACTTGATCGTCGTCTTCACTATTAAATTCCCAAAAGATCATTTCACATCCGAAGAAAACTTGAAGAAACTAGAAGAGCTCTTACCTCCAAGAAAGAAACCAACCATTCCAAAGAACGTTCATGTAGAAGATTGTGTTCTTGCCGACTTCGATCCTGTCAAACACTCTAATGCAAGAAATGGTAGAGGTGGTGCAAACTATGATTCTGACGATGAAGACCAACGTGGTGGTGAAGGTGTCCAATGTGCTTCTCAATAGTCTGTCTATCAAGATGTTATTATTTTTTGCCCCCAATCTTTCTTTCTCTTTTGTTTTTTTTCATGATTATTTTTGTTATTTAATTTTTACTGAATTGTACCTGGATTTGGTTTGTTTTCCTTTTTCTATTTTTGCCCTTTAGCATCCTTTTCAAAGACTTAGAGAAATAAGGTTCCATTTATATTCATTGTTTTAAAGTTATCTTCATTTTTTTTACCATTATCATTTGTTTCCTTCTCGTCTTCTGAACTAAGTAAGGAATAAGGAAGAAAGCTGAATCAAAAGAAAACAAGAGTTAAAATTATGTAAATAAATAATATAAATTGTATATTACTGCTATCTTTTATTTTATAAATTATCAAAATACTAATAGAAAAAAATCAGATAAAATATCGAAAAGCTCATTAGTGTTATGGTTATTATTATTATTATTATTATTATTATTATTATTATTATTATTATTATTATTAGATTGATTAAGTCTATCTATCATTAAATTAATTATTACATGCAGTGGACTAAAACGTCGGTTTTCATAGAAATGAAAGATCAAAACAGAATAAATAGAAATAGAAAGTGTCATTAAAAGATGTCGTTAATTGGGGGTCTTGTTTCTTTTTGATTCTCTTTCTTCCATCCATTGCATTCCGTATTTCATTGGTATATACATTAGAAATGTGGTAGAGAACATTAGCGCACAGATAAAAGAAAAAGTACCCCCAACAGTCATAGATTTCTTCATATCGGCAAAACATCCCATAAATAATGCACTTAAGGAACATCTAATGAAATTAAAACAACTACTTGCCGTGGACGATTTACCGGGATATAAATCCACTAATAACGTGGTAGATGTAGATAATGTACTCATAGTACAAAACGAACTAACCGCTGATGTTATTAAAACAGCTGGCAATTTCCAACCTTTATCGACACTCCACCCAAATAATAAGAATGATATCACTGAAAGGAAGTTTTGAGGCAAAACAGCCAGTAAACGTGCTCTATAAATATTGAACCTCTCATCTTGAGGAATTATTCCTGCTGTTTTTTTTTCTTCAAATTTCTTAATGGCTCTTTTATAGTAAACATCAATTACTCTACCAGTTAAGAAAGAACCCAACAGCCCAGCAATACCACCCGGTAAATAACAAATCCCTACGATTGTTAGCTTGTAATTATATGGTGCCGCCGTTAATTCTGATGAAATTGATGAAAGCATTAAAGTCCACATGGCAAAGGATAAACCAGCTGGGAATAAAGCGAGCACAATTTCAGGCAAACATATAATCTTGTATGCTGCTAGGAAATCTAATTTTGGTACTGTATGATCTAATGAGTCATAATCAGGATTATCGTATTTGAATCTTCTTTTTACTGAGGGGATGAGGAATATTGGTGCTCTGTTGAGTATTTTCTTAGGTTTAATTGACAGATTACCTACAATTGTTCTTTTCGTTTCAGGTAACAATACAAATGAAATTGCAAATGATACACCACAACCAATGACCAAAAACCAAAAAATGGCTCTCCAATCCCATGCAGCAGCTAATGCAGCACCGATTAAAGAACCAAATGCTTGACCTAGTAATACAAACCCCGAAGTTGCACCAACAAATGTTCCTCTTTCATGTTTTAAAGTGAAATCACCTACAACACCAGAGCTGATTGCAATGATAGGAGAAATACCAATACTTTGGACACATCTCAAGAACACAATAACACCATAAGAAGGTGCACGGGCTAACCCAATAGATGCAACAACATATACTAGCATACCAATAAGAATAATTGGTCTACGACCAAATCTATCAGCCAAACCACCACTCACTGTTGGTGCAATACCTTGGAAAAGAAGATAGACCACCACTGTAACATTCACGAGATTCTCATCTATATTAAATTGCTTTTCTAGTTGTTTTAATGCTGGATAATAAATTGGTGAACCTAACGAGGACCAAAAACCACATGTGGTTAGCAGGGCAACCATCGCCCATTTTTGCCAATAAGAAAATAAAGTATATGGAGTTTCTGATTCTTGAGTAATGTGAATTTTATTTTCTTCATCTGCCACAAGACTTACATTATCAAGGGAACTTGAGTCAGATTCTAAATCACCCGGCAGTTCCCTAGTTGTAGTTCTCGATATAGTCCCGTGTAGAGCAGATGATTGTTTTAAATCTCTGTCTGTCTTGCGCACTCCATTGTTCAATTCTTCAACCTCTTTTAAAGAATATTCTACAAGTTCCGAACTAACGCTATCAGCACTGGACATGTTGGAATATAAGTTGTTGCTTCTCCTTGGTTTTTTCACCACCACCACCAATAATTCAGAGTAGACAATAAGAGTTGTAGCTGTGTCTGACTAAGGTCAAGGTTACAACAAAATAAGAATCCCCATGCACACACATATATATATATAAATTCATTATCAACAGGATTGTGAATTATCCATCCTTGAAGGGGTCAGAGAATAGATACTAGAATACCCGCTGATGCAAAGGGCAATCACGAAAACTTTTCTTTTTTTCCCTTCCAGCTAACCTAATTATCTCTGCATAATAAAAATTCTCGAGATATTCCGTTCTATTTTATCCGTTTTTATTAGACAATTCTCCTATTTAATCCGAGCTATCTATTCAAAAGCGTGCAGTTTTTCCGATACAGCACTCAAAATGGTCACATGAAACTTCCGAGGTCAGATTTCGGGAAAAATAGGGCGATTTGCTCCGAAGACTCTCCGAAAATCTAAAAAGTTAGGTACATTTGCTATGGAAAACTCAGAAAAGTACAAGGGGCTTATGGCGCATCACACATTGGAATAGTAGCATTGTTGCAGAATAGATATTGTAAGAGTACAACGCCTCAGGGGGGTAAGACTGTGTATGAGTAATCTTGTCCAAGCAATGACCTCTTTGTAATAACGCTCTATATGACACGAAATTCATAGCAGATTCTGAAGAACTCATTTATTCCTCAAAAGAAGTAGAATTGGCAGAGTCCTTACACTTAAAAATGTAAAAAAAAAGATACATACATATATATAGTCTTTATATATATATATATATATATAACGGAGTCCATGCTTTAACATAAACTACCAGAAGTCAAGGCAATAAATATAATACAACACAACTTCATAGAATTCAATTGTAAAGAACAAATTTAGCCTTACCAGATCTGACGGCGACAGTACAACCATCGCTACCACCGGTGAATGATCCGTTTTCGTAGCTACATTCACCGTTAACGACGGAGGAATCATCGGCGGCAACAATCTTGACGTTGAAGTTTAATGGGCTTCTATTGTTTGGATTTGGAATTAAGGACAAATAAGTTATACCGTTTGTGTAACCAGCTCCAAAGTTCATTGGTGCCCAATTTCCAACGCCAGAACCATCATTACCCCAGACACAACCATCCTCAACAGAAACACCAGCGTTGTTAACATAGTATTGAGCAGATGTTTTCATACCCTGCCATTGGTAGTAGGTATCTTGGTTAACAACGGTAATTGGGGAAGATTGGCCAGCTTGAACAAAAGTAGGAATAACCATGTTTTCGGTACCAGGATAATCAGTTCTACAAATAGCAACACCTTGAGATAATTCAGAAACAACTTCGGCAGCGTTTACACCCCATTCACATAAGTAATCAGCACCAGTGTTAGAACGGTATAAGAAACCGTTCTTACACAACAAACCACCAACCGATCTACCATCAGCAGGTTGGCTAGATGGCCATTGAGTCTTGGACATACCAGATTGACAAGCATAGGAACAATAAGAACCTTCTTGGCAATAACCACCAGTAGAACTGTCTGGGTTTTCAATACCGGACCATCCACCTTCACCAATCCAATTGATTGGGACAACACCTTGACCGGATGGGAATTGGCTACATGGAATAACACCATCTTGGAATTTGGTGTTTGGACCTGAGAAGGCGGCTAAATCACCATAGATAGAACCAGAACCAGAACCAGAGGAGGAAGAGGAGGAAGATGGGACTGCAACTACGGCGGTGGAGCTCGAGGTGGATGCGGCGGTGGCTGAAGAGCTAGCAGCTTTGGCAGACGTTGCGGAGGCAACTTCAGCCGGAGAAGAAGAAGTGGATGCAACCACGGCAGCCTCAGAACTGGAAGTTGGGGTGGCAGCTTCAGCAACAGCAGAAGTAACTTGGTTTTGCAAGTTGTCCAAGGCAGAGGCGGTTGGGGCTAAAGTGGTGGTAACAGGGGTAGAGCTTGCACTGGCAGATTCGACAATAGTATTACCATGCTGATCGACAACAATAGTTTCGTAAACAACTTCAACAGCAACGGCTCTCTTATGTTGGTGAGAGTTGGTCTTGGTTGTTGTGGTGGCACAGTCAGCATTTGCACGCTTGCCGAAGAAAGGATTTGGTAAAGCCGAGACAATAGTAGAAGAAGCAATTAATGAGGAAATAACAAAAGAGTATTTCATTTTTTTCTTAAAACAATAAAAATAAGACTAGATAATTAAGGAATGTAAAATAGTTGGATTGAGGTTTTTTTTTTGGTATTTTGAAACAGTTACGTTATGTTTGTAGTTAACGTTGGTTTTTTTTTGGTATTTTAAGATAAAAAAGGAATGTAAATAGTTGGAAAGTTAGAGTTAGGTTAGATGTTTGTTTGGTAAAATAAAAAGATTAGCTTTATTTCTGGATGGCTTCTTTGGTGATTCAAAGGAATTAGTAAAAAAGAAAAAATCTGATCTAACAAGAAATAAATATATATATAAAATAAATAAACAAAGAAAAGGGAAAGAAAAAGAAAAAGAAAACACATTGAGGAGAGATAAGTATATTTCCAGGACAAACAAATGACGTTAATTACTGGACAATTACAAAAAAAAAGTATGAAATAAACAGAAATAAAGCCTTCTCACTGCAAGCCCAACAACTGATCGAATCAGACAAGAAAATGGGAGAAA
Organism: Cylindricascospora bacillispora; assembly: GCA_030573655.1. NCBI lineage: Eukaryota > Fungi > Ascomycota > Saccharomycetes > Saccharomycetales > Saccharomycetaceae > Cylindricascospora > Cylindricascospora bacillispora. Next base: position 27,370 of record JAJMDR010000012.1, on the reverse strand, counting down.
GCTGAGTGGATTGTTTATTTTAGTTCTATTTATAAAAGAAAAAAGATTGTATTCCAAACTAGAATGAGAAACAAACAACGACCAAAGTGTCTATACCAGTAATAACTCATGTAAGCAATTGTTCAGTTCCTCGAACCATATCAGAACTACGCGTATCTCTGTGGGATATTTCACTCTGACAAAGTAAACCTCGAGGTTTTTTTCGAAAACGGAAAAAATTAAATAAAGAAAACAATTACGAAAATTCGGAGGAGAAAGATACTCGTACCATAAACGAAGGAAAACTGAGAAATCCTGTAGCCATAACTAAAGAGAAAACAGGAATGATAAAATAAACAAATGCTTCCCGAGAGGGAAATGGACAGTGCGCCTTTCCTGAGAGTCAGGAGACTAAGAGTGCTACTGGAAAGCCCCAATGATGGACCGAAGCCGGAACGGTGTCATGATTCCAGTTGCAAAGAAGGCGCGTGTCTGTTCTTGGCTTCTTCTCTTTCTCTCATCGAACTGCGCAGCAGGAATATAAGGCCAGTTAAGGACTGTTCTCATTTAGGTATTCTCCATATTTTTCTCATTTACCAGTGTTTTGGTTTTTCCCTATCGGGAGATCGTGTTACACTCAACATGGTTTAGTATTAAATGGCATGAAGAAAAGCATATACGGTGAAAAATTTTTATGGCAGTCTATTCTGGCTTGATGTGAAATTTAACATGATCCAGGAATATCGGAGAAAGACACAGCAAAAAAATACAATACGCAATAATAGGAATATCGTCAGTGGGTGCTATGGGATGTGCTACGGGCTCTGCATCTAGAGAATGTGGTAGAGAATAGCACCGCCAAAGAAGATGATGATAATGGCTCTATGTTATATCCGAAATACATTTCTTGCCCTGGATGACATTAGCTTGCAAGAGGAGGTCGGCAGAGAACCAGGTAGTGTGTGAGGCAAGAGAGAAAATATTATACTCATTATAATATCTCCTTTTCAGAGTAATGTATTAGCTTAGATACATAATCATGTATATAAATATTTGCGTTTTATTCAGTTATATAGAGAGAGGGAGGTCTAAGGCAGGAAAGAAAGAAAAACTTCTTCTTTCTTCTAATTTCTTTTGCACCCACTCTAGACTGAGAAAGATAATGACCAACCGAATTTATGAACAGGCTCGTTTAATTTCAAGGCATCCAAGGAAGTACCCAAACCGAGGGTAACGCCTGGTCTCAAGACTTGCTTGTAAGACAACGACACATTACCGGAATCCTGGATCTTGGCCTTGATCTGAGATGTGTTGTCTGGTAAATATCTGGTAGCGAATTCGATGTTCACATTAGACGACTTTTGTGGTGTTAATGTAGCACGTGCACCGACTTGCAAGATAGGAGAGACGTTTTGGAAGAAAGAAGCACTGGTCACTTGTTCGTGGTTAACAGTCAGACCCAAGGTGTAGTCCAATGCAGAGTAGCCTAATGCGATGGAGTACTTGGACAATGCACCGCCTGCGATGTTGTAACCGAACTGGACACCACCAATGATGTTATCTTTAGCCATGGACAAATCACCGGTGAAAACAGGCCCTTTCAATAAATCGAAAGAACCTCTTGCAGTGAAAAATGGTTGCACGAAGGAGATGTTGGCCGTGGCAGCCTTGGAAATGTTTGGCACCAAAGTAGTGATCAATTCGGTCTTCAAGCCTGGCGTCAACAGATCTGCCAATTCCACCTTCGTCGATAACGTGTTGTTGTTAGCCCACCCTTGGGTCAATTTCAACCCGGTTGGCTTGTCGGTGAACTTGGTCTCCACCGTGGCCACCAATGGACCGTCCTTTCTTGGCTGCTTGGATTTTAGGTTGAAACCCACGCCGTTCTTGGTCTTGGTGTCCAAGTCAATAGACGATGGAGTGTTGTGGTAGAAGTCTTTGCCCAAGAGATCGTTGACACTCTTGGTGATGTCCGAATAGAAAGGTGGAGCCATTATGAGATGTATGCGTATATAGTTTTGTCTTGTTGTGCGCTTTGGCAAGAACGACAGACGCTTAAGAAGGGGACGAAGGAGGAGGCGGGACGGGCGTTGCTTAACAATACCGAGCAGACGAAAGAACGACACTTATATAGAAAAAAATGGGAACGGAACTGGAAATGGGGTTATTTCATCTTTATTAGAAGTCTCGAAAAGCACCAATCTCCCGGTGTCTTCCGCATGCGAACGCCAATCCAACAAATTTTCTGGAACTAGAAAAAGCACAGTTCAGAGCTGTGGAACTGGACCCAGAAACGTGGGAGATTTTCGAGAACGGTTAAGATGATTGGACCAATAGCACATGACGGGAAGGCCTGTGTGTGTCTTGCCATACTGGATGCTGCGTGTGCTGGGTGCTCAACACACATAGTTCGTACCCGTGTGGGAGGTGTTACTTCATCCATGACGGCACACCTCCTTGTCACTGCGATGCGTAGGTGCATATTTAGCGGGTGGTCCCTGTGGTGCATCCCGTACGACGTGATACACCGATCGTGTCACGAGATGCATAACCATCGAATTGACGTGTTGTGTCACGTGCCGGTGGTGGGGAGGCGGGCGACGGGATTTGGTCCAGAATAGTCGATCCCAGGTTCAGAGGTTGGTCTCTTTTTTCTGAAGGCTCTGAGGACCCGTCAAAAAATTCAAGAAACGACAGGATGTTGATCTTCACGGGCACAAGAGAGAAAGAGAGAGACAGGGAAAAGGGCTCTTCGGTTTCAGTGTTCCCCAATATCGTCTCTTTTCCTACGTCTGAGCACGTCCAAGAAGCTAACTTAGAGCATTTCTTTTGTTTGTCTGTTTCCTCAACTAAAAGACATATTGCCGGGAATAAAATAACACAAGATTAAGACTGTCGGTGTCTCCGGATAAATGGTTTAGAGAATTCGTTCGTTTTCTTTTGGTCTGATATTGTTTCTCATTTAGAATAATAACTGTAGGCGCATTTCTCCGTTTATTGTGTTTTCTCAGATATGGCTGATTCGACTGGCCAGAAGTTTATTGTGGAAACGGAAACAGTGGAGGCACCTGTTTCTGATTCAATACTACGGCCCAGCAACAATGCTACGCACGAGCCTAATGAGCCGTCAACGTCTATTAAGTCCGAAAATGATCTGGTGCCAGATGCTATAGTTGGGAATGGCAACAACGAGTCTATACGGAACAATAAGAAGTCGTCCTTTGTTTTGGAGAAACCTCCGTTGCTACCAACGATGTCGTACAACAACAACACGACATCCTCTTCTTCCTCGATAGTGGACTGTTCGTTTAATAAGGTGGACTTGGATAGCTCAATGGCGGCAAACAACAAGCTAGTGAAGAGACCTCCGATGCATCTTATGAATTCAAGGGAAATATTATTGGAAAATATACCAGTGGCGAGTGCAGTCGCCAGCAATGAACCACATATACAGGAAGCTGCCAATGAGACGATTGAGAATTCCGTCATCGAAAAAAGAGACACTAAGGAGACATCAATTTCTGCCACCGCAGCTACCACTGCCACCAGCGGTGATGATGTGCACAATTTTAATCCTGTAGCGACCCCTAATGAAAATCATACTAATAATAATAATAATAATAATAATAATAATAATAATAATAGCAGCAGTGGCGCTGGTGGCGGGAATCGCAATAGTACCGACAACAATACGACTACATCTACCGATATGACATCTAATGAAACACAAACAAAATTATCTGATGAACTAACAGCTAATAATAAACCAACCAAAACTGATTTTTTTGCGGCTAGATTAGCTTCAGCAGTAGGTGACCAACCGGTTGATGATTCAGAAGAAACTTTTGTATACGAATCGGCAGCTAATTCCACGAAGAATATGATTTATCCAAGCTCCAATATTGATAAATTATCACTAAGGAATGAACCAATAGGTTCGAATAATAATATTAACACCTTTCCTTCTAGTATTAACAATAATGGTAACAGTAATAGTAACGGAATAAGCGGCAGTGGCAGTACTAATAATATGGGACAATTGCCTAGCAATAGTAAAACGGCGTTAACTTCGAAAATGAGTGTTCCTTTATTAAATACAAATAAAAAGCTATTGAGTAGACTGAACAACTCAACAAGACATATCAGTACTGGTGGAATATCCACCAGTACTAACAATAATAACATTTCGAATTCCACATTGCCCTATCACATACCGAGTGGTTTATCGAATACAAATAATACAATGATGATGGATGATGTATTGAGTGAAAGATCTACTACTAAGAATGGGGATACTAGGGGTTATAGTAACCCTGGTAATAGTTACAAATATCAGGATTTGCACCAAGATGGACTCACTTTGCCTGATGGCGTGAGGTCAAATGACAATAGACTGAGCATTGTATCTGCCACTGATGATCCCGATGACTACGATCCCAAATTTAATACTAATCCTAATAAGACATTGAATTCAAGAAACACCATAATACCCGAAAACTCTAGCAACCAACCGATTAATACTCCTACTTCGATTGAAAGACAACCATCTTCAATACTGGGGAAAAATAAAATTATGAACAACGGTAGTAACGTTAATTTAAACAAGACAATAAAACAAGACTCCAAAAAGAAATTGAGAACTACTGTGTCAAAAATATTTGATGCCACCGGTGTTCCACCCCTAAGAAGATATTCAGGAGTGCCTGATCATGTTAATCTGGAAGATTACATAGAACAATCAGATGACTATTATATTAATAATAATACAAACACGAATAGTGTAAAAAGAGATGAACAGATGGGGTTCTATGTTGGTAATAATAGGAAATCGTCCAATTTCAACTTTATGGGACAAAGAAACTCTTCACTTGGATTTGGATCTATATGTAATGCAGAGGATGAAGATTATGATAGATTGAAAAACGGTAAATTGAAAGATAGCAATATCAATAGAGTATCTAATAGCCATAGAAATTTCGCACAATCAGCTCACAATAGATCACCAGATTCACCTTTAGTTAAAGATGATCCAGACGAGGTAGACGAAGATAATCACTCGACATTCTATTATAATCATAGGGCTAATCTCGAGGCAAGACCACAGATATCTGAGTATGAAGAAGATGAGGACGATAACGTTGAGGACGATGATGATGAATTAAATATAACGAGAACTACTGGTAACGGTAGTGAATACTTCAACTATGCAACCAATGAAGTTGATAATCACAATAAAAATTTATCATATAGTCATACATCCAAGTTGCATGATGGAGAATATTTCAATCCCCGTAGTCCAACTTCTCCTCATTCCAAAAAGCATTTCTTTCAACAACAACAAGGTCATGAATTTCCTTCTGTTGTTTTTGGGAATGATAGGCTTCTGACTAACAGCTATGGACCATCCGCAAACTATGGGGCAGTACCACCCCCCAATATAAGGATAAACTCTAGAAACGATTTTAGTTACTCGCCACATGATTTTTATCGTAAAAAGTCAAATTGGACTAAAATTAGGAATTTCATTTATTTTGCGTTTATTATACTATCATTGTTGACAGTTGGATTTATATTGGGTTTTCTTTTGGCAACAAATAAAGAACTGCAAGGTTTGGATATTGTGGTGATGGATAATGTCTTATCGAGTAATGATGAGTTATTATTTGACGTAACTGTATCAGCTTTTAACCCCGGGGTATTTGCGATCTCTATTGAAAATGTAGACATTGATATATTTGCAAAAAGTTCATATTTGAAATGTGATGACAATGGTGATGATGATGGTGAGGGTGATGATGATGGTTCTATTTGGGATGATAATACTGTGAGATTTAAAGGTTGTGAACTTATTAAACCGATGCATATTAGCGAGAGATCTATTGAAACAGTACTGCTTGGCACGGTGTCAAAATTAGAAACTCCACTTAAATTTCATGGTGGGTTTTTCAAGAGAGACTATGACGTATCGAGATCCACGATTAAGCTATTAGATCCTGGATCGGACGATGCCAAAAAAGGTGACGGAGGAAATCATGAGGGAGATGATATTGAAAAGAATGAAAGATGGTACATGAACAAGAATATTCCTAATTCAGAGTCTTTAGGAACTTTGTATGGTGACAACAAAAATAACAACGAAGATAGCGAAGAAGATTCTCATAAATGGAGATTGTTGATAAAGCGCGATTACGAACTGATCATTAGGGGGAGCATGGAATATAAAGTACCTTTCTTCAACACTCAGAAATACATCTCTGTTCAGAAGTCCACAAAAGTTAAAGTGTGAATTTGTAAATCATGTCATGACACAGTGATACTTTTCACACACATTGATGTAGCCCTGCGTTGTCTTAAGAACACCTGTAGCTGTGGGGCAGATCATTCTAGTATACGTATTCTTTCTTAATAGTAATAGGCTAATTCTCTATTTATAGAAATGGTGTTTTTTTTTTAATTTTTTTTCAGAAACTCTAACAAAAAATAACAGCCATTTAAAAATATGAAACAAATGACAAAAAAAGTATCATATAGGAAAGTTTAATTTAATGTATGAGAACGACAAAGTGAACTCAAGAATATTAAAAAGAAAAGTGCTCGAGTTTGAATTTGAGTTTGAGTTTGGTGCTAGTTCCATTTTTTTGCGTTTTTGTTTCTTAAACTATTATTGCCATTACTTGAAAATTCTCGTACCTTTTTGGTAAGAACTAGAAGAATTTTTAGGTTTTTTTCGAGCTTTACCAATATCTAATCAAGTCAGATATATATCACCTACTTTTTCCAGGTTTTGCTTTTGCGTTCTGTTCCAATCACTTTTACCTTTATTCTTTTTTATTTGACTTAGAGAGTGTTTATTTTGTGTCTCATCAAAAATATAAATAAGTTGGTCGAATATTTCTATAGTACATACAAATAATCCTTTGGCGTTGCGTCTTCCTAGTATATTGATGGGACTATATCGAAGATAAAGTGTTGTTGATCTTAATACAGCTATACTATCACGATGTTTATACCAACTGAAAATGTGAGCACCTCTATCTTAAATGATATATCAGAAAAAGCTCTATCTTCGAACAATATTGCGAAGACTCCAAGGACATTTCAACGTAGAAATACGAAAGAACTATCACTAGAAATTGGTTCAACAATTTCTGTTACTTCTGTTACTAACACACCAAATAAGAATATATTCATTGAGGGTAATTCCAAAAATAAAATAGTCATAAAAAGAAATACAAATCTAATGAACCAAAAACTAGAAAGCCCTAAAATTGTAACAACATCAAACAAGTCTGTAGATGCTCCACCTATACGATCTAAAATAAATTATCCAAGCCCATATTCTTCCAGCTCTCTAAATTTTAAAGCTCCCCCACCTTTATTAAAACGTAAAACAGATGCTTTCATTTACACAAAATCACCTCAATTAGATAAGCTCTATGGTTCCGGATCTGGTTCTAGTTCAGCTCGTGAAGAAAAGTTTGTAGAAAATGGTATTAGCTCATTAAGTCTGAAAACTTCAGGTTTCCCTTTATCAGTAACAGGTTCAAAAACTACAATTCATAAACGTTCTAGGTCTAAAACATTGGATGTAAAAACTCCTATGACAACTGTTAATAATATTTTCAATATGGATAATAAGGACAGTAACCAAATTAATAATATTAATTCATTAAAGACACCAAAGCTGCCAGAAATACCCTCGTATAATGAAGAGAAACATTTTTTTGATATAGATAGCTCATATTCAGAACCATATAATAAGAATTATTACAGCAAAGGACCATTAATGGTTGTGGAACCTAATATCTACCTTTATTCTGAGCCGAACTTAGAGGAAATATTACAATACGACGTTGTGATCAATGTAGCTCAAGAAGTACCAAATCTGAAATTATCACTACCAGAAGATAGCAATATTCAATATTATTATATACCATGGACCCATAATTCTAAGATATTCAATGATTTAGACAGACTTACTAAGATTATTCATGAATTATCAATGGAACATAAAAAAATATTAATACATTGTCAATGTGGCGTTTCTAGGTCTGCATCATTAATTGTTGCCTATATAATGAGATATTCTCAGTTAGGTTTAAACGACGCTTATAATAAACTTAAAGAGAAATCACCTGATGTGAGTCCGAACATGGGATTGATATTTCAGTTGATGGAATGGGGGGAATTCATAAATAATAATAAAGAAACAGATCCAAAAGAAATACCACCCAAAAAGAATTCCTCATTTCCGAGGAATATGACTGTGAATACGTCAACATCTCCTTACGATAGCTCGATAGGTTCCTCAGGCTTGACTCCAAAAACACCCGTTGATTACTTCAAAAATATGATATCAAATTCTACGACCACTAGTTTGTCTGAACAACAAGAAAGAATAGAACTCGATCATAATAATTCTAAGGCTAATACAGATGAATCAATCTCACGTACGAATATTCTTTCAGAAAGAACATTTTTCATGACCAATATACATACCAATTCCATTGGCAGTTCAAAGATACCCTCAAGTGTACCGGAAGCACATAATTCCTATGATGAGGTTATAACAGATACGGTATGGCACTGATTCCGTCAATTCTAACACTAATTAATGTAGTATTTTTTAGTTTGTTTTAAGAAAGATATGCGTTAACCTTTTAGAAAGTTAAAGTGTGTGTGTAATTATTATTTATTTCAATATGGACAAAAATATTATATGTAGTAAAACGTTTCGCCCTCATTTTATGAGCTTCATCGTTCTCATGACATTATTTCGGCATCAAATCTTATATGTATATATATGGAGAGCTTTAAATTCGTGCAATGAATACGTAAATCAACTTGGCACCAACACAGAACCTCTTAAGTAGACGTATCTCTTTGTAAAGCTCTTACTTTTTTGGTAACTGTCATTGTTACAAGGATGAAATAGATCTTTGTGAGATCAATGTCCGGTTCCTAAATAGGAAATATAATATGTACTTAACAAATTAGGATATGTTTATTTTTTCCCCTTTTGTGATTAATCATATTAGGAAACTTATAAACAGCATCGGCAAATATTTAAGACCACTTCCAAAAGCATCCATCCAAGTCAACTGATGTTACACAAAGAAGAGACATTTACTCGAATTCGCATTTGGAGTTTATAGAAATTACTTCCTGAATCTGTTGTCAGTCTGCATCTGGGGAAAAGCATAGCTTGTTGACATAATTGGCTTCGATAGTATTTTTTTTGCCCTCGTTGTTTTCTCTTTATTGTTTGTTCCCTGATCGTTCGTAATTGTGGGAGTATAAATATATAAAGAAGTTCAACAGCAACGAACAATACCAAGTGAATAAGAAAGTCTGTGGAAATCTAAGACAGTAAGTTTGTTAGGTTTTATTCGCAGAAAAAGGAAAGACATAATCAGTGTTGATATGCAATTAAGATTATATTAACTAATAAGAAAGTGTTCGTTTTTAAAGACAACAGAAAAACAATTATTTTATATTCTGATTCACTCTTTGCTATACAAATTTTAGTTTGTCGTTTTTTTATTTTTATTATTCTTCCAACTAGCTCGTCACTCATTTCATATTTCTATTGTAAATTTTTACCCAAATTTTAGAACTATAATATATCAATAAATTAATAGCAAAAGAGTTCTAATAAAAAATTTTCAAAAATCCATTAAAACTATGAATACTCCTCCATTCAAACCGGATCAATTAACTCCAAAGTTATCACCTGTGGCATTTGCATTAGATGATCCGAATAATTGCAGTGGACTTCAGAACTTATTAAACTCGCCTCCCATGATGAAGTTGGATCCAACTGGAGGGACGAATTCTAATATCAGTTCTAATAACGGCATAGGCCACTCTTTGTTATACTCCACTACCTTATCAAAACTGAATGATTTTTCAAGAACAGGACGTACAAAACAAAGAAGTAACTCAGAAACATTTAGATCAATTTCGCCTATAAGGTTCCAGTTACTTAGCAATACTCCACAAATGTTTAAAAAGGAATATTTACCGCAACAGAATACAACAATGCCACTTCTATCAACGTTAATGAAAAGTTCTATGATGAATAAAACAGTAACGAATACTACAACAACTCAAAAAGATGATTCATCAATTAACTTTACTTCAAATAATTCCTCATTTACACCTGGGAAAACCAAAATTGCAGAGAATATAACGAAACTAGGATTGAAGAATGTATTGGAACAAATGCAACAAGAGCATCAATTAAGAAGTGTTCACCTGGAAAATATTAAAAGCAAAATTGTTGAAAATCCGGCTTCTACATCTCATGGTATTGACCCTAGTACACCCCACGAAGAAGTAGAAAAGCCAACCCTTATAGAGGAGTCTGTTATTCCTGATGAAAGAAAGGTTTCACATTCAAGTTCAAGAATGAGTGGATCGACAGTGGGAAGATCATCCTCTGTTAGCATGAGTAATGGTGCTAATTTCAAACTAGATGATGAAAAAAATAGAGTAATTAACCAAAAATCCAATAATGATATTCCTAATGACCTAAATTTGGATATGCTGCCAATTGATAAAAATGGCTTTGTGGAATATGGATCTAAAGGTGTTAACAATAATAGATATAGTTTTATTTCTTCTACATCTACTGATTATGAGATAGACTGGTGTGATACGCAAAATATCATGCAACAACAATCACAACTAGCACATCATTCAGTTCATGGTCATCATCCTCCCCATGGTCATCATCCTTCACAGCTTTCCAATATTGATCAAAGATCGGTAAGGATGAAACCGATGTCGGCAAATCTTGAAGTGCAATCTAATGAGAGCAACGAATCGGCACAACTAGATTTAAAGATAAAAAAACTAGAAGTGGAAATTCATGAACTAAAACTACAGAATGAGAAATTATTGCAGTCTATTACAACAAACAGATTAATTGAAGATAGACTACTATATGAGTTACTAAATGATTCAAATAACAATCAAAGTAGTGAGTTAGTCTCAAGACAAAAGCCTAAAAAAGATGTGGAGAAGAAGATTAAACATTTAGAAAAGAAATTTAAGGACTATAAGAAAGTACTTAAAAGATTGAGTGAAGTCAATTCAATAACACCAAAAACCACAGCTTCTAAATACTCTAAAAATTCTACTGTTACCCCAGGCCCTAATTCCAGTAAAACTAGAATATCCAGAATATCTAGTGTAGATTTAAGAGAATTAGACGAACAGAATGATTCCTCTTCTGGAATCTCTTCGGAAGACGATAAAGAAGAAGCTGATGAAGAAGATGTAGTTGGGGAGGAGGAGGACGATGAGGACGATATTAGAAGCATTAATTTTGATGTATTAAAAGAAACAAGGGTTTTACCAAAGGTTAGACAGTCTGCTGAACAAATTGAAAAGTCACAACCAGATAGAAGTGTACCAAAGACATATTCAATTTGTTCTTCGGAGAAAAGTTCAAGGAATGGTTTTCATTTACAATTTCAAGTTCAAGTAGATTAAGGGCTTTTTCAAACTTATATATTATTATTCTAATTATATTTGTTCGTTCATAGGAGATGGGAAAATGGGAGAATGACAATAACACTTTAATTAATTCTGCTACTTAATATGGGATCAGAGATAGGATGTTGATTACCATGAAGGATTATAACATGTATATGTATATTTAATATCTTATGTAATGAGCTTTCTATATATAAGTATTTTGCCATAAAGTTCGGAGATAACAAAAAAGCTTGCAGTATATTGTTCCTTTGAAATTTAAAAGAGAACCGAAAAGTGAAGTAATGAACAAACAAGTTTCCATGACAGTTTAAGCCAAAAGTCAAAGACTTAAAGAATACATCATTATAAGCAGTGTCTGCAAAAAGTTTGAAAGTCATAAAAAGGGAGACAGGGTAAGTGTGTAATGTCTTCAGGCATAGCAAGGCCAAAGCCGTGGGAACTAAATGCGGGAGCAACCGGAAGCAGCAATGGAGTGTTAGGATCTGCCTCTTCAAACTCACCTTTAGCTGATACAATTACAATAAATAGTGATTTGACGCAGGACACTTCACCACCAAGTACATTACCAAAGCCATTGTCTTTAACTGAAAGCGCTATCAAGGATGGCCGTATTGATGATGATTTCAATAAAATTAACAATAATAACGGTATATTTAATGGTGGCATGAATAATTCAATGTATAACAGTGGTTATAATTCAATGGGGGGATATGGTAATACTGGACTTGGGTCATATTATGGCAATAGCGGTACCATGTTCGGAAGATATGGAAATTCAATGTATAATAATGGATACGGTTCGCTATATGGAAATGGTTACGGTTATAGTGGTGCTGGTGGTATTAATGGATATATGGATGGCATGAATAATCCATATGGCCCTGCATTAGGTGAATCAACGCAATCTACTTTTCAGCTAATTGAAAGTTTAATAGGTGCAGTGAATGGGTTTGCACAAATGCTAGAATCTACTTACATGGCTACACATAATTCATTTTTTACAATGATTTCAGTAGCTGAACAATTCACATACTTAAAGGAAATGCTAGGGTCTGTATTTGGGATATTTGCTCTGATGAAGTTTCTTAAGAAGATATTATATTATGTGACCCGTGGTAGACTGGGGTTACCTCCAAATACAACTGGAAAGATACGAGATACTAACATACTTAAAGAGTTTGAGAAGTTTAATGATGGTAGTTCCAGCAATTCTGACACATCTATTCATAGAAAGAAACTGTCTTGGAAACCATTAATTTTTTTCCTTGTATCTGTGTTTGGCTTCCCGTATCTTTTGAATAAGCTGATTGCGAAGATACAAGAGTCTCAGAATAATAGACCATTCGTAAGAGGACAGCCTGGTAATAAATTAAACGATATTGACATTTCAAACCTAGAGTTTGCCAGAGGATTGTATGATTTCGTGCCCGAAAACCCTACAATTGAAGCTAATTTCAAAAAGGGTGAATTAATGGCAATATTGTCCAAAAAGGACCCTGTGGGGAATGACTCTGCATGGTGGAAAGTAAGGACTAAAAATGGTGTAGTTGGGTATGTTCCATATAATTATATTGAGATAATACAAAGACGTAAAGAACAAATAAAAGAAGTTTCAGACACTTAACAAGATAAAGGATAAGTAGCGAATATTATTTTTAATTAATTTTACGTATACTCTTTTTAGATATAATCGTGGAACTAAAAACACTCATGTTATATATATAATTGTTGTGTAAATTTTGTTTAGAATATGAACAAAACATTAAATTTTCAAGCTAACTCTAACTGATACCAAAAGCGAACAGTTATATAAATATATAAACAAATACGAAACAAAACAACAACCTTCCGATGAAGAAGGATATATAAGTATCATAGAAACAAAGAAAGTCTCATTCAAGTAACAACCATGTACTATTTATCTTTATCTTTGTGATGCTTGAAACCCAACGTTTCCTCTGCGTTTTCAATTTTTTCATTCAAATTCTTAATGGTCTTTGAGGCTACTTCTCCGACTTTATGTGACACATCCTCCGTTTTTTCAATACCTTCAGCCATCTTCTTACCTAGACTCTTGTTTAAAAACTCCAGTTCCTCCTTCATCTTTTGCTTAAGAGCCCATTCGTGATGCCTTGGATCATGTTTGTCAAACCCACTGGGAGAAGGATGCTCATGTGGGGGCGTTCGTGACGTAACATACCAGGACAGTCCTAAAAAAGGACGAGAGGGAGATCTTACTCTGACAAGAGCTCTAGTATATAAAATAGTGGGGCGTGGTATTAGCAATTTTATCATGGTTTTTTTTGTTCTTAGCATCTCTCTACTGGAATGGGTTCACATTGGAAAATTCCACAACAAAGGAAAACACTAAAACTCTATTATAATGTAGTACATATATATATATATGTGTGTTTATTAAGTCTGGACTAATGTATCAAAAAAAACAACACACCTCTGTCGATTCCCCTTATACGAAAGCCACGGTCCAGACCTTACTTTCTTAAGGATAAAAGGGTCTGGCAATCCTTTCGACACACCGATCACATGAAATCATCATCACCAAAGTCATCGAAATCAACATTATCCATGTCAAACTCTTGATCTTTCTTAAATGCACCACCCAAATTGGTCTTTGCCTTGACCTTCTTCTTCCCTGCACCACCTGTAGCGGTACCACCTTTAACTTTGGCTAGTCTTGCCTGTCTTTCCTCTCTTTCTTTGTCCTTGATCATGACGTTCAAAGTGGCCACGGTTTGTCTGATAGATTCAATAGATAGAGGCTTGGAAATGTCTCTGATCAAATCAATGGCTAACGAGGAGGAATAGTTCAATGGAGCCTTGTCACTCATCGACGTGATGGCCTTTGCTAGCGATTTTCTCAATTCTTGATAATCCTTCTTAGTTTCTGCCGTAGCGAACAGTGGATGGTTTTCGATCGGCGTCTCTTTAGTCAATTTGTTGCTGTTCAACGCAGACAACAGAGCCGATTGCTCTTGTTCCTTTCTGAGCGCACGCTCTCTTGGATGCTCCTCAGCAACACCCAACCCGGCGAACAGGTCGGCAGCATTGTTCAAGTCGGATTCCAACTCGGCTTGCTTGATCAATTCCTTCCTGGTCTTCTCGTCCAAAGTGTCCAATTCCAGCAACGCCTTGTCGGCACTGGTCTTCTTCTCGTTCTTCTTCTTCTTCCCACCGGCAGCAGCTGCAGCCGTTTCCTTCCTGGCAGGAGCTGATTGCTGCTTTGGCTCGGCTTCTTCAGCGTCCCACGAGTCCATGACGGGTTCATCGTCCCACGAAGCCAACAGCACTGTGTCGTCCTCGACACCGGCAGAACCTCCAATAGCGTCACTATCCCAAGACATTGCGGTGAGATCAGTATTATTCTTATTCTTATTCTTATTCTAGTGACTGATAGTTGTCGTGATGTATTTTTCCACCAGAGACTTCAGTTCAAACAATTTTTTTCAAGAACTTGCAAGACCCAGATGTGTAATAAATAATTTTATACAGAACACAATATATAGATATATATATGGTGTATAAAAGGGTGTATCTCTTGCAGGGGAAACCTTTAAATAAAGCACTGTCAGGACAGGAGAAGAGGAGTTCCTGTCGGCCAAACGACGCACATTAATAAGCATAAAACAGAGTTCAGGCGGGCCGTTTAACCGCTGCGTTGAAAATAAGTCAAGTATGTACAAGATTCCTCGAGTCCTTTGTTTGGACTTCTTGCCTTGTTTGCGTCTTCTTCCAGGACGCTTCTTGAGCTCGAACATATATTCGTGTGGGTGCGGAAAATTTTTTTCACCGTCGCAAAAGAGACGATTTTGTGTGAGTTGTGCGGGAACTCACGAGGGAGCTCGTAGAGAAGGATGGGCTTTTCCAGTCCGTGGGAAACGACACGGCACGTGGAAGTCTCGTGAGACGGAGGGACAGGGACGACAGTGCACCAGCACGGCCCTCGGCTCACGGCCGCAGCCCCATCAGGACGTCTTCTTGTCCAGATGGGCCATCACGAAGTTCATGCCGAGCCTGCTGCCCTTGACACTCTCGTCGAACATGGACCGCGACCAGCTCTCTATTCTGTGCTTGATGCCGAAGTTGAAGCCGCTGCAGAACTTGATCTTGGTCAGGGCCACCGTGCTCCCGCGCAGGGCGTCGTACTGGTACACGGTGTGCTCCTCGACCTGCATGACCTTCGTGTGGTCCAGGTTCTTCGTGTAGGTCTCCATGCGGTGGGTCGCGGGGTCGACGACGCTCATTTCGAGTATCCAGGACTCGGAGATGCGGCCCAGCAGGGGCTTGGCCCACACCGGCAGGGTGCCGGTCTTCCTCAGCAGCCTCGTCGTGTGCAGCCTGCCGTGCGAGTCGATGTTCCTCGACAATGTGTCCATGGACAATACATGGCCGGAATACGGATTCGGATACCTGTTGAAATAGGCCCGGGAGACTGCTGCCAAGTCGTTTTCAAAGACGTGAACGCTCTTATGTAAAAGTACCATTATCTGAATGCCTGCACAACGCTCTCACCCACGTTTGCTGCTCCAGTCTTCTTACCGTTGTGCTTCCACCGACCCCCTTCCTTCCCCAGGCTGTGTAGCAAACCTCTCCTTATCTTCATTTCGACAAGGAGAAAAGTTTCAGACTTTGATTTCGCAAGATCTGACTGACAGAAGACTCATCGGACACATGACAACATGCAGACATATTCGGTGTGGTACATCAAACATCAACGGCCCTGCCGTATCGTGATTACATTCGTTTCTACATATCTCATATACACTCGTATGCTATATACCGGAAAGAAGGAGGAGTGCCACTGCTAGCGATGTTGCGCCTACCATCCCCGCCTGTATGGGGAGGACGGCGTCCGCAGCATTGGCAAATGTATACACCGTGAAGTCCCTCTTCGCTATCTCCTTAGTGACCATACTCTCAACTGGCGCAGCCGACGTGACTGTATTCGTGTTAAACCACACCGTAGACGCGACCTGCTGCACCTTGGACTCAGTGATATCTGTAGCACTTGTAGTTGCAGCCGCAGTTGGGGTGCTCTCCGGCAGCCACCACAGTGGTTTAGTGGTTGTCTGACCAAACTCATCGGTTGTCACCACCGTCGTTAGCGGAGCAACGGCGTAAAATGAAGCAGACTTAGTGGCCAAGCTACTGGTATCACCACTGGTGGACGTACTCTCTCTACTACTCGTAGAAGCCTCCACCGTGCTCCTCTCATTGTGCTTACTCTTAGTACTAGCCTTGCTATGCGTCTTTTTTGCGCGGGCGCTCGTTGTGGAGGCTTCGTCATCTAGGACCACCGCCTCTAGAGACCCAGTGTCGATTTTACTGCTGACAGCAGCCGCAATTAAGGTGCTCCACAATACTACACTCTTTAAATCAACCTTCATTGGATTATTCGCTTTACAGGTTTTTCTGTTGTATTATTTATAATTTCTAGTCTATTCTCCATTGTACAATAACATCACTAATGCAAGGGAAAGCCGTTGATAACCGTCTCCACAGATCCGTCCAGTCCCTCGTCTATATATATACATATGTTAATTTCGGATACAGACCAAGCATTGTGCTCTCCTTTTTGATCGCCCACAATGTCTTCTATTGTTAATATAACTCACGCACGTTTCTTCCAAACCAGCCTTCCTTTGTCATCAAACAATTACAAAAGGCTGTGCTATAAATATACACTAACAAAAATAAATAAATAATAGATATATACATAAACACACACACAAACACGTATATATGGATACGTAATCACAGCATCACAATACCCATGTTACTACGCTCTTTTAAATCGTAATTGTTGTTCGAATCGAGACCACCCGTAATTGGGAAGGCTTTGTAGTTGAATAAGTAAAAGTTCAAAAACCCATCACCCGGACCAAACTTTAAGTCACTTAAAAACAAAGCATTATCTTGAGATGTCAAGGCATTGAATACATCCATATTCAAGTTTTTGGCCAGGATACATGCATCGTTAATTAATTGGCGCAATCTCTTTTGTAATAAGGCAGTTGCTTCGGGAGAAAATCTATCCTTAATATGGAAATCAGCATTCGTGGCATAGTAATACAAGTAACCAACTCCTAATAAATCATATTGTGAGTTATTTAATATGGTGAATGGCAATGAGTAAAATGAGAAGAAATCAGTAATCTTTCCCTCAGTTTCCACAACATATGAATAAATTACTTTATCACCAACTAAACTCTTGTCTGCAATAAACCAATGTTTTAATTCTTCCTTCGTAAATTTTTGGATCAAATCAAATCTTTCCTGATATTTATTAAACAATTCATAAACGTCATCAATATCTTTACTCTCCATTGGTCTTAATCCAGATGTCACTGTTGATTTAGGTAGGGTATAGTAAGCTAACATCTGAGTCTTAGTGGAATTTGGAGCTAAATCTGTAAATCCAACGTCATAAAGTTTGCTCCAATTCAATGGACGATGAGTATAGCGACAAGTTGACACTGGAGCAGGTAACACAACACCAGCAGTATAAAGTGCATGCCATATATCGAACTTATTAACACGTCTAGTAATTTCTTTGATTAAAACAGGCGTTAATCTTTTGGATCTCAACTGTTTATGGATACAAAGGAAATTAATTTCTACACTCTTGATATCTTTCCCTCTAAGATTTAAATCAACAGGAATTGCTGAAATAAATGCCACTAATTTATTAGTAGATTTGACACGTACACCAACATGCCAGTTCTTTTGCCAACCAGGACTCTTCAAAGCCCAGTTAAAAAAATCCTTGGTATAATTAAACCTAAATGAAGCATCACGATCCTCCACATAGTTTTCATTCAGTAGCACAAAGACATCTTCCAATTCCTTAGTATTATTAATGTCAATATCACACCATTGAAATTCAGATAACATAGGCAATGGTGTATCTGGGATATCCGCAGGAGTCTTAGGAGCATCAATAGGTCCTTCAACTTCAATTTTTTCATCAAATTTGGTCACTGGCTGAGTCTTCCAAAACTTGTACTTGTCAATATCTTTGCGCTGTTCATTAGAACTAGTTTCATTGTTGTTGTTCAATTGCAATGACTTGAATAAATCTTCAATTGTTTTCTTGCTACTGCCCTGTTGTTCGTTGCTGCCTACCATTTTCCCCAATACGTAATACTGTAACACACGCACACCTTGCTTACTAGTTGATTTTAAAGGAGCAATTCAATCTTACAATGACAATGTAAAAGTGTTGTAGATTCTTTCTATAGAAAAATTACACTCATAGTTAACGAGAGAAAAGTGAAAAAAAAATTAGATGTATAAAAATTTTATGCGATGAGATGAGATTATTTATCAAGTACATTGAAGTAATACATTACAAGGTAAGTCGGTACAAGAAAGTCCAAGCCAGAGGTTTAGAAGTTGTTAAAGCGCTATGATTTCTGCTACAAATTGGGTTCCTAGAGGATATCCTTCCGAGTTACCAGAACAATATGTCTTGGATGATGAAGAGATGGAAAGAATTAATCAAATGGCCCAATTGAAAATCGATGAAGCCAAGGAAGATTTAGAGGAAGCCGAAAACGAAGAAGATGATTCCACTGACGATATGGCTATGGAGATGGCTAATAACCAACTTAATGATCAATTGACTAATGATAATGAAATGAGTCAATACGATCTAGAAGAGTCCAACAAAATTAACGATGGAGAGGAAATTGAAGAAGATGAAGGTGAAGATGTATCCATGTTCCCTGGTTTATCTAATGAAGATATAAAGTTTCACGAAGGTCAAGAAGGGGAGGATCCTTATATCTCGTTGCCAACCCAAGAAGATACTATTCAAGAAAAGCAAGAATTACAAGTTTACCCTACAGATAACATGATTCTTGCTGCAAGAACCGAAGACGAAGTGTCATATTTAGACGTATATGTTTACGATGACGGTGCAGGATTTCACAGTTCAGAGATACCAGTGGAAGCTGGTGATGAGCTAGATCCTGATGTAGCTCGTGGTCTTGTTAGAGATCCATCATTATATGTTCATCATGATTTGATGTTGCCTGCATTCCCATTATGTATTGAATGGTTAGACTATAAGGTTGGTTCCAATTCTGATGCTATGGCAAATTTCGCAGCCATTGGTACATTCGATCCAAATATTGAAATTTGGAACCTAGATACCGTAGACAAGGCATTTCCTGATATGATTCTAGGTGAACCAATGGATAACTCTATCATGAGTTTGAAACCAAACAAGAAGAAGGGTAAAAAGAAGAAGAGCAAGATGGAACACATCACAACCCACCATACGGATGCAATTTTATCATTATCACATAACAAGCAAATTCGTCCAGTCTTGGCATCTACATCAGCAGATCATACCGTCAAACTATGGGACCTAAATTCAGGTATTGCTGCCCAATCTTTTGCCTCTATCCACATGGACAAAAATGTTTCATCCTCACAATGGCATCCTGAAAGTGCATCCGTATTGTTAACCAGTGGTTACGATTCACGAGTAGCTTTGTCTGATGTTAGAATCAATAATCCAAATGAAATGTCCAAATATTGGTCAGTCTTACCTGGAGAGGAAATCGAAACTGCTACTTTTGCCAACGAAAATATAATATTATGTGGTACCGATGCCGGTAATGTATATTCATTTGATATTAGAAATAATGAGAACTCCAAGCCGGTATGGACATTAAATGCCCATGATGCTGGTATTTCCGCTCTCTCCTGTAATAAATCCATTCCAGGCATGTTGACTACCGGTGCTATGGGTGAAAAAGCCATCAAGTTATGGAAATTTCCTGTAAACCAAGACACTAAAGGTCCACATATGGTTATTTCCAGAGATTTCGATGTAGGCAATGTATTGACCTCGTCGTTTGCGCCTGATGTCGAAGTGTGTGGTACTATGGTTGTTGGTGGTGTTAATAAGGGATTAAAACTATGGGATATCTTCAGTAACAGAACTGTACGCAAGGCATTCGGTACAGAATTGAAGGAAACCCAACAAAGGGCTAGGGAAGAAGCTGCAAAGGTCGGTAGAAGTTCCAGAATAGCAAGAAAGTACGTTCATAATAACGAAAACACTGAAACTGTACTGACAATTGAAGATCAAGGTGAAGACGAGGAAGAGGGCGAAGAATAAGGATGATCGACTTTAAATAATTATGTAACTTATTACCAGAATGTTACTGACCTATGCTACATACAATATATATAAACTAACTGAACAGTAAATGTAATCTGGGGATCGCTAATTATTTCTAAGCGCTCGGACACTTGTTAGGGAACACATCACCCAATACCTTACATACTTCGGTACACATAAAGCATTGGCATGCACAGCTCCAGCATAGTTGCACTGCAACTACCCATTCGCTGCTAGTGCGTTATATGTATGAGTTGGGATATGTACCGCCCTAGTGTGGACTTCATGTGACTGCATATCCCCGTTTACAGTCACATGTTGCATTTCCGTTTGAAATGAGTGAAAAAATTTTCTGAAAATTTTTTTATTTCTAATGGAGAGAAAATTATACTAAGATGTGCGATGCGATGAGATTGTTTGATTGTAGTTGAATTGATTGATTATAATTGAATTCAACAAAGTAGAAAGGCAAGTTTTATTTTCTGTGAGTCTGCTATTGAAGGAGAGAGATCGAGAAAGTTAAATAACATCTGTTTCGGTTAGAGTTGAACTTTGCGAGAAGGGAAGGTCTAGATATAATCAGAATATTATTATCAGAAGAGCTCTGTTATTATTAGGTTGAAAGATGGCAGGTATTGAATATTTATTATTTGAAGAGCCTACTGGGTATGCTATATTCAAAGTGAAGTTGCAACAAGACAACATTGGTTCCAGATTAAGCGAAGTACAAGATCAAATTAATGATTTTGGTTCTTTTACCAAGTTGGTGGAATTAGTCTCCTTTGCTCCTTTCAAAGGCGCTGCCGAAGCTTTAGAGAACGCCAACGAAATTTCTGAAGGTCTTGTTTCTGACAGCTTGAAAGCTGTTTTGGAATTAAATTTGCCAAAAGGATCTTCCAAAAGGTCCGTTGTCTTGGGTATTTCTGACAAGAACTTAGGTCCTTCTATTAAGGAAACTTTCCCATACGTTGACTGTATTTCAAATGAGTTAGCTCAAGATTTATTAAGAGGTATTAGATTGCATGGTGACAAATTATTGAAAAACTTGCAATCTGGTGATTTAGAAAGAGCTCAATTAGGTTTAGGTCATGCCTACTCAAGAGCTAAGGTTAAGTTTTCTGTTCAAAAGAACGACAACCACATTATCCAAGCTATTGCACTATTAGATCAATTAGATAAAGATATCAATACCTTTGCCATGAGAGTTAAGGAATGGTACGGATGGCATTTCCCAGAATTGGCAAAGATCACTCCAGACAACTATACTTTTGCCAAGTTAGTTTTATTTATTAAAGATAAGGCATCATTAAATGAAGAATCTACTCACGATTTAGCTGCTATCTTAAACGATGATGCTGGTACTGCCGAAAGAATTATTGATAATGCTCGTATTTCCATGGGTCAAGATCTTTCGGAAACCGATATGGACAATGTCTGTGTCTTTGCAGAAAGAGTAGTAGCTCTTTCTGACTATAGAAAACAACTATTTGATTACTTATGCGAAAAAATGCACACTGTTGCACCAAACTTATCTGAATTAATTGGTGAAGTTATCGGTGCAAGATTAATCTCTCATGCAGGTTCATTAACTAATTTATCTAAACAAGCTGCTTCTACTGTTCAAATTCTTGGTGCGGAAAAGGCACTTTTCAGGGCTTTGAAGACTAAAGGTAACACACCAAAATATGGGTTAATATATCACAGTGGATTTATTTCTAAGGCATCTGCTAAGAACAAGGGTAGAATATCAAGATATTTGGCTAACAAATGTTCCATAGCTTCAAGAATTGATAACTACTCTGATGAACCAACTAATGTTTTCGGTAATGTCTTAAAGAAACAGGTTGAACAAAGATTAGAATTTTACGCTACCGGTAAACCAACTTTGAAAAACGAATCTGCTATTCAAGAAGCCTTAGATTTATTCAACAAAGATAAGCCAGAAGAAGAAAAGGAAGAAAAATCATCCAAGAAGAGAAAATTAGAGTCTGAATCTGAATCTGAATCTGAAAAGGAAGAAGAGCCAAAGAAGAAGTCTAAGAAGGATAAGAAAGAAAAGAAAGAAAAGAAAGATAAGAAAGAAAAGAAGGAAAAGAAGGAAAAGAAAGATAAAAAGGATAAGAAGAGCAAGAAAGATAAAAAGAAAGATTGAAGCTGAACTTCTCTCAACAAATTTTTATCATCTTTTTTATTGTAATTCTTTTGTACTGTATATTTAGATAACTTTATAATTTGTTTTTATCCAAATACAACAATGCTATATGTGTTCCTATTAGAAATATAATGAATCTTAAATAACTGTTATTTTTTAATCTAGTAAAAAATCTACTATTATACATAAAGTCCTGATTGTATGCTAGTTGCCGTATGCTCTAATTTCCAGTGACGCAAACATTCCTCTTGGTACTCCAGTTTGGTAACCTTTAGAGGCAGTATACCATAGAATACTTCAATTAGCTCCAGCATTGTTGTCATTGTCAATTTTTCAAACCCTTGTGGACCTTCACTTGGTACTAGTATTCCTTTAAAAGAAATATTATTAAATAATAGATCAGATAATATGCTACCGATAAAACCAGACACAAATTCTGGCGGTCTTAATGTACATAAATCATTACTGATATTTTTTAATTCAGATACTCTATCAGAAGAACCCAATACATGAATTGATTGTATATTCGAACAATGGCCAACCAATGTCTTTGCGATGACATTATTAAAGATAGGCGAAATATTCATAAAGTTTTCCTTTATACACACCAACAACGTGTCATTATTAATTTTGAACAATGGATTAGATAACCTGATAGTCTTGCCTTTATCATCGGCCTGATTACGTATATCAATTTCATTGGGGAAACTCTCTTCAAAATCCCAAGATGAGTGTTCAAGTAATTCCTTTGATCTCAGCAATAATTCATTATTTAATTCCCAATTCGCCGCAATAACACCTAGAGGTTTAGTGTCCAAAAAGTTTTTAGGAAATAGAGGTCCCATCACCTTTGTACTGAATATAATACTCTTAATATCATCCCAATTCACACCATCAATAGAAACTTGTGGCAATGTTACCTGTTGTAAAGATTCGTTATTCTCTATAATATGTGGGAAGCCCAATTCATGTCTTGGCTCAACAAACTCATTCCACTGTTTAAATAACATTTCTCTGTAAGGTTTCCTTTTGGTGGCGTTGGAGGAATTGGTTAAAGAGGGTCCCGCTTTGAGTAGCTTTAAATTTTAGACCCAATTTTTTTCATTTTCATTTTTATATGGATACATTTTCTTCAAAGTGTGAAATAGTTACTATCACCACTTTATTTATGATGGTCATCGCTTAGCCCAAAGCAGGATAAATAGAGGGACACACATCTACATATCTTTAAATCATGTCTAAATCTGCAGCATCATCGGAGCTTCCAGCCAAATATCAGCAATTGCAAGGAGAATTAGAAGACTTTTTACTTGCGAGACAGAAACTAGAGACACAATTACAAGAAAATAGAATAGTAAATGAAGAGTTTGAGACATTAAAAGAGGAAACGCATGTCTATAAACTGACTGGTAATGTGTTGTTACCTGTGGAACAAAGTGAAGCCAAGTCCAATGTTGATAAGAGGTTAGATTTCATTCAACAAGAAATCCAACGTTGTGAAGAAAACATCAAGTCGAAACAACAAGAGATGGAGAAGGTTAGAGCAGAAATCTTACAATTGAGTGGAAAATGAAATAAATATATAATAAAATAGGTATGTAAACAACACATATATATATGTACAAAAGTAATTAATAGAATTGTATAATATAGAAAACAACAAAAGCTTCGACTTAACCTCTAGAAATTTGTGATTTAACTAAATTCATCGAAGTTAGTAAAGTGAACCACAAGAACTCCTCTGTATTGTTGTAATACTCACCCAACTTCATTATACGATTCAATTTGTCCTTGGCAAATTCAAAAGTTTCCATGTAATCCTTAGACGTATCTTGAGACATGAATAATTTACTGGTAATATAAGCAGTACTAACACCTAGTCTCTTCGTGTACCAGGCAAAATCATGATTGTCATTTTCAGTAGAGTAGTATATTAAATCATCTGAAAGTCTATGTAACTCAGGTAAAGCATAATCCATTAAGAATGGTCCAGGCATTGATAATTGTGCAAATAACTGAGTTAAATACTTCCCTTGTGGGATATCCATTGCCAATCTTTTTAATAATAAGTCTTCCAGCGAATATTTCTCTTGGACCCCTTGTGATAGGTCAATTAGTCTATATCTCTTCGATACAAGATTAAATTTGATCAATTCCATCACTGGTGCGGATGTGTAGAACAATGAAGGAAAGTTAGATGAGCCAATGACATTAATCATGGAGGCTGACATTTTCAAGTCATTAATGGCAGAGATTATTGCCTTTTCATTGAACCCGTATTGGGGTACCTTATTATTCAATGCCAGATCTAACACTTTATACTGTGGTGAGTCCTTACCATACTTCAACGGTTCTAAATGTATTGGCTTAATATGCTCCAAAGTAGAGGGGTGATATTGACGAATAATGCTTCGTCTCAGGCCATTGTAAGTGAGTCCACAAGTATTCAGTCCATTTCTTTTCCACATGTTTGGTTGCGTCCTGGAAGAGGTGGGGAGGGAGGGAGCGGTAGGATATATTTATATATATTTATCTTTGAGTAGTTGCAACTGGGGTGAATAAAATAAGTGCTTTCAGCATCCTTCTTCATATAAACGACTTCACGGCCACGTGTTCGCTAGTGTCAGCAATTCCACCAACATAATAATAATAATAATGATAGTCATTGTATTTACAGATATATATATATATAAATAATAGTAGTGTTGTGATATAAATATAAGGAAAATAAATAAAAAGATCTATATATCAACAAGAGCATCTATTTAGTTTTGTAGAAAGAGGGGGGGGGGACGACACAGTCGGTTCCATTAGATCATACTTTAATGGTGTGATATCTCTTACCTCTGAACCCGGCAATGTACATGTTGAATTGGTAGACTTCGTGTGGATTCATATCGTTTAATTCCCACTTCGTACTACCGAAAACGTTCTGTACTGGTTGCATTAGGATATCCAGTTCCTTTGAATATTTGTCGTTCAACAGGTTCAAATCATTTGTGATGTCCAGTTCATTAAAGCCTGTTATGAACACAGCACACTTCGTTTCCAGTAGAGCCTTGACAGTTTCATTCATCCAGGTGTCCTTTGGACCTGGAGATGCGAACCCTGGGTGGAAGGCGAAGAACACATCCAAATAAGGATCGTATGGGAAAAAATCCTGAGATTCATGCAGCGTGTGGAAGTACTGAGTGTGATAGAAAAACTTCAAAGTGTCGTCCACTCTCTGGACCAAGGGAGCTGTGTTTGGCATGATATCGTACCTGGCCTTTTCCTTGTTGTAGAGGGCTTCCGGACCGATGAAGTGAATCTCGAACGCCTGGTCGGGGAACAAGTATTGGAACTGTTTCCAGACATGGCCAGGGAGCTGGGCCTCGGCTCGGGCCCCCAGGATAAAGACCCTCATGGGTCTATTTTTCGTTATCGAGCTACCTGCCGTTCCGGACGCAGACGACGTTAACGACCTGTTATTCTGCGGGTACAGCGTGTATCGCAGGGCCGCCAACGACTTCAACCCCTCCAGAGTGACCGGTCCCTTCGGATTCAGGAAGTAGGGAGAGAATTGGTGCAGGACGGAGCCGATCGTGATCGGGTAACTCAACATTTTCGTGACAACCGCCAACTGGAACTCCGTGTCCATCGAATAGAACGACCTCGTGTACAGGAACAAGTCCCAGTTTGTCAGGTTGATCATCCGGTCAAAGTCCTGCTCCCTGGGGAAGTCGAACTCCGGGAACGGCCTCCCGCTTCTCAGATCGTGCTCATATATGTTGACCTTCTTCAGATACTCGTACACGTGATTCTTGTGATAGTTCAAATCACTCTCCCACGCTTCCCTGGAGTGATGAGTGGGTATCCCGGACAGCGGACAGGTGTACTGGATGTCCTTCCCGGTCACTGGACACACCGCCACGGCCTTGATCTTGGCCGCGCGCTCCCTGAGGTCCACACAGGGCGACTGGTCCCACGCATGGAACCGGTTTTCTGGGGTAGGATCCATGGGCGAGGGGGGTGGATCCAGCCCCAACACGTTCCTCACGAACCCCATTAGCGGTCTTCTCGACGACCGCACACCCACGATCCCGGACGTGCCCATCGACGAGAAGACAGCTCTATCCAACACATTGCAGGGATACCTGTAAGATACTTTGTTCCTCCACATTTGACAACAGCAGCAGAGACGGCGACGGAAACAAATTGAGAGCCAACACTTAGAGTAAGTATGCCTGAATATATATATATATATATATGTGTGTGTGTTTGTATACGGCCTTCTCTTCTGTTTGCCTGTTGGTGTGCCCACCAACTCATACAGGAGGAGAGATTTGACAGCTGAGATTTTTGAAAATGGCACTATCCTGTTGCTTTCTGCGAGTTAAATTTTCCCTACTGGACGGGGGGATAGCGAGAGCGAGGGCGAGGAAACGAGATCGTGCGCAGGGAGAACATATCGTAGAGCGTTCCGTCTCGAGGCTCTGGGGCGAGGATGGGATGCTTATGGAGCCAGTTCAATCCGACGCATATACGTGGGTGTCCGAGCTGGACGTTACCTCAAGACACACAGGCGGTGCGTTGCGGTG
>JAJMDR010000011.1:111477-236614 GCA_030573655.1 Cylindricascospora bacillispora | reverse complement strand
TTATTTGTGCCGGTTCCTTGACAGATATTGATTTTGACGCTGTTCCAAAAACAATGAAGGTTGGCAGTAAAATTATTTCTATTGCAGCTCCAGAAGCAAGCCAAAAACTAACTCTAGCAGCTTTTGGTTTGGCTGGTGTCACAATCGGCAACAGTATTTTAGGATCCATTGAAGAATTAAAGCAGTTATTGAGATTAGTGTCTGAAAATGACTTGAAAATATGGGTAGAAACCTTGCCTTTTGGCGAAGCCGGTGTCCACGAAGCATTTGAAAGAATGGACAAGGGTGATGTTAGATATAGATTCACATTAGTGAATTACGACAAGGAATTTGGTGCTTAAATTGCATTTTATATAGAAAATAGATACGTATAAGTAGTTTCATGGTAATGTATTCATGTCTTCAAAATATCAACAAACTGAGTAACTTATCTACATAAGGGCTGTATTCTTGGCTTTCATTTGTTGGGAACCTGGAAAGTTCTCATCACTTCCCGTGTTGGTATCCAAAAAAAACTGGGACTGTGGCATGGAAATGCTAGTTTTATCTTAGTCCAAAATTGTAGTCATTGAAACTCATTTGTCTAAGAGGCTTTTGTTTTGTGTACCTCATTTAATACCTGATTTGTCCCTTTTCTCCTACAAGGTTCCAAATTAAGAAAATATACTACTAGTCATGATGTATAATCCCTGAAAAAGTTGACCACAATCTTATATGATTATACACATGATATTAACGAGATATATTATTCCTGATATTAATATCATGTTACTGTGTATAACGCTGTAAGATTAATAGTGTATCATTTCAAAAGATTAATAAAACTAAAACAATGGTCTATAGCCCCGTTGCTAATTATAATACTTTTGTTGTTAAACAGATATATCAACCTTTGAAGACAATTTCAATAGAGAACTTACTAGTTGCCAAATGAATGGGCAGATCGTAACAGAGACTCCCTTTAGATTGAAAGTCAGATCAAGAAATAGTATAAACACTAAAAACCATCATACTGGTAGCATAAGCAGAATAAACAAATAACAAATTCCCACTCACGAGAAAACCAGCAAAAAAACTTAGGATGATGCGAGTGCAATCAAATGAACCTACAACTTTTTATTAACCTCTTGACAAATACTTATATGATATTTCACTCCTTAATTTTAGTTTAGTCAGTCCTACTCTAAAATGAATAAGAAAGAAATAGAGTAGATACAAGTTGCAATAATGCTTTTACATTCAATGCCGACACAACGTCCATGCAATGGACTTGAGCCTGGTATGGTTTAACTATACCTTATTTGCTCATGGAGGGACAATCTAGGATTAAATAATGTTCATGCATTTTTTCCATTGAAAAATTATAAAATTCTTTCCGAAGGGAACCCCAACCCCTTCTCTAACAACAGATCCATACCCGCAAAAGCTCAATTAGAATAAATCAAGCGGTCGGACATGTCAAGAGTAGCATTATTAGACTCTAATTCATTAGATGATGAATTACATGGAATCCTCTGGTCCCAATTTAAGGAAAATATAGGTCCTTTATCACATGAAACCGAATGGAAATTGCTATTAGACTCTTTGATATTCTTAGCTAGCACCAAATATATTTCTGGAGAAGGTATTACGACAACATATGGTTCACAATTAAGTGGAATCGTATTCTTAACTCAAAGACGATATCTATTTATCATAAAAGTATTGTACAAATATGTTAGGGACAGACTAACACATATAATATATACTCAAAATAGACTACCACTACAGGTCAAACATTTTTATAAATGGGCAAACACTATATATGAAGCTTGGGATTTGCTTACATTAGTTAGATATTTCAAAAGTTCTTATAATAGCGATTCGCTTTATATTACTCCATTACAACGTTTACTTGGCATACCATGCCAACAACTCTCATCCACTAATGATTTTTATCAGACCTCAATCTATTCGGGGCTCGAATATCAAAACAGGCAATTGTTATGGAACGCTATCTTGGAAATATTCAATGGAATTTTACTGTCTAAGAAATTATCACCCTTTGGGAGAAAAAGAATAAAGAAAACTGCATATGAATTGCAAGACAAAGGAAAATGTGCCTATTGTGAAAACTTCCCGACAAGCCCATATTTTACGTCATGTTGTCATGCTGTCTATTGTTATATATGTGTACTAAAAGTACTAGAGTGGTCACAATGTAACAGTTGTGGTCAGAAAAACGGATTAATAGCTAGTCCATACTATTAATTGAGATATGGTCAGTGGTAGAATAATTCTTTTTGAATTTGGATACAGTTGTGTGTTGAATGTTTTTTTTTAATGTTTTAACATTCAAAAATTAAAACTTGAAAAATTTAATGAGTGCAACATGAATAAGCTTCTGAGTTTGTTTTAGTCTGAGCGGATTGAAGGTGTGGGATCAACTTCAAGAATAAAAAGGAATTCATCCGTTCCTCCAAATAAAAAAAGCTGAATCAAAATGATGGAAGAGGAATTTTATGATAAGTTAAGGATGCGCTATCCATTCAGGAAATTAGATTTTTTTTCAAGAAATGGCATTTTCAAATTTAGTCGTGATAAATTTATCAATGAATTCGAGGAGGTACTCAGTACTAATATGATATATGGCAAAGATGTGATGAAATTGATTTTAGAGAATCTTGATAAATTTGATGAAGGAAGTCAAGAATGGTTATCTGATTGGATCAATGAACGGTACGCTGAATTACTTGTACTGAATAAAATGACAGGTGATCAAGGAAATACTAACTTTGGATCTACCCTGATAAAAGATCTTGACAAAAAGGATATTATCCGTTATAAGATTAACCATGAAATCAAAATAGATATTGAAGAGACCCCAAATGTTATTAGTTCACAAAATACCACAGGGTTTAGGACTTGGGAAGCTTCTATATATCTAGGTAAATATCTAGTGCACAAAAAATTTCCAGCAAAAAAGATACTTGAATTAGGATGTGGTACTGGATTGGTTAGTTTGAGTTTATTAGGTCGATATTATAATGAAATTGAGAAGATATACATAACGGACGGTGATTCTAACATTGTGACTAATAAATTGGAAAGGAATCTTTTGATCAATGGGTATGCTAATAGAGATGCGAAGATACAGACGCAGAGGTTAATCTGGAACAATGATAAATTTCCGAGTGATGATATTAATTTAGTTGTTGGTGCTGACATCACGTATGATAACAGGAATTTCGATGACTTAATCTGCTGCCTGGATGAATTTTTGGGTATGAATGAACAGAATCTTGTAATACTATCTGCTACTATAAGAAACGAGGCGACCATTAATGTCTTTGAAAAGAAATGCACGGAAAGGGGTTTGAGTGTGGACATCCTCAGATCGACCGAGACCCATCCGGAAGACAAGAAATACCTGATCGAGGATGTACTATTCCACGAGCTCATGGCGCCAATAAGAATTTATCAGATTTCAAGATCCACAAAAACGTAAATAGAAAGAAATAGAAAGTGCAATTAATATTATTTTTATAATGCAATAAATATCGACACTCTCTGACACTCTAGTCTCACGGTTATTTCCCGAACTCCGCTAAATTTCTTATAGAAGGGCTAGTTTGATATCTCCATACGCTTATCACGAAATACTAAAAAACGGATGGAAATCCGCCTAGTCAGTCAATCAATTAATCCCAAACACAACAAATTCCCCCGTGATGAACTGCAACATTGCATGCAGATGAAGAGAAACGCGACTACCTAATAAAACATTAGAGCAAAACACAGGCCTTTCCATCTCAACATCGCAGACGCATTACGTGAAGAACACAGCTTACCGCATCTAGGAAGAACCAAAGGGACCGTTCGGCAATTCCTAATTTGTCCTCGTACTGTCTATTGCGGTGGTTTGACTTGGACAAAGTCAGTATCTTTCAAAATGACATAGTAAAGGAGAGTGCTGTACAGAGAAGAACTGGGAACACCAGCGGCCTAAAAGGGCTATTCCCTTTATATTCGGGGTCGGAGAGAAAGTTTTTCCCCTACAATTTTCACATCGGCGCGTGCTTGTACAAACGGAAAATAAGTGCCAAGCTGTTTGTATCAGATGTGCCAACAAGAGAAGAGACATCAATACGAGAGAATATGCGGAAAGAAATATAATGCCGGAGCAGATGCTGGTGGGACACGTTCCCCTAGTACAACGACCCGACCCATTCCTCGGGTATGTAGTGCTTTGGCCAGATTAATCCCAACGACATTAGGGGTCCGGTACTGGGAGGACTAACCGGGCTGGCCGTGTCTGTTCCCAACACGGTGGCGATAGCATGGCATTCATTCCTCCCTGTGGTAAGTAGGAGTGCGAGGTCCGCTAGTCCACGGCTGGCGTATCACGGGACCTCGCCGCCGCACAAAACGAGAAAAGGAACCCGTAGTGCTTCCCTCAAACAGTGCCCAACCAAGGGTAGACAGACTCCGAACACCGTTCATTTATCCGTCCTCTCTCCGAATCGGGGCAGAGACTGGCACGGTGCCCGTCCCGGCACAGAGGGAAGGGCTACCGCGCACTCGTCGTTCTGGACGACAAATGGCACAGCTGTCCGTATCATCGTGAACACGCGTCATCGCTGCCCGGCCCGGAGGAAGAGAAAGATAGACTATGTTACACAGTTGAGATCGCAGGAGGTCGAAACGAAAAGTCTAGATTCCGATGAAGTTTTAGTACTTTTTTGTGACAAAATTGGCGCCGGCACAGCCCATTTGGGGCAGGGAGGGCTGTTTTGGACAAAGTTTCTCCGACTCTACTCGCCAGAGGAAGAAAGAGAGAGGGCGTAGAATGCGCAACAGGTTTCTCCGTTCAATCGGGAAGAGAGGGGCCGTTTCGGAGACAGAGAAAATGTGCATGAGCCAGGCGTTGACTCGAGCCCATCCAAGCAAATATATATAGTTGTTCCGGCTGCGAGTATAACGCACTGAGCTGTCCCAGCAAAGAGAGGGCCGGAGGAGAAGTATTTTTTCTTTCTTAGAAGCTATTTTAAACACAACGTCAAGGAAAGAAGAGACTGCCCGCAGTAAGAGCTCACACACACACCCCAATCTCTCTTGAAATGACTCGATTTTTTTCCCTTTCACCAAGAAAAGGAAAAGGCCCAACCACATATAATCAAGTCTCTTTGACACCGGGAAATACCTGCCCAGATTATCATTACTAAGTCAAGTGCATTCAATGGTGCATCCCACCTTTCTTCTCTTTCTTCGTCCCTCCCACTGTTGAGAAGTATATGTATTTGGACACTCGCAAAAAAAATAGATAAGTTAGACTGAAAAGCCAACTTCTCTACCAAGGTGGATACTATTAGCATCCAAAGGTTGATTGAAAAACTCTAACTTTACTTTACAGTTTTAGGTGTTCAGCTTGAAGATCTGTGTTCATATATATATATATATGCACGTATGTAGACGTACACCCATAATCTTTTTTGGACTATTAACAACGCAAAAAAAGGAATATTTAACACAGCTATAGCATAATGACCAATCTAGATAAGCTTACCACTATTTCCGATGCCACATCGGATAGCAACATAATACCTATACCAAGAAAATCAAGAATCATCAAAACTACCAAGGCTAGGCCCTTTTGTTGTCCGATCTGCACTAGAGGCTTTGTCAGACAGGAACATTTAAAAAGACATCAACAATCGCATACCCACGAAAAACCTTATCTGTGTGGGATTTGTGGGAGGTGTTTTGCCAGGAAAGATCTGATTCTAAGACATCAAATCAAATTGCATCAAAATGTCATATCAAAGACCTCATCGGCCTCCTCTTCACCACTCACGACTAGTTCGAATAAATACAATCAAGACTTTATTATCAGGGTTAATGGTAACAAGGAAACCATGTTACCAGTGCCGTATAACAACGATTCGGCAACTATGCTAGCGACAACGTCCACTACTAACTCTCCCCTCTTATTCGACACTAATGTGTCAGCACCATCGTCGAATTTATTAAGTCCCTTATCTATCGATACTGGATTGGCAACAATTGACAGAACACAGTCTATCAATCTAGGTTCTCAACAAAGAGACGCTTTGTCTCCGGAATCTAAGGACAAAAGAAGTGTCTCGTTATCTTCGTCAGACTTAACAAATTATTGGAACATTTTTTACACCCCTCAGGTAAGCATGCAATCAAGTGCTCCGGGTACTAATAATATTGCTCACCCAGAGAATAACCAGTCAACTATTAACACATCCTGGGACATCATACCATTGGATTTACCTCAACCTGTAATGGACTACACTAACTCAACACCAAACTTTAAATCATTATTTCAAGAACAACCACTACCTCACTCTGTACCCGATATCAGCCATTCTAAATCTACCGCCTCTGATAAGGTAAACACCACCACTTCTGCTACTGGTAGGAGTGTCAAAGATGCAGAAGAGTCCGATTTTGATATCTCCATTTTTTTCAATTCTAACGATAACAATTCTTCAAAAGCAGAAATGAATGATAATATTCAATTAAACAGTTTTATGTCCCCAAATCAAGAAAGTAATATTATAGATAATCAGTGGTTATTGAATTTTTTGGACACTGAGGCAAAAATCAATGAAAAGAAGTCAAGGAAAAACCCCATACGAGATCAATTATACAAGAATAAGATAAGTTTAGGCACCACTAATCAAGAAATACTATCTCCTATAATAAACCATTCATCTGCTCCGAATTCATCGTCTGAAATAGGCTTCACTCAAGTCCATTCCCCTCTATTATTGAACGGTAAAGAGAATTCTGCACTATCTCCCATAATCAACATAGGTTCTATTGATACAACACTGTTTTCAGATTTAAATAACACGACTTTAAATGAAAAACAATAACAATGCACTAATGAATATTCTCCCTTGGGGGTTTCCCCATCCTTTTCTACTGGTCACCATGCAACTTGCAAATCATATTATCTTAAGTATATATATAGATGTATACGCACACGTCTAATCAATGTGTATAATCAAACTGTACAGAAGGAAAGGGTGATAAATCTAAAAGTTTGAATACAAATAGTTTATTTGATGTTTATTTGTTTCTCACATGACATGATGTCTTAGAACTCGTATACTAATTTACTTGATTGTATAAATCAAAGACCCTACAATTTTAGACGTAAGGAGAACCTTCAATAAAATACAGATCCCATGCTACAGGACGAATATAATAATAGGATAAAACAGTTATAGAAATGGATGATTCACCCGCAGACATAGAACAGAATCAAAATTCTGCCGAAAATGGTGCTGATCTCGTTGTTGATGAAAATACATCATTATTATCGTTTCATCCTGTGGGGAATACTTTGGAGAATGCACCTGCCAATGAAACGCTACTAACTGGAAGAAGAAGAAGATCGTCCACAGTGTCTAGTATAAGAAGCAGTTATGAAATTATGAAAGAACACTTCGATAAACTAACCTTTCTCTATTTTTGTTTCACTGGACTTTTCATATATCTATCCTTCCAAGCAGCATTTGCTCCTAGATCTTCCCTATCAAGAGATCTTAGAAGATTTCATTCCTCAAAACTGACTAGTTCAGAAGTTTATAGAATTTATTTAGGAGCTTTATTAAATGGTGATAATTCAAAACAAATTTCAGAAGATTATAATAATATACTAAAGGAAAATGGTGCGGATGGCGTTTTGAATTATACTATATCAACATTTGAACGTCTTGGATTTAAACCAAAGTTGCATGTTTATTATGTTTGGAGCGGGAATCCCAGAAACACCCAAGTGGAACTATTGAAAAATAGCCAATTATGGTATAATGCCTCATTATTGGAGATTCAAAATTCCACCTCATCGACCTATCAAAAGGGGTTTATGCAATATTCAGCAAATGGAGAGGTTCAAGGTTCCATTGTATATTGCAACTATGGGTCTTTAGAGGATTATTCTTTGTTGATTGAAAATAATATAAATATTCAAGATAAGATCCATATAATTCGTTATGGTGGCGGCTTACTTCCTAGCATAAAATTGAAAAATGCCGAACTGTATGGGGCTTCAGGTGTATTAATATACACTGATCCAAATGATAACAATGGAACAATATCAGCATCTAGCATTGAACGATCTACTGTTGAATTTTATTCGGATTTCCCGGGTGATCCAACTACGCCGAATTATCCTGCAAAAGATCCAGATACAGAAAGATTGTCGCCAAATGGAAAAATTCCTAGAATTCCCTCGATACCAATTAGTTTTAATGAAATTTTACCAATTCTCAATGAGCTGTCTGGGAAAGGATTTAAATTCAATGAAACTGATAACAACAGTTATACTGGTCCATCGGATGATGTTACAGAACTTTTGTTAAAGAATGATATAATCTACAATATATCTAAGATAACAAACATAGAAATACAAATCCCAGGCCTATTCGCTGATAATGATATTCTTATAGGTTCACACCATGATTCATGGCTTGATATTGGAGCTACGAATCCTGGTAGTAATATTATTGTTGCTCTGGAAATTGCTAGAGGTTTATCCGAATTAAATAAAACAGGGTGGAAACCATTAAGAGGGATAAAGTTAATAAGCTGGGATGGAACTAACTCTGGGATGTTAGGATCAACAGAATTTACTGAAGAATTCCATGATTATTTAATGAAAAACACCCTGGCATATATTAACCTTGATACAGCTGTTCATGGAACAAAATTTACTTGCCAAGCAAATCCTTTGTTAAATAATGCAATAAAATCTGCTTCAAAGTCTAGCATATTTGATAATGATAACTTAAAGTACAAGGAATCACAATTATTAGGTGGTACCTCCGACTATTTATCATTCCAATATCATTTAGGTATTCCCTCTATGAATTGTGTCTTTGAAAATGATAAAATGTTGGATCCCCCTCCCTATAAAAATTCATATTTTGACACGAAACACTGGATGGAAGAGAATTTTGACCCTGATTACAATTTGCATGTATCATTGGCAAGATTTACAGGACTTATTTCGCTAATGTTAAGTGAGACTGAAACCTTGTTACTCAATACTCATATGTATTTCCTAAAAGTTTTTGAACAATTTGAAATCCTAGAAAAAACTCTGCTTCGTAAATACCGCGAAAACTATGATATTTATATCCTGTCTAATATGCTCCACGAGTTGATGGAGGTTATTGCTAATTATGATAGCATCCGTTTTGATGATATTCATGGGGATATATATGAGCAGTGTCACCAAGCTTTACCAATATGGGACATATTTAGGAAGGTTAAATTGTTTTTCCAACTAAGATCCTCAAACAAGAAACTAAAACAACTGGATCAACTATTTATTGACCATAGAGGATTATCTGATAGGAGTTGGTTTAAGCACACATTATTTGCTCCTTCCAAAACGACAGGAATCGCAGGCGATATCCTACCAGGGCTGACTGACGCTATCAATGAAGATAATACAATTAAAATACTCTATTGGCTAGACTTATATTACACAAAATTCAATCGTGCAAAGAAGCTACTGCAATGAGACATTCCGTGACTCAGCAAATATAAAATACTAATTTACATACATATCTGAAAGTATAGATCTGCAAAAATATTAATGATTTTTCTTTTTAGGATTCTTAGATTTTTTAGTGTTCCTCTTCTTGTTGCCCTTTGCAATCAGTGATTCTAAACTCTTTTCCAAATCACTAGCGTGTTCTAGATCATACAATGCATCATCAATCTCTTGATCCTCTCTGGAACTTATTGAGATATCGTCTTGTTCTTCTTCACTAAGGTCCTCCCCGCCGTGACAATCACAACCATCGTCATGTTCATCATCATCATCATCATCATCATCGTCATGTAACGTATCATCAAATGGGTGTTGAACATAATTACCTGAGAAAGTAACAGAATGGGGACCAGTTACTACAAATGAAATATCATCATCAGGCGATATCACTAGGTTAATATGATGTTGAGATAAGCCATTCTTAGTCAAAGTTGCCAAAACAAATACATCAACTTCTTCTGCTTCTTCTGCATCGTCATCTAATTCAATGTCATCTTCACTACCCTCAGTATTTACCAAAGAGTACTTTGGAATTGATTTGACCATTCTGACCACGGTGGGAGTTTCATCATCTATGTCTTCCTTTACATCTAGTGAAACCAGTGTGAACTTCACTGTTACTGGAAGTATGCGGTGCAAAGCTGGAACCAGAGTATCTGGTTCAACATTCAAATTATACAGAGCTAAAGGCAACAAATCTGTCATCTTTGATAATATATGTTCTATTTATCTCTATTTCTCTTTCTGTGTAGCCTTTGTTGGTATGTAAAAAGCGATGACCCAATGAATAATTTTTTTCATACGTTTCTTGTAAATTTTAAAGTCCATACAAATTATTTACAGGATAATAAATAATCAAGCGATACAAATTAAACAAGATAACTAAAAATATTGCTTCATTTAACATTAATAATGAGGTATAACAGATCTGTAGACAAATTAAATGTAATACATCAATTTCTCCACATTCTTGTGAATTTTTGGTAATAAAACGGAGCCAGGTATTTCCCCTCCACGTTTTAATTGGTTCTCCTTTAAATATTCAAACCTGGCTATTTCATAATTAGCTCTGAAAAACCTCGTCGCACGCTCACACAATAAATCAGCATAGTACACAGGTGCAACGACCTTAATACTGGTGCTAGATTTCCCATATATGTAACATAAATTATGCGTAATTTGGTGTAGGTAATCAGAATTAAATCGATTCTCATTGTAAATACACCAATAGTGGCATGGTACATTGGTACCTTTCAAACCTTGTTGAGATATCAAGAAAAAATCGAAATGGGCTGTGGAGGTAATACTACGATCCACAACGGTACCTGGCATAACATTTTCCATGGACTGAACCGCAACAATTTCACCTGTTTCATTAGTGGCGTTCTTTTCCAGTGGCATCAATCTGATGTGGTTTCTCTTTACAACTGCGACAGCCGTCATTGGTGGATTGTATGTTTTGGACTTGTCCTTCAATAATTGTGAACCAAGCTTCTTGATACTATTCTTTAAATTTTTGACCTCAATATTGACAACTTGGGAAAACTGTGATTCAGAGACTCCATCTCTGTAGAATAATATTTTTGGAGGTAATTTACCATTATTCTTAGATTGATACAACTGAAGAATTGGGAGGATCATATTACCAATAGCTGAAATGATTTCTTGACCCGGACTACCTTGCAACGTATAATTGCCAGGAAATTGAGCAAAAGTTCCATCAACAGATCCAACTAAGGCGGCAATAGAATTTTGGTCTTTCTCTGGGTAATGTGTAACATCAGCACCAAGAATCAAATATGGCAGGCCTGTTTCCTTATCTTTTAAGAATGACAAGTCTTCTTCAGCTAGAGTGTGATTAGCACCTTCCAACTTAAGATTCATCTTCATAGAAATATTGGCATTATATTGAGGTGAATTTTTCTTCAAACTGTTCCAAACAACACAATTATTTCTAATACCATATTCAGAATCAGTTAAAAACTTTAATCTATTATAAACAGTTTCATTCTGACCACGGGCCAGAACATATAAAATATATGCATCCTTTGGTGCACTTTTCAATAACACACGTAGCTGTCGCTCACCCGGTGTTACATCAAAACTTGCCGTACCACTACTATTACTTTTACGCCCACCGCGTTTACCACGACCACCACGTCCACTACTTCCCCTGAATTTTTTTACTGGACCCCCAAATTGATCAATTAAAATTGGATCATTTTTAATTAGGAATTTCACACCCACAGATTCAGCATCCAAAATAAACTTCTTGAGAGAGTTTTGTAATTCGTTAAAAATAGATGGGGTTGGAGGCATTGTAGTATCATTTACGAATATGCAGGTGATAGTTGTTGGTAAATCTTTTGTTATAAGGAATCGGTGATCTTTTAAGTTCCAATTTCCTTTAGTTTCTTCATTTGTTCCCAATACTGTAGACGCTGCTGAACCAAACGGTTTATCAGTATATGATACTTGCGTTGAGTTGAATTGAACAGTTGGTGCATCTAAAATCTGTGATGGTACTCTTAAAAACTTTAATGGAGAATCATGGGGTGCAGACACACATTTTTCAGAAGGCGATAGAATCTTTGTAATTGCTGGCAAGGTCATTCTATTGATGATATCAAATTTCTCCGCTGGTCTTAAGGCAGTGAAATCAATCTGAGTTTTTGTGTCGTATATCTTACCTTTTAATTTTTGACCTGGTACAATAGTCAAACATTCAGCTGGAACGATACATGAACCACCCAAACTAACCATAGCAACATCAGGATACTTTAGCTTAATATGATATTTCTTTATGAAATAAGTGGTGATATTGACTTCGACAGTGGGGTCTATATTCGT
This sequence comes from Cylindricascospora bacillispora, assembly GCA_030573655.1. Taxonomy (NCBI): domain Eukaryota; kingdom Fungi; phylum Ascomycota; class Saccharomycetes; order Saccharomycetales; family Saccharomycetaceae; genus Cylindricascospora; species Cylindricascospora bacillispora. The sequence continues at coordinate 224,184 of JAJMDR010000011.1, read as the reverse complement.
ACCCTTAGGTTTCCCTTCCAGGTCGTTTTTATGGGCCATAAATTTTAAAGAATTGGCGCTTTCTCTTACAAATCCCACAATACTTTTATTCTTCATTTTTCTGGGAGATTTTGCAGTGCCATCTGGATTGATTGAATAGTTAATGTAAGGTCTATTGACTTTTAATCCCTTAATTAGGTCCTTTAGAGTTCTATTCTTTTCGATGAATTTGTTTAAATGAGTAGATGAAGGCATGAGTGAAACTTTACCTTCCGGCAATTCTGAATTATAGCAGTCAATGATCCAGTCAATTAGGGTATAAGGGTTTTTTTCATCATTATCTTCCTTAAAACGCAAGTCACCAGGTAAATATCTAGTGTGTTTATAAAAAGGTAAGCAAACATTCAAAGTGTTTAGTAAAACAGACCCATAAGCATATCTCAATGAAACAGTAAAGCCATGTAGCAAATAACCACCCATTTGAAATGGAATTGCTTTTGAATTCTTGTTGAAGATAAAAAATTTATTACCGTTTTGTTGGAAAATTGGATCTTTGTGTTGCATAAATTTAGCCCCTAACAGAGCCAATAAAATCGTCTTATCGACAGCGGACATCTTATTTTCTTGGAAATCCGGATCTTTATTTAATGTACCTTTATAAATGTCGGATAAATCTACCTTACCAGTGAATTTTAAGGTAAGTTGTGAAACCATTTCATTTTTGTCGTTCGATGCCTTACGCACATTTTGCTTTTGTTTAGTACTAACATTCCAACAGCCATCAAATAGGGTGAACTCTTCTAAGGGGACGTGCGAATAAATGGTATCTTCTCCATTAAATGAAATGCGGTCTTTATATTTATAGAGAGCTTCATCTTCATGTATTAGATATTCAATCAAATCATATTTTTTGGGTTTTGACAAAGGCTGTGGAGGGCCCTTTTTCCCACCCTGAGTCCTAAATTTGATACGGTACGTATAAATCGAAGCAGACTTCCACCAAGTGTCGATATGCCTGTCTGGAGGATCTGCTACCGAGAACAAAGTTAGCTGATTTGTTAGAACATCCACTTTAGTACCCTTGGTGCCATAATCTATTCTTTTATACAGTTCGTAGCCATCTTGTTGAATGTCTTTAAAGTCAACGTTGGATTGTGTCAGATCAAATGTTTCAGTCGGTATGACGAGGGATCTAGTATCTAAAGAAGCAGAAGAGGGACCGGCAGCAGCCGCATTGGTGGTTTTCTTCTTCGATTTCTTCTTCGTCTTGGAACCAGGAGGAGTGTTCCTTAGGGGTTCTGACTTCCCATTTGACGCTTTCCCTTCCGACGGGCTGACCTCATGGGTCGGTTTAGGAGACACTTTTAAGGTCCTTTTGGGAGAGTCTATCGATGAAGAAGAGTCTACAGTGTTGGCCCTCAGACTGCCAGGTTCGGTAGAACGTGTCTTCCCAGGCATCTTTAACGGCATACTCGATGATTCCATTGATAAGCAGACAGCTCGAACTCAGAGATGACCCAAAGCAAAGTAAAATACTGTCTGTGTTTCCGATTGAATTTTCACGTTGCTCACTATATTTCCGTCAGTTTGCCGGCTCTGGAGAAGGATGTTCTGGAAGATAAAACACACAATCGCTTCTATATATCACCATCCAGAAACCCCAACTATGACTCCCTTCTCAAGACGAGTGTCGTCTCTCAGTCATGCTCGATAAAGTTTGCTAACGAAGTCTAAAAAATAGGAAGCCCTCGGACATGCATCATTTCCGTTTCATTTTTCTGTTTTTTCGATCTTTCTTGACCATGCGCAAAATAGAAACTAACCGTGGGCAGAAGAGCGGCGGCCTGTCTTCAACGTAGTGAAGGCTATTAGCGATTCTGTATTATCGCGACCTGCTAGCGACGGGACAGGACTTCCGTGGGACTTCCGTGTTGGAAATGGCGGTGGCGACAACACGACTTCTCCCTGAGAGACAGCATCTGAGGCTATCGTGTGATACCGGCTGTCTGACATCCACATAGGCTACTTGCCGGTGTCCTGCAGCCCACCCGGCAGTGCATTTGGCCCAGACTACGTGGGCTGGACAGAGTAGAGCATCGCTCACCTAATATGTGGGCTCTTTGTGTGGTGGATGCAGCAGTCTCGCTGTTCCTGTCGTTGTTCTTCCACCGGAAAAAGGTCTTGTGAGGTGATTAGTAGTGGCAGTAGTGGCAGCAAGCCCGCTCCGCTGCGCTCACTCCCTCGCTCTCCCCTTATAGTCCTGTCTCCCACGCTGCGCATCACTCGGGACGACGGACGGGCTTCTTCGGCCGGGGAAGGGAGTTTGCTCTAAACTCCGAAACTTCCCACACGTGATTTTATGTCGTGTGGGACGAGTCTGTTCCCACGTGATTGATTTTTCTCTTTCTTTTTGGATATCCCAAAAAGGCAGGAAAAAACGCTCTTGGAACGGAAGACGAATGAGAAATACAGCAATTTGGATAACAAAAATATACAGACAATGTAAAGGCTCTGTAATAAGGCCACTGGGAAGTGCGGGCCAGAACATCAAGAAGTGTGCATTTGGGGTAGTCGCAGTTTTCTCGGAGATCCAGAACTCGTTCAACTCACAATTCACATCCAGAAAGTAGGTAGGGCGTCATGGAAGGTGTTTATTTTAACATAGACAACGGCTTCATTGAAGGGGTCGTCAGAGGGTACCGTAACGGTCTGCTGACTGCTAACCAATACGTCAACTTGGCGCAGTGCGACACGTTGGAGGACTTGAAGTTGCAACTGTCGTCCACGGATTACGGGAACTTCATGTCGAGTGTGAGCTCGGACGCGCTGACGACGTCGGCATTCCAAGAATACACCTGCAACAAGTTCTACAAGGAGTTCAATTACATCAAGGACCAGTCGTCGTCTGTGACGAAGCAGTTTCTAGATTACATCACGTACGGTTATATGATCGACAACGTTGCGTTGATGATTACCGGGACGATCCACGAGCGTGACAAGAGCGAGATCTTGGAAAGATGTCATCCGCTGGGTTGGTTTGAGACCCTGCCTACGTTGTCCGTTTCTACAGACTTGGAGTCTCTGTACGAGACCGTGCTGATTGACACTCCACTAGCGCCTTACTTCAAGGACTGTTTTACCAATGCTAACGAGCTTGACGACTTGAACATTGAGTTTATTCGAAATAAGCTATTCAAGGCCTATCTGCAGGATTTTTATCAGTTTATTGACTCGAATTTTAACGAACCGGCCAGAGAAAATATGCTTGATTTATTGGCATTTGAAGCCGATAGAAGAAGTATCAACATCGCTTTGAATTCTTTACAGAACGAAGAAATAAATAGTGATTTGAAAAGACAACTATTGCCTGAATTGGGTAAGTTATATCCATTAGGTTCGGAACAGTTAATTAATGCCACAGATTTCGAAAGTATGAAAATTGCGTTAAACTTCGTGTATGATTATAGAAATATTCTTGATTCGGGTAATATTGAAGATCATTTTTATAAATATGAAATGGAATTGTGTAGGGATGCCTTCACCCAGCAATTTGCCATCAGTACCATTTGGGCGTGGATTAAATCCAAGGAACAAGAAATCAGAAATATTACTTGGATAGCAGAATGTATAGCTCAAAACCAAAGAGAGAAGATCAACAATTACATTTCTGTTTATTGATTTAATTCCAAACAAAAGAAATATAGAGATATAAATACACTATAGTTAACCGCCCTTAGTTTGTTCCAAATCTATGAATAACATAAACAAACACATATTTACTTACATAATAAATAAATAAATAAAATATTTTTAAAAAAACTTGGTTAATAAAAATATCTCTCTAAAAACGTGGAGATGGCAGCATTGATAATATTACACTCATATAAATAGTTCAGTTGTATTTTATTATTAGAGAAATTTTTAATTTGATCTTGATAAAATTGGTTATTCTTCAAGAATGAACCTGTATAACCAACATTAACTGGGTAGTTGTCATTATGTGATATGAAGGTAGAATCGATTGCCAAGACTATGGCAGATAGGTAAAATGCACTTCTTTTGAACAATATTTTTGTTGCGTTTTGTAAAACTTTAATCTTCCACGATTCATGGACATTCAGCACTTCATTGATTATGCTGCTTGATAAATTTGGATTCATTATTTGCGACAGTAGTTTGCTATCAATCTTCTTCAGTATTGACTCATTGCTTATAATTTCGTATGTTTTCAGGATATTTCGGAAAGTTATGGGCAACCAATTTCCAGAAGTGATAGATTCTAATGGAATTTGGAAAAATTCATTGATATTATCAAACTTTGACATTGGTATTATAGCAGAACCAAAATTGCAAACTTCAGTATTTATCAAAACATTCTTTTTGCTCGTAGATACAGAATAATTCTCTAATATATCGCATTTTTTATATTCTGGTACTAGTGTTGTAGGACACTCAAAGCATATATTTAGTCCTTGTTCTAATATTAAAGAAATCTTCCCTGAGTTGTTTAATGATCTACATGAGTAATATATTGCCAATGAATCGTTAATGACGTAAGAGAGTTCAAATTCTAACATTTTTTTTGAACTGTTATTAATCTTTTGGAAACATGTATCAATGATTTCCAAAACGTTGGAATGTTTGATGGTTTCAGATAATTCCAAACCTTTCCCCATACTAATAATTTCACCTCGCTCATTGACCGGAAATGCAAATGCTAAGACTGTCATTACTTTCCAGCGATCCTGATGTGGTTTAAAGGTTGGTGCTAAATATGAAATCAGCTTGTTATATATGGATTTGATGATATTTTCAAAAAAATCCCAATCCACGAAGGTAGAATGGAAAACTTCTTCGTACTCATTAATAATATGGAAATCAGGTACAGACACCATTGAAAATTTCCAAGAAATATTTGTTATTTCTAAAGCTACTATTATACTATTAAAATCCAACGAAACCTTACCATGACTATCTCTAATTTCGTCGAGAGTTGGTAGATATGGGAAAGGTATCATCGAATCCTGGCTTGTTTGTAGTTTACTTTGCAATTCATTAGAAAATTTTAAAATGCACGAATTTATGTTTTCCTTCGGTAACAGACAATCTTTAATCTCGTCAATAATACGTGCTGCTTTATCGTCATCCTCTGGAGTTTCTAGGTTATTCGGTATGTTCTTATGACATGTATAGTGGTCACCATAAGATGACGGTCCTACGTTTTCATGAACAGGATATATTATACGGGTAGCGTTTGGCTCAGCATAGTTCTCCATTTTGGCTGCCATACTATCAGCATTATGATTATTAACGTATGTGGTAGTGGTTGCAGCAGATCTATGAAGCATATTTGATAAACAAATCGATGCTAGAATACACACCTAACCCCATTCAAAGCTTGAGAAGGAAAGACAAACAAAGAAAGAAATATAACGTCTCGAAGACATAAAGAAACTGACCGGCTGTGCACTTTTGTTCGTATATATATGTAAATAAATTGCCGGCTTCCCACTTGAGAAGCCGTTTTCTGAGCTTCTCCGATTAATTTTTTATCCGATCAGTAAAATTTAGATGCTACGAGAGGGGCAGGCACTATTGAGGGGCCAATGAACAAAAAGAAAAAAACCTTTGTTTCGAGTTAATCTGAAGAGATTTGAGAGTCGAAAACTGTTCCCAGTTAAAGTGTCACTTCTAGGGATAGCTCACTTGGAAAGGGGCAATCTTTCTTTATATGTTTCTGTAAGTATGTTGATGTAGGTACCACAGAGGAAAGATGAAAAATTAAAAATCTGCCGAAAAATTATGGTTCGATCAACCTGAGCTGAGCTGTCTGTGAACCAGAGTAAAGGGCAAGATTAACATCTTTCTCTAGTTGTTGTATGTAGTGAAACATAAGAGTAGATACGTACGTATACAACAAATTATATGGTCTGATTTATTCCAAGCAGCGTTGCGGGAGGGGCAGAGAATAGACAGAGAGCTGGGGGATGGGGACTATAATAATTTGTTGTGATCCCACAGGACGGTCGTTGACAGACAGGCTGAAAAAGAAACACTGCCTAATGTACTGATTGATTTACAACTGTAGATTGATTCCAGACACCTCCCTTTATAAAAGGCTGGGAGGCTTGGATGTAGATGATGGCGATCACTTCCTTGCTGACAATGGGTGCTGTCAAAATAGTTCTATTGTTACCATTTCTTTTCTCCCGAGAAAAACAGGGAGGAAAAGAAAGAAAAAAACAGGACTTTGTTAGCGCCGCTGTTAGAGATGTCACAAAATTCAGTCAGCAGATATAGATCAAGCCCAATACAAAGAAAGCGTATCCTACTATTTAACTAGTCATTAATAACCCCTTTCCTACGAGACTAATATAGTTGGGGAATATGTCAGTGCTACAGGAGAGTTTTAAAGATTATGCAGACACTGCTTCGCAGTTCGAGTTGCACATTTCTAAGGACGAGCTCATTAGACAATTCAAAAACTACCTGAATGACAAGATCAAAAATATTAAAAAGTTAATTTTAGCATGTACCAGATATAAGGAAGTATCACTCATGATCTTGGGATATTTTTTAAATATCACCCAATTATTAAAATTTGACGTTATGAAAGATAAGAATACTTTGTTATTTAGTAGTATCAATAACAAAAATAACAATAATCGAATAGTCAGAAATAAGCAATCATCGATTTATAAGTCGATAATATTAATTAAGAAAATTGAAAAGGAGTTCCTTTTTTTTCAGAAGAATGTGACCCGCTCTATAACGAGGATTAAGTCGACTCTATCCACATGTTCAATGAAATTGACTATCCATTCAATTACCAGAAATTCTTCATTCTCATTGGAAGTTTTCGAAAAGAAATTCGAAATTTACAAGATTTTATTTAATAAATGTATTTCATTATGGTTTAATAAATTCTTTTACTCGATTCTGAGAATAAACTATTTAATGAAGAATTTAGCTACTTATATAGAATTTTGGAATGCAACTAAATGTAAGCAATAGATTTTATGTATGCTTAAGTATATTCATGATGTTAAACGGTCAATGGTATTTTGTATTTCGTTGGCAGACTTATCTAACTCCTTCTTTTTATACTCTAAATGAAGCTCTTTTAATTTAATCCATTCTTCTACCTGTCCAATAGTGCTTGCTCCACGATGTGAATCGATCAACAAAGCAACTTCTTGCCATAAATATTGTCTCTATTTGTAATTTTTGGTTGTAAGACGAACACGTTAGTACTGGGAAATAACAATGTGAGGGGGGCTATTTAATACAAACATACCCTGCTTAAATCTTCGAATTTTTTCGAAATGTCAGCAATATTTTTGGAGTACTCATCCATTATCCCAACAGGAACATCGTAAAACTTCTCCCAATCAAGCTTATTATCGAAACCTGACATGAATGAATCAGCGTTTGTTTCACTCTCTTTCATAATTTTGTTGATTTCTGTAATCCGTTTTAAAACTTCGTTTTCCAACACAGCCTTTTGTATTTCTTCTACCTTTGATTGATTTTGCCATTCAGCGGCTAAATCTTCGATGTTCTGCTTATCTTTATGGTTGTCATTACCACCACTTGTAGTAGACCTATCTAATGAAGGTATGTCAGTTAACTGGCTTGTATCACTATTCATAATTGTACACTTCGAGAACCCTAATTTTGCTGTTTTATCTAAGAATGTGAAGCTAAATGAACCTGAACTTTGGCGTTCCCTTTTTTATTCTTCATTTCTTCATCTTTCTAATATTTCTTTAGTGAAGAAGAAAAAATGAGTTTAAGGAACAAATCTTAAAAAAAAAACATTCCCATGGGAATAATAAGAATATAAAATGTACATATAAAAAGGAAAAATAGATAGTATGTATTTAGAAATGCATTGTAGATGATGGTTGGATGACTTTTTGCAAACTTAAATTACTGTCAACACTTGACCTGAAGTCTATTTCTTGCAATTCTATACTTTCTGTTTCACTTCCACACTCTCTCGAGCAATCCACACGGTGGGATTCACCGGCTTCGTTTACAAAATGACTACTACTTCTGTTCAAAATGATTGCAGAATCCGCATCTGCTACTTCATTTTCTTGTTTACCAGCGTTAGTGTCTTCAGTATTATCGACAAACACTCTGTTATTATCACTAAAGAGATCGCCTTCGTAGCCAAGAAATGTATGCTTAATAGATTCATTTTCTGCCACTGAATTATCAACAATACACCACTCTAAACCTGACCAACTGACACAGGATATAATCAGAAATACGACCAAGATCCAAAGACATGCAAACCACGAATTTCCCAAGTGGTACTTTATGCCATATTCACCTAGTTCATTATTAATTTTACTTCTGATTGTTACATTTAGCCATGTGAAAATATTAATACTACAGATGCCACAAATAAATATTACTAATGCTAGCAATGAGATTATATTTACTAGGGCTTTTTCCTTAAACTCATTAATATACCGACCCTTTATAGAATAATACCAATATGTCAAAACCAAGACAATGACTTCGAAAACCATAATGGCATAGAATAAATTCAGGGCATTTATCTTCTTTTTCTTAAGGTCCTTAATATAGTTAGCGTACTCCTTGGAAATACCCAATTTTGACTCCGAGTTAGGATTAGTATTATATACAAAATCCAAAATCAATTCAAGACCTAACTGGTCTAGCAATTCCCTATAGTCAAAGATAAATGATGAACCAGAATACTTGCAATCGTATTTAATCGTAGAATTTCGTTCACCTTCCAGAACTTCATGATCTGATTTCCAACTAAAAGATGAATAATGAGAATAAGTGGCATCACATCTTCCATATAATGAAATAGTGACAAACTGGGGCGAATCTTCCAACTGTCCTATAGCATATTGTGTCAATATTACTACCTTAGAAGTTGACAGTCCTACACCATTATTGATTGCATCTCCATTCCCTTGATCTATGGAATTTCGCACTACAGAAAACAAACCATAAATAACATCCTCCGTCATGGTGTTTAACTTCCCCATATAAAAATATTTAGGATTTGCATATGGCCCAACTGTCAATGCAAATGTTAATATTAAGATCATCAGAGATGATATAAATCTCAGCCACTGTACAACTGATTCCAACGCAGTTAAATTCTGCAAGGGTCTTTCAAACAACTTTTTTATTCGATCCCAATTCATTTCATCGTTGTGATCCAACACGGGGGGTACACGTTCTCCTACTAAAACTTGCTGCACTAACACCTAACTTTTATTGTGTTTTGTTGATTCTTGTTGTATTTTTTCTTTGTTTCGTTGGCTTTGAAATGCTATCTTATATATTTAGAAACAACATAAATAAAAGAACGTGAAGATGAGCTCCATAACAGACTAATACGATGCTTTCAATACCATCAACAACGCTCGAGCATACAACCAAATGTGCTACTTGTAAATGAAGGATATTAAGAGACAGAGAAAGAAACTTGCTGGTAGCTTTGCAGAATTGTATAGCTATTGTAGACTTTTTCACAGTTTCACTTATTCTTGGGCATCTCACTTTGTTAACGCATTACTTTTTTTTTCCATACCGAGAGTTAATGGATATAGCAATCGCTAAATTTTATTATGACCACCACATCCCTATTGTGTTTGCAGGTGAATAGATAAAGAAACACATAAGTAAAGTCAAGCCATACCGTGCTTTCAACTAACAGGTTTCTTTCATTAGTGGTTTCCAAATCTAAGGCGGCCATCTTATTCTGTTCACTAATTTTGCGAAGGAGGGGATACGAATTATATCTCGATCATCATAACACTATAATATAGTGATGGCGAGTTATTCAAAGGGGCTTACAGGATGGGAAGTGATCACAACTGATTCTGATGGCAATGCGATTACAGCTCATTCCAGAAGATCCAGACGCAGAGAAACTGTGGAGAGAATCTATTTGCAAAGAGTTAAAGACGCGTTAAGTTTTACAACCGGAGATTCTGTAGTCATGCACGATTCTGCAACAGAGACCTATTCAGTTTATTTGGTCCAGGAAATTAGATTGAACACATTGAATAATATAGTCGAGATTTGGGCCTTTTCATACTTACGATGGTTTGAATTGAAACCCTCTGTATTTTTTGAACAATTCAATGAAAAATTAGTGGCTTCCATGAATGAAGAAGAATTGCAAGAATATTTTACCGAAAATATCGACAAGAATGAAATATATCTAACTGCTGAATTGTCTGAAATCTGGTTGCATGATTTCATCTCATTAGCCCGCCCTCATAGTTTAGCAGCTTGGTCCCAGCAAGATTTTAAAAGGCAGCCTGATGAGGACTTCCTGTGCAGATATATTTGTGAACCGTCAGCAATAAATTTTGTAGAATTAGATATTGATGAAGAAGTTAGAAAAATCAAAGAATTACCCCCCAAGGCTTCAGAAAGTCGTCTTAAGAATATTTCAAGGCCGACAAGAAGACAAGTAAAGAAAGCGTCTTCAGAATACAAAATCTCAAATTCAAAACCAACCATCATAAAAAGTACCCAATCTGATGTTGACAATGACAATATGCTTGAAAGTAAACACACGGAGAATATCAAGACAGACACAATTACTAATAAAAACTATGATGATACATATCGAAGCATTGATACAAATGCCAATGATGATGGCAAATTTAATAACCTTGATGAAAATATTAGCCTCAGCAGATATTCATCTACTCGTAATTCTAAAAGAAATCTATATGAATCTGTAGCGAATTCAGAAAGGTCTAAGACATCAAAAATCAAAATCCAATCCACTTCATCAACTAGTTTACTAGTTGATTCTATTGATGACTCCAAAAATGGAAGAAAAATGGAGGACAGAATATTGTCTCTCACTCCAGTAATATCTGCAACGAACTTAGATAAAAACTCAACCATAGGATTGCTTATACAAAATAATAATCGCCCAAAGAATCCCGCCATATTACAGACAACTGCTCAACTTGATACATTGCATTTTCAGGAAGCGAACACATCTCATGAACGTAGATCAGATGAAGATAGTCTCACCTCTGAAATTACCACGCAGCCCAAAGAAATTATTGATAAGGGACTAATTTCTCAAAACAATGTTACCTCACTAAGGGACACGACAACTGTAGTTTCTCCTAGTAATGGATCACTGAAAGAGTCTTCAGTCTATGTCCTACCCAAATCTTTTTCCAACTCTCTTCTTCAGCAGACTGACAAAAAGCAACAGCATCAGCAAATATCCAACAACAACACTCCTCTACACCAAAAAGAAAAGCCACTAGCGGAAATACCTTCATGTTCTAATCGTGGTAAGATTAGGATACCAGTTCATTCAATAGTAGATATGGACCATGATAAAAAACCTCATGGACAGAAAAGAAAACTATTTTTACAGGAACAGAAATCAGAGAGACAATTACAGAGTCAAAAACCTGAATTGGTTACAGAAGAATTAAGAATAGGTTCAAATAAAAGAAAACAAATTGAGACTCATACTCTAACAGTTTCAAATCCTCTGAAGAAATCTAGATCTCAAGAACGTTTTTACTTCAATACATCAACTGCTAAAGAGAAACCATCTCTTTATTTACCAACTATACGGCCACTAAAAAAACACACAGCTAGCGCAACTACTGATGTTTTACGCACAGACCTAAAAAAACCTGAATCTGTAATGGTAGAAAATGTTGAGACGACATCTCAATCTCATTTGACTTCAACAAATATAGAGCCAAATAAGTCCACAACGGTAAATGTAAATCCTGGATGTTTGACAGATGGAACAGATCAGGGCTCTACATCAATAACTCTAGATACAAAAATTATTGAGCCCCCAAATAGACTCCAGAAACTGCAGTCGATAAGGCTATCTAGAGCCCAATCCCCTGATACAACCCCACCTTCTATATCAGATAGCACTTCGAAATCTAGCTTAGGGCGTAACAAGAATATAAATAAATTACCTGCAGAACTTGATTTATCAATAATTTGCCGATCTTTGCCTAATGCAAATTACAAGAAATCGCTTATAGGTTATGAATCCTTAATTTCACAAATGAAGTCCGATATTCTTTCAAATAATGCCATCAATGAAGTTAAGTCACTAGTTAAAATCCATGAGAGATTAAAGAATGCATTCGCCATAATATTTACATATCTGTATTCATCACTTGTTATGAGGTATCCAATGTCTCTTTATGTTTGTGATACAATTGATAGTGGAAAATATGAAGTTTTGACAAAGGTCTTATTATACCTGCGAAAATCCGAAGAGCTTAAGGAAATACCTACTTTCGTTGGGATATCGATCAATGTAAGAGATTTCAAAGCTCCTTTGGATATTTATCCTGTCCTATGGGAAAACATTTCTCAGTCTAAAGTTGATAGTGTCTCTGCCCAAGCTGCGTTGGAATATTATTTCGGCGTTATTCCGTATGCTCATAAATTCAATGTGATCCTAATAGTGGATAATTTTGATCAACTATATATGACCTGCCGTGCTGTTGCCAAAGATTTAATCAATTGGTCAAGAAGTTCTAAATCTAAATTCCATGTAATTGCCGTGGGAACACGGAATGTCATATCCGAATTCACTAACTCCGTAATAACAATACAACCGAAACCACAAGAGAATAATGAGAAGACCCAGTTGCTGAATAGAATCAAAAATTTTAGTGGTACAGCTTGCCAGATCCAGGTCAAGCACGCCAAAAACCATGATACTAATGACATCACCAACACTAATAGAAATAAGGTAGTCAAAATATTTCTGGTATTAGAATCAGATATCGAGAATAAAATGACAGAAACAATTTTAACCCTATCGGATGCCGAGAGCGATTGGAATACCTGCATTGACAAGATCGTGCTTCTTGCAAAGGAGCATTATATACACAAGATAGGAGGACATCAGACCAATTTTCCGCCAATTCTATCGAAGGCATTGGAAAGGGTCGAACGAAACAAAGCCAGAACATTAAACTCCATCCCAATTGAATATATCCCCATAGAATACCCACAATATGTCGTTAGCGAAATTAGAGCCAATAACTCGAAGAGGTTGGTTGGGAAGGCAAAAGGGTTCCCACTGCTAAATGCCGTAGTATTTGCATACGCCCGTTTGAAAATCAAACAGCATAAGTTAAAATATTGCAGTCTGGATCAATTGCTATCTGAATTGGAAACTGTGTTATCACTCTCTATACTAGGGAAAGTCGTGGCTCTAACAACGCCCTTCCAGCATTTACATCCTGCCATCGACAAGCTAATTAACAAGCCACTGGCTCATAAGGATAATGACAACAAACAAATATCACCAGATATCAGGAATGTTGTGGGAATGTGTCTTAAACTAATCAATTGGCAAGCGTTAATCCAAGAGAAATTACCAGACTTACTACAAATCCCGAGCAACAAGGTCACATCAGCTTCCTCCATCCTGGTGTGTCTCAGTAAGACTTCATTCAAACAACTCATTATAGAGCTAAGACGTGAAAATTCCTACCAGTACTTGCTGCGCGGCCTGATGACTCTTGCCGCCGAACTGCCTTCCTAGTTAACCTTAACACCAGAATATTAAGTATCCCGTACTATATAAACAAAACCCCTTCTGAAAAAATCAAGATTCTTTTCACATGCATGACGTCCCAGAATGTGCGACTGCGTTTCCACCAACACCTGTACACCCTACAAAAATATGTGAATTTGTGTGTTTCTGCACACACGTGATGTTATATTGCCATTCTCCCTCTGCCCAAAGCCCGCCCCGCCCGGATGGTGTGTTGTTACCGCCAGAGAGACAAGACCGTCTCCCAGAATAAGCAACACGGCACACGTAGTATCCTGTGCGATGCGACGCAAACAAACCCAAAGCAGCGTGGCAGATTTCGATGAAAAATTCGATGAAAAATTCGGATGCAGATTATTTGCACGAGCATCATCTTGTTCGCATTGAATGATTTTGCTTCTGTAATGTTTGCCGAAGTATTCCCAGAATTCAGGCTCTTCCGTTTATATTGGAATGGAAGGTTTGTGTCGGAAAACTTGTGCTAGATTCACTTCGTAATGGTTCTTTCCGTATTATTGTTCTTAGTATAATTTTTCACTTATTTCATGATTGAATAGTTGTTATCAGTTTCCATAATATTATTACGGTTATTCTTCTTGTTAGCGTTTTGCTGTTCTTCTATTCTTATTGCAGGGAAGATACACTTATTGTTTCTTGTTGATTAATTGGAATTACAAACCAAGACAATTTTAAACCATGGCTGTTGGTAAGAACAAGAGACTATCCAAGGGTAAGAAAGGTCTAAAGAAGAAGGTCGTCGACCCATTCACCAAGAAAGAATGGTATGATATCAAAGCCCCATCTACTTTCGAAAACAGAAACGTTGGTAAGACTCTTGTCAATAAATCTACTGGTTTGAAGAGTGCTTCTGACGCCTTGAAGGGTAGAGTTGTGGAAGTTTGCTTAGCTGATTTACAAGGTTCTGAAGATCATTCCTTCAGAAAGATCAAGTTAAGAGTCGATGAAGTACAAGGTAAGAACTTATTGACCAACTTCCACGGTATGAGCTTCACCACCGACAAATTGAGATCTATGGTCAGAAAATGGCAAACTTTGATTGAAGCCAATGTCACTGTCAAGACTTCTGACGAATACGTCTTGAGAGTATTTGCCATTGCCTTTACCAGAAAGCAATCCAACCAAGTTAAGAGAACTGCTTACGCTCAATCTTCTCACATTAGAGCTATCAGAAAGGTCATCTCTGAAATCTTAACCAGAGAAGTCCAAAACTCTACCTTGGCTCAATTGACCTCCAAGTTGATCCCAGAAGTTATCAACAAGGAAATCGAAAATGCCACCAAGGATATCTTCCCATTGCAAAATGTCCACATCAGAAAGGTTAAATTATTGAAACAACCAAAATTTGATTTGGGTGCTTTGATGACTTTACATGGTGAATCTTCTGGCGAAGAAAAGGGTAAGAAGGTTTCCGGTTTCAAAGATGAAGTCTTAGAAACTGTCTAATCGGTTTTATTCTTGCAATACCTCCCCATCACAAAATAAAAAGATACTTTTTTAAAAAATCAAAAATTCTACGAAATTAGGTAAGAGAAGTGGTTAATGTTATAATTCTTTTTTTTTCCAATTAATAATTTTGATATATAAATCATATACATACTGTGTATTTCTTTTCCCACTTACTATTTTCCTACTTTTATTGCTATTTTTATTTTATAATCCATATTAATTTATTAAACTCTTCTCCACTATTTATAGTATCTTGTTCATTTATGTGTATTGCTTGCAGTTCTTACTGACAAGTTGTCACTCCTGATCACATGGGCTCACAGATATCCCATATAACAAAAAATAATTGACAAATATGTCAACGTTGAGTTTCTGAAAGTACTCCCTATTGATGCGTTAAATCCCTGACACAGAAGATAAAAAGCTACAGCTTTAAGGCAGCTAACCTGTGAGTTTTAGTGTGAACGTATCCACGTCAAATGATAGAGAATCAACTGTTTCTCTTAGCATCAATATTTGCAACTAAGGCAGATGCAGAAAATTTACAAAAAATCTTAACACATCTATCTGATTCCAAGAGATTATGGGACTTAATTTGTGTGTTTTGGCCTGAGCTTGATGACCCTGTGAAATTAAGGTTTCTGTTTGATGTCAGGCAGGAAGCCTCTGTGAATTTAGAGGAACTTTTGATACAATTATTGGAAAACAATACCAAATTGGTTCCATTAATTGAAGTAGGTCCTGATATGGTCAATGACAGAGTGTACCATCTGCAAAATTTTATAAATGAAAAATTAACTAGCCTTGAAATTACTCACCAAAACCCTGATAATGTGCTTGAAGTGTGGTTGAAAAATAGAATATTATTATGTAATTCTATCACAAAAGACAAGCCCTTGCTTTTGGAAGCACTCTGGGAGGGACACTCCAATTTAAACTATTGGATTGAGGGTATTGTCAAGCCATTGGCTCATTGGTATGCTGTTAGCCCAGCCCAACAACATATTTATTCAATTAATGATTGGGACAAACTCACTACTTTAGAGGTCTTTAAGTTAATACTATCAAATACATCCCTTTCAAATCATGACACCAATTTGGACTCAGAAATAATTAAAGAGGAGCTTATACCCTACATCTTATATTCCAAAAGTTTCGAGTCATTTTTGAAGAGTTACTTCAATCATGAACATATTATTTTGAACTCTTACAGAAACTACATGTTCTTCAGCTTGTTGTTTAACGAATTCAGCGTATGTACTGATAAAATGACGGATGAATCACGTAAGCTATTTTATGAAAACTGCGCTACAATCTTATTTGAAAGTGATATTGATGTATTTGAACCAAACACAGATAAAAACAAAATCCTGCAAGGTATAGAAAATATATTAAAATCTTTACCCAGTGAAACACCGGTTGGTAATTATTCAATTACTGCGAAGACATTATGCTCATATCTAGAGTACATGAATACATATTTCGATGATCATAGTTTCAAGAATGTTTTTGCAATAATCCAAGAAGAAAATTCCGCACAATTGGCTCATTTCGGGTCTATGTGTAAGGGTAAAATAAATTCAATTACAGAAGATAGCCATTTTTCTGATGATGATAAGGTAACGGCTCTTTATAGTATTATTAAAATACTAATTAAGGAAGATACACTTGATGTCAAGGTATTCAATAAGCTTTCTTTTGAAAGGAAAATCTCAATATTTTTTGAATCGCTGTTAGAAATTGGTAAATTTGACTTGTTAGAAAAATTATTAGAGTCGATTCGTATGAATGAAGATTATAGAGTACACAAGTACACAAAATTTGAATTGAACTTACTGGTAAAATATTTTTGGTATTTTTTCAATAATGCTACCAATGGATTACCATCTGAACCCGAATTACTTAAAGCTGAAAAGACTCTTGATTTATTGCTCAAACAAGAAAATTCTTCAATCGAGGATTACGAATATTTAATTGCTTTACTTGAAGTTTCACATGAATTCTCTCATTATTCAATAAATTTAAGCAAAAAAATAAAATCTTCAAAAACCACCAGTAATCCATTTAAACCTTCTAATATATTAGATTACGAATCCAATCCATTTGATATTATTTTGAATTTATTAGAATTAAATCCCAAATTATATAAGGAGCCTGACACAACATTCAATATTTTGTTGAAGCTATTTAAAAGTCTGCAAATAAAATTGACAAATGATCAAATAAATCTGGAATATATGAAATTATTAGCATCTCATATTGATCATTCTTTAGTAGAAATGAATTTTACCTTTGCATATAACAAATCTTTAGAATTACTTAGAATAATAGAAGAATCAGATCTGGTTAGTACCGAATATTGGTCAACCATTTTCCAAGTTGGTAAATTTGTAGATCCTAACTGGCTAGATAATGAACCACCAACTGAAGTTTTGTTTCTACAATTCGATTTATTAGGTCGATTATTGAGATGTTGCCCCTTGGAGGAGATTGAAGTTATTACAACACAATGGAGCACACATGAACTAGAATTGAGTAATAGAAATTTAATATTTGACAAATATTCATTGGAACGTTACCAATATAAATCCTTTGCTGATTATGTGCCCGATGGAGGCCAATTGTTAAGTAAAATGTCGCATCAAGTGTCTAATTACATTTCCAATTCGTTAAACAATTAGGGGATAAAACCGCATATATTCATACATACAAGAAGGAATCTCTGATTCGCCCTTTTTACTATTTATTTACTTATTATTATTTACATGATAACAATTCTTATAGAAGTATACACACATAGAGATACTGGTAGAGATCATACAGTAGCTTCTTCACCATTTGACTCTTGAATTTTAGTGGCTTGGATTAATTTTTTCAAATATTTTCTAACCGTTACCAGTTCATCATATCTTGACACTTTATTATTGCCGTCTGACCTTAATTCTTGAATAGCTATAATACTTTCCTTAACATTTGACAAATCGTTTTCAGAACTGAATAAAACAAAGGCTTCTCCAACATCTCTAACTAGGGTACCTGAGGGAGCATTAAACATATCAATATTGTCGTTGGGGGACAGATTTTCTGAGATCAAATCGTCCAAAAATTGTTTCACGGTATCATCTACAGAAGCAAACCTTTTCAACTTCAAGGTGGCTACGTATTTCAACCCATCTACAAATATCCTGTCCACCAAGTTCTCCTCAATAACCTCTTTAATGCCGAACACGGAATCCTGTAATCTTGACAAGATTCCAAATGCCTCTGAGTCATCCAACTCTGGGTTCAGGAATTCTTGCTCAATCTCCTTTAACATGTTTGTCTTGATGGAGTCACTGTCCTGCAAAAACTGTTCCTTAACTGTCCTATATGCATGGTCTCTTTCACTCAAGACGTGTCTAATCCTCCACATAGTGGTTCTTATTTTTTCCAGGATGGTATCGTACTCAAACGAGCCCCCCTCATGGAGTCCCTTCAGCAAGTGCGTTTCTCTGGAAAGAATGTTCCTCTCCTTGAGACAACTGTACCATAGAGAGTGCAAATCTTGGAAAGACTTTCTTCTTAATTCAGGTATTGTCCAAGGTCTACCGGTGGAATCCAATTCGTCTCGTTCTCTGATAAACTTTCGATTGCCGAAAAACTGCCACAAGGGATGGTCGTCTGGCACTACAATATTATTCACCGTAGGTGGGATGGGAGGAGTTATGGATAAATTGTGATCGTGATGAGTCAATTGATTTGGTTTCAACATGCGCTTGGAGGGGTCGATAGTTTGTTTGGGTTTCGGTTTGGTATACCGAGTTCTTGCCCCCCAGATAGCAGAACTATGGAAGAACCGTTTCATCACTGCGAGGACTCGTTGCTGTTGCTGCTGCTGCTGCTGTACTTCTTCCCAACAGTGCTGTTTGCAGGTCGGTCCCAGTTGTTTCTTTTCATCCTTTCAGTGTTATATTTTCTTGATGAAGACTGACATTTAACGCACGGCGCTATCACAGGACACCCGATGTGGATAAAAGGCTGGTTTTAGACCCCCATTTGCGACAGTACATTGCCCATATCATTCGATGCACCTCAATATGAGGATGCCGACACGGTATGCGTCCAGAAGAGACACGCACACCATCCCACGTGACAATCATATGACTGGAAGACGATTGACAGGAATTTTTTTCAATCTTCAAGAAAAAAAATTAACAAAATATTTGGAAATGCAAGTTGAAGTGACCTTGAACAAACAAACACAGTTTGGAATGGTCCGATATTAAGAGGTCAGCTTGGACCGACCAGAGGATACACAGCTACGCACACACAAGTATTTGAACCACTGCCACTACCATTGCGATGTCTAACGAGGATGGCGCGCCGCTGGACTTGTTGAAGTTGAATTTAGATGAGAAAGTGTATGTGAAGTTGCGTGGGGCCAGAACGCTGACTGGTGTACTGCAAGCGTTTGATTCACATTGCAACATAGTGTTGAGCGACTGCGTGGAAACAATATACGAGTTGGATGCCAAGGGGGAACTGTTGTCCAAGGAGAGAAACTCGGAAATGCTGTTTGTCAGAGGTGACACCGTCACCTTGATAACGTCCGCCACGGAGGATTGAATTGAGTGAAATATTGACAGATTAAATACCATAAAAAAGTGATATAATATATAAATAGGTTGTGTATGTATAGGGCAAGAAAAGTAAAAATAGGATCATGAAGACACAATTTAGTATCACAACATGTAGTAGTAGTAGCATTCTATCGCGCTTATATATATATATAAATATATACATAATGTAATCAGCAAACCTTAATGGCCACTGATTTCAACTTTTGGTAGCTCGGCCAAAGATAACCTTATAGCCTCGACCCCCTTCAATAAATCTTCCTTGGATATGATCAAAGGAGGGGCCAATCTGATGATATGGTCATGGGTTGGTTTGGCCAAGACACCGTGATCCTTCATCAACAGACACAAGTCCCATGCTGTTCTGCCGTTTGCCTGTTTTGGATCGATGACGATGGCAGTCAATAAACCACGGCCTCTCACCTCGCTGATCATACCATCTGATTGATTCTTTAGACTGTTCAATTCACTGATCAACAAGTCGCCCATTTCCTTAGCTCTCTCTACCAGTTTCTCATCCTTGACGACCTGCAGAGCGGCAATGGCAATGGCGGAAGCCAATGGATTACCGCCAAAGGTGGAACCGTGGGAACCCGGTGGTAGCGTCAACATGATGTCCTTGGAGGACAAGACACAAGAGACCGGCATGACTCCACCGGACAAGGCCTTACCCAATAAGACGATGTCTGGCTTCACATTATTAGAGTATTGGGAACACAATAAAGTGCCTGTTCTGCCAATACCCGTTTGGATTTCATCACAAATGAACAGCACGTTGTGTTTGGAACACAACTGCTGCACGTTGTACAAGTAGTCCCTTGGTGGGACCACGATACCAGCCTCACCTTGAATAGGCTCCAGGATGATGGCGGCGACGTTCTTGCCGTGGGATTCCAAGGCGTGTTCCAAGTCCTCAATGCGACCGTATCGAATGTGCTTAGTATCGTTCGAGTATTTACTGCTGGTGTTGGCCAAGAAGGGCCCAAAGTTCTTTCTCGAATCCTCTTCGTCAGTGGACAAGGAGATGGCACCGAACGTTCTTCCGTGGAAGTTGCCCTGCGCGCCAAGAATAATGGCCTCGTTCTCCTGGATGCCCTTCTTCTCGTACCCCCATCTTCTTGCCAGCTTCAAGGCGGTCTCCACTGCCTCCGCTCCGGTGTTCATGGGCAGGACCATTTCATACCCGAAGTATTCCGTAATGTATTTGGCGAATTCCGCGAATTTGTCGTTAGAAAACGCTCTCGAAGACAGCGTGAGCAGCTTGGCCTGTTCGACCATCGCGTTGATGATCTTCGGATGACAGTGGCCCTGGTTGACCGCGGAGTACGCGGACAGGAAGTCCAGATACTCCTTTCCCTCTGGATCCCACACATGTGCGCCGGCCGCCTTGTGGAACACAACGGGCAAAGGGTGGTAGTTGTGCGCGGAGTACTGGTTTTCGTATTCAATAGTCTGTTTAGAGTTTAGCATTGTTGATCGTCTTGCTGTTGCGGTGTGGTGTTGTGTGGCAGGGAGCAGTGGTGTTTGCTTGCCGACCGGGAGACTGCTGTGAAGTTCGCGAACCCAATGGCTTTATATATGTTTGGCTGCTCGGTAGGTCCTTCCATTAGGGGGCGGGGGCTATCTTTTTAAACTTGTGCTAGCAATTGCATTTTTTTCCACCAAGACCCTCCTGTCCGCCTCCTCTTCTCTTCCTGAGAGCGACCAGACTCCTCTCCCCCTCCAGACGAATCTCCGGCGGACAGTAAGAAAGACCGCAGCCCCCCAGCACCGCGGCTTCGTCTACTGCGGCCTTTCTTACCTCCAGGAAAGCGACTCTTCTAATTTCGCTATTTTTCGTTGTACTGTGCTGCACGTGAGGATCCCGATCACGTGCTATACCTTAAAGGCAGGAACTAGCGAGCCTCACGGGCCGGGCATTTCCGACGGGGGCCCGCGGCTGCGTCTGGGGCAGTCTGCTCGCGAACGGTGGGCAACAGGGGGCGGGTGCAAGCAGACCACGCTCACAGCGTCGGGCAACCGCGCCGCCGGCAGGAATAGGAAACAAGGGCCAAACACCAGGAGCCCGCTCCCCGCCTCGCCCGAGATAACAAACAGACAATAGCATAACAGAAAAATATTATTGCCATTCCAGAATATTTTTAACCACAGAAAAAACGCGTTATCAAGAGAGGAATTTATATATACGCCCAGGGTGTGTTTATCATCCTGGCTTCTCGTGTATCTCAGCTTGATCCAAAATCTCGTACCGCTCAAGATACAACACACGCGTATATATATATATACATATTTATGCCCGTGTGTGTGTAGGCGTCGTTACCACTACTAGATACAAACAGCTGCATACCCACATACTACGCAACAGCCCGCCATGTTCGAAACCAAGAGACAGCTCTCGTTCAAGGAGGAAGAGCCCACCGCCAACAGCGCGAATGCCAATAACGACTACAGAGACCAGCTCAGCACCGTGGGGATGAGGATCCGCATGAAAATGGACCAGAACAGTGCCTATTTGAACGGGACCGCCATGCCGCCGCCTCCGGTCTCGACGGCCCAGGCCCAGCAGCCCATCTCGGGCGTGTTGCCGCAGTACGCCAGGCCGCAACTGGACAACCCTCCGCCAATGCTGTCCAACAGTACCGAGTCGCGCGGACAATCGTCAACCCACTTGGCGCCCAACGTGCCACAGACGAACTTCTGGTACAACAAGGGCCAGGAGTACGACATAGACGAGGAGACGTACATGAACAGCAACGGGAAGAGGAGCTACCACGAATGAACCACACATGGATACGTAAATATATATATACGTATGTATTTATGTATGCCGACATACTTCCGTATTTAATGATGTTTCTTGCATGCTAAGACACACACAACGGTTACGGACCATATATTATGTTATCACCTGGCCTGCCCGCACAGCTACAAAAATGTAAAAAATGTAGTAAAAATTTTGAAAATCCACACACAACGCAGATTTCGAAAACAAGCATAGGTCAAGACACACATACACGGAACAGTACGCAAATAATACAGCAAGGCCTGTCACTCTATATGACCTGTGAGCCAAAGCATTGTTCACTTTTATTCTGCCTTTCCCTCCCCGAACCCCGTCACACCCTCGCTTCTTTCTTCAACCGTCTGCGTACCCCGTTATAAGTGAGACTTTTCAAAGGGGCATTTGAATCTTCCTTGCCTCCCTCAGTGAAGACATAATACTAGTACAAAACTACACCAGATCTCGGCTGCCCTGCTCCAACAATGGGTAATACTGATTCTAAACTGACTTCGTATTACAGGGGGCAATTATCACAGTTAGCGGTCCTCGAAGATGTACCTTTGTTTGATGATGATGTTACTAATTCAAGATTATTATGGGAATTACTAAACAGCAGTCACGTGGACGAATGCAAATACTTGAGTCGTGGACTCTCATTCAACGAGATATTTCTGAAATTCGTCGGCAGCAGCGACGATGTGTCCCTAGTGCAAGAATGCAACTTAATAGTGCCCGAGGAGTTGTATGTCATAAGACGCACGAACCCGAACAACTTCCTAAATTTAGTTAGATTCAACATTTGGGAAATCCTCAAACTATCGTCACAGGACTTGACAAAATGGCAATATAAGGACAGACTGATTTTAATGCTGAAATTACTTACTAAACTAATACCCATTTGTTATTCCACAGATGATCAGTTGGATTCCCTAGAACCATTTATTCACTCCAAAGATTTTAATAAAATTACTGGCATCCAAGATTTTCATAATCATCCTGAAGATTGTAGTTTCTCATTAAGTGATGTCTTATTGGAGTCTTTGCTCAATCTTTTGTTTTTACCAGGGTTCACCATTTTAAACAGCTTTGATGTAAGCGAAATGGAAAACAATGATTTGAAATTGTGGGATTCGGGAATTTGTCACACAATGCCTCATCTGTTTCTTAAAACTGACAGTTTAGTTAGATTGGACTCCAATAGGCTGACTATAATAAATCTTCTGTTAACACTTTGTTCGTCACCAATCTATTCTAACGGTAACATCAATGACAATGCTGACACCTCTGCCAATAATGCTACTAACAACAGCAACGTATTTTTGATGAAATTAATTGCATATCATGACAAACAACTCTTAATTAACTTAGTTGCCTCGATAGTTAACATAACATGCAAGCATTTCTCAAATTATAAGGCAGAATCGAGCAACCCTTATCAAAATGACAAATCTTTCAATAAAAATTTAATAATAGACAAGAAAAATGAATTCAAATTGAACTACCTACCCAAACTAAGATCCAACTTCGTCTTGTCCTCGTTACAGCTGTTGAACTTAATGATATGTTATGATGATTCCACGACTAACAAAACAGTTATTTCTATCTTATCAAGCTTGAAGAGGGAATTTGACCTTAAGTTAATATTAACTTCAGTGATAAAAATATTTAGATTACCAATAGATTTGGCAATAGATGAAGAGTCAAATCTTTTTGGATTCCCATCCTCCTCCACAGACTCTGCGTCAAGAAGAAATCAATCCATCTCATCAACTAACAGTATTTCAAGTTCTGGAAGTAATACCAATCCAAATGCTCCACCTATAAATAATACGAATAATAATAATAATAATAATAATACTGCTCTTAATAATAACATAATTTCTAATAATAGCATTAATTCCAATAACAATACTAATTCCCCATATAAACAAGCTCAAAATAACACAGTACCAAGTGAAACTTTACATGAATACAATGTTAATTTCCCTATACCTCCATATTTTTATCAAGCCTTACTGTTTTTAAAAAATATGCTTCAATACAACAAACATTTCAAGAATTATTTTGCTGATAAGTTTGCAAATAAATTCGTTATGTTTTCCATCTATTACCTGAAATATTACAATAACGATTCTCCGGACTTTTCCAATTCAATAATAATCTTATTAAATTCTCTAGTTCTATCATTGACGTCAGAGAATTTAGTGTTACACAAGCTGTTACAACCAATTAATCCAAATTATTATACAAATAAGCTACCAAACTTTTTCAAATTATTGAATGGAAATATTAATAATCTAACTTTTAGAGACTTTTCCGTTATACAGTTATCAAATTTAGCTATTAGTGAAATTAAAGATAATATTCAACCAAATCCCATAATTTTTGAACTTCTATATAATATCATTCCTATTCCTGAAGATATTTTAACCAAAAACAGAAGTTCTAAATATCAACCGAACCTAAATGATCAGGGAGAGGATGAATTGATGCCTCTTTCTTCAATAAAGCAAACACTCGATTCAGATGTTAAAGAAAACGTGAATATATTAAAATATTCGAAATTAAGTTATAATGCCTCGATGGCTTTATTGCATTTATTATCATACATTTCAAATAAGGCTTATTTATCGAAATACTCTCAACAAAGATATGAAAAAGACAAATTAGGATTGGGGCAGAAAACGATTAACCAGTTAACTATTCAGTCCAATAATGTTACTTACATGATGTCACCAGGATTTAAGCTAGATTGTTTGGCTTTGATACTGAGAGCCCTCGTATCATACGTGATTCTATGCAATGATGAATCAATGAACTTGCTATTTGCATTGTCAAGACATCATACTATCCTACAGCAAATCAATGATAATATCGAGTTCCTATCGTCCACTTCATCCAAGAATTCATCCTTAAATAGGAAATCTGAAATTAACAATAACTTTACTGGAAGAAGACTGCTCGTCGAGGATTTTTATACTAATAAATACCAAGCATTTACAGAAAGTTTTTCAACCGAAACTTATGATTGTAATATGAAAAAATCTCCTAGTGGAAATACAAGCAATAATGATTCCAGTAATGAGTCAGACGATAATGATGAGTATAACCTACCCATCTTTAACATCAACATTTCTAAAAGTTTCAATGAATATTATAAAAGTGAATATAACAACGCCTTACGATTAAAGATAAAACAAAGTGGGTCAAGTGATAAACCAGTAAAGTTATATGAACAGGTTGATTTCTTGCATGACAATTTGTTATCAATTGAAGATGAGGATCAGTTTTTTAAACTAAGACCAATATGGCCTGCAGGAATAAATTTCGACTCCAAAAACAAAAATACCTTGGTTAACAGTATATCAAAATCATGGGGTGGTTCAGATGCTCTTCGGATATTAATTAAAATTGTTAAAATTTTGTTACATAAATTTCCAAACATAACAACAATAAAGTCACAAGAATATTACCCGTTTTTAAACGTTATCATGTCTTACAATCCTGAGCTAATTGAGAAAATACAAAATGATTTACCTTTATATTTACGCGATCTTAAAAACCCACGCCCATTATCTTTCGAACTTAATGATAATTCAACATTAAATAAATGGATCAATAACGTAATCTGGTGCGATGTTTTTAATTCACACTCGACTCCCTATAATATAACTATTTCACCACCAAGTTTGGAAGAGCCTGGATTGAACCGTTCGAGAATTGGATCAAGAGATCGTTTCAGATCCACAGATGGAAATATATCTGAAAGAAAAACTTCCTCAGTCGGAGCTACACTATCTAGAACGAATAGCAATAGCAGCTCCATAATGGGCTATTTTTTCCAAAACCAATATCCTGGGTCGCCTTCTGCAAATAACTCACAGTCTGGTGTATATGGTGACCATGATAATAACCCAGATTTAGAATCATCAACTGATAAGATTAAAAATGGATTCTCATTCCTTAAGATGTCGTGGAATGGCTTTTCAGCAAAAGGTAGAGAAAGTTCTGGTAAAGTGGAAAGTTCCCCAGAAATGAAGAATAAAATCGATGAGAATAATATGATATCATTTGACATTGAATTAATAGAACCTAATGTATGGAGTAGGACTAATGTTAATTTGTTCATCTTGAAAATATATCAGAAAGAGGAATTTTCATTTTTTGATATGACATCGTCCTTCTTTAAAAAATTGAAATTAAATAACAGTGAAACTATGAATAACCTAAATAATCAGTATAGTATGTATGCTGCTCCATTGTCATCATCAGTGCCATATGCATTAAGAGGCTCGATCATGTAAATATAATATAAATATCAGTAAGCCTCTTTTCATCTTTGAATGGAGACTGTAGTCAGTTTCTACCTCTCTTCCTCCTTCTGACCCCTTTTTGTTGATTATTTAGTACTATTAGATTATTGTCAGTGTTATTGTTATTGTTATTATTATATATTTATAGAATTGTTTATTCTCTCAGTTAATGTCTTCTTCTGTTGTTACCTTTCTTTTGTACTAATTCAAACCCGTCGTCATCTATTATGGGTTCATCTTTTATAGGTTCCTCCATGTCTACATCCATATCTACATCTCCTTCATCATCGTCCTCATCATCACTGTCAGCTATGTGTATTAGTTTTTTCTCAGGTCTTTCTGCTTGCTTTTGTTCAAACCTGTTGTATAATTCGTCTATTGTACTGAAATCCATTTTTTCACATTGTCTGTACAAATTAATAATACCAGCAGCTATGGGCAACGCAGAGTCATCTTCCACATTGGTTTCAAACTCATCAACCATGGCATATAACAAAGTCTCTTCAAGCAAGGTGACATCGACAATTTTCCCATTAACGAATAGCTCTACTATAATTGCTGTGATCCAGTCTCTCTTGGCAGCAGAATCGACACCACCCCATTGGTTGTCAACAGCCACTTCTAATGCGTCCCATTTGTAGACCATCATAGACACACCCAATTCAAATTTAGCTTGCTGCTTGGGATCGCTGAATGTTAGACTGGTGCCTCCAGCAGGCACTTCAACATAATCTGTTACATCTATATACTCGGTAGTCATTATTAATATTACTCTTCGAGTATTGATAGTTCTATATCGAGTGCTTGCGTACTGATACTAGCTCCCTTCACACCTAAACAACACTTGAGACTCTTTATTGATTACCTGGTGGGTTCTAGCTATCGGATCTTAAACAATATCTATCAAGTGCTCATCGCAACTTCACATTAAAATTTTTTTCATTCGTGTGTCGCGATGTGCTAGCGCCGTCTATGCAAAATCTCAACTGCATAGCATAAGAAATAAATATATTTATATAAGGGAATAAAAACGAGAGATCCAAACGAGTTCGAGGACCATTAACTTTCTAGAATTAATGCAGAGTAACCAACTTAGGTGTTATATTATTGGGTAGCCTGAACCTAGTCTCATTAGTATCCTGGTAGGTAATTGGAAATAGACTCTAGGGAGAGTGGAGAGCAGCAGAGTTTTTGACAGTGCCGGTCTTTATGCAAGTGGAACCTAAAATAAAAGCACGACAGTATAACCAGCAGTCTAGCACTACTCATAGCAATCATCTGCACCTCAATACACCATAGCCTCATATGCTGCTTTTAGCCGCCCAGGGCGGAGATACCATGTGACCACAGTCAGATCACATGCGGACCGTTTTGATGAGTAGCCTTCTTGAAAGGTTACAAGAGACCTCCTGCTATTGATGCAAAAACGGCCCTTAGAAAATACCTTTCCAAAAAACAAAGGATGATAATAATTAAAGATGCGAACACACGATCTCCAATAACGTAGAATGCAATATTTAGCTTGGCCAGTATTTATCATCCAACTAGAAATTTTGGCCAAATGAGTCTCGATGAAATTTTAGAAATTCAAAAAGAAATTAACCAAGCTCTACCAAACCTCGTAATAATTCATAAAAATTCACTGAATGATCCAGCTTTGCTGTTCCAAATTGATAAAGTCCGCAATGAAATTTTAATGCATTTGACGGAGTTAGTGGAATTGAATGACGAGTTAATTTCATTCAAGGGCAAAATCAAGTCCGAAATATCGTCACTGAATAAATACAACCTTAAATTAAACAAAATTGGAGAGTGCGCGGAAGTATTACTTTCCCAAATAAATCATAATGAACTATTATTGGAAAGACTGTCATTGCCAGATACCGAAAATGTGAAAATTGGCACTGAAAAGCCAAATGAAATTACTATCGAATCCCATTATGAATATTTTTTTAACCAATACCTAGAATTTAAAGATTCTTCAAAGGAGGATGATTTACAAGTAATTGATTTATTAAACAAATCTCAAGTTGAAATTAACAAGGATATTGTGAATTTAAAACAATTGCTGAGCCAATTTATGAATGATCAATCAGTCCTCAACCAGGAACGAGAATTATTAAAACAAAAGACAACACAAACCTTGCTGAAATTAAATGGAGCTTTGAGTCATATGAAAAATAAAAGATCTAAAATTCTGAAGAAAATTGGAATTCCAGACACTAAGGATGAGCAAATTAACAATAAAGAATATTTGTCATCATTTATATCCTCGAAATTAGAATATTGGGAACAACAATTACTTAAAAATAAGGATAAGGTAGACTATTTAAAACAACAAAGAAATTCGTGGAAAAATGCAATTGATTTGATTCATGATTTGGAGGATTCTTTAAGAGATGAATTAAAAAATACCGCTTCTTCAATTCAAAACACTACTAAAATCTTGCTTGACCAAATCAACAACACAATTAGTCACTTACAAAACATAATAAAAGATAATTCGAAAAATTTAATAGTAGAAACCCTAATATTACAAGAGATAGATGTATTGGATAGAGCTTGCACGACGTTAAGAGAGGAAGATACTCATGAAACAATTAGTGACAATGCAAGTAGTAATGTGTATACTAAGAAGTCCTTTAAAGTTCCTTCAAAATTTAAAATTGGCACTTCACCACCTAGGACTACTTTCTTCGACGAAAATGTAACTGTAGTTAAGGATAATTTAAGTTCTTTACACCTGAATGATACTATCGAACTATCAACGCTAAACAATACCAATCCCTCATCTAGTAATAATATAGCATCTAAAACGTCCCACAAAAAGAATACATAGGTATGCGAATTTTCCCTACAAGATTTTTCTGGCTATATACTCCATTTAAATCTATTGACTATATCTTATAAATATATATATATTCTCCTATATAATGAAATCCATAAACACATTATATACTATTTATTTAGGAGGGAATAAAAATGCTGGATAAACAACTACATAGGTCTCCTCTTCTTTTTTGGAATGAACATTGCAGGTGTATTATTCGTACGTCTAGATGGAACTACTCTTTTCTTATTAGGTTTATCTAAAGTCATTATTTTCTCCTTTGTTACATCTAATGAATTACTACTAGATGATGATACATTCATTGGAATAGCCGTCGGATCATATATATCTGACTCTTCCTCCTCCACATGATTTGTTTTAAGTTCATTATTTATAGATGTTAAGTCAGATTTTAGAGTTGGTAAATAATCATCATCATTGGCATTCTCATCATTCTTATCATCTTTTGTCGTTGTGGGAGGAGGGGAAGGTATACGACAGATTGTGGAACTATAATTTTTTCGTTCCAATAATGATTGTAGACTCTTCTTCCGTTTTTCAGGTTGATTATGATTTTCTATTATATCAACTTCATCTTTAAAATGTATGTGTCTTTCCTTCTTGTGATTCTTTTTTTTACTATCCGTGTTATCTGAAATATCTTTTACATAAGGAACAAATGAAGGTGTTTTCGCACTCTTTTGATCTGACTCCTTAAATATTGAAGATTTCTTCTTTGTCCCAGTGTTTACTGATGATGGTTTTTCAGAATTCTTTGTCACATTCTTCAACGATGATAAATCATCTACCTTCTTTTTCTTTGTACTATTATTACTCTTTTCTTTAAATTTCTTTCTTTTTGTTGAATTCATCTCAAACGAAGGCATATAATCATCTGAGATAGGCTCTGATCCCCTCTTTTTAACACGCCCATCATCCTTACCTCTCTTCCCTTCGAGGAATCCAGGGCTTACAGTTTCTAGCACACGTCTCTCTTTCGCATTCTCAATTAAGTGTTTCCACAATTTACTCTTTGTGAGCGACTGAGAATGACCCAAAATCCATATACTAGCTTTTGCTCTTGTAAGTGCAACATTCATACGTCTAAAATCCTTCAAGAAACCAACATTGCTTTTAGAATCATCAGCACGAACACAAGATATTATGATAATCTCCTTCTCTTGTCCTTGAAACCCATCTATGGTATTAAAATCGATTATACTCCTTATCGATGCTCCGAATACTTTAGTGAAACGTCTACGTATTGTCTGAACTTGTTCCTTGTAAGGAGATATAATACCAATCTTTCCTGTAAAATCAATTTTGTTTTCGTATTTTACAAGTAAAGATTCTACTAGTTCAAGGGCTACTCTTATTTCTTCCATATTAATGTATGACATTGTTTTGGTATTTTGTTCTTCTCGACCCGTGCAAATATCATAAAATCGATAAGGACCGAAATGGTCATCCGCATGCCACTCTCTTTTATTAATGACATCAAGATTTGGTCCATCTAACAGTCTGCCATCATAAAATTCCTTAGAAGGAAACTTACTGATATCAGGAT
Organism: Cylindricascospora bacillispora; assembly: GCA_030573655.1. Taxonomy (NCBI): domain Eukaryota; kingdom Fungi; phylum Ascomycota; class Saccharomycetes; order Saccharomycetales; family Saccharomycetaceae; genus Cylindricascospora; species Cylindricascospora bacillispora. The sequence goes on along the minus strand of JAJMDR010000011.1, from coordinate 193,045 downwards.
GCATACGATATTGCACATTCAATAAATATGGTGCAAAATTCTTTGACATACGAACAAACAATGATTGATTATATTTAAAATTTGTAGCAACACCAGACAAAACTGTTGGAGGTAATTGATTGGGATCTCCTACCATAATACAACGTTTACCACCATATCTTAGGGGAATAATTGCGGATAATTCGGTACATTGACATGCTTCATCAATAATCACTGTGTCAAACTTTGTTCCTAATGATGCCAGGACATCATGAGCAGACCCTGATAAGGTGGAACAAATTATATCACTGCTTCCTAAAATGTGAATTTGTGCATTTCTTCTATCAATATCTCTATTTCTGTAATTTAAAGTATTTTTCTCTCGCATTTCATCCTTCTGCCTACCAAGTTCATTTAAGCTTTTGTTCAATTCCCTAATTTCCAACTGCAATTTCGTTATGGCTTCAGTAGACAAGTCTGTGGCATTATCCAATTTAGCTCTCAGTTCTCTTCTTTTAGTAACAGCAGTTCTGAATTTCTTCTCTAGTTCTGGATCATGCTGAAATTCATAATTTTTTTCACTTAGTTGCTTGTCGACCAATTCTTCTAGTGTAACATCTTTCAGTGAAGCACTGACTACGTCTGACCTACCAATACGAACAATGTTTGGTTTAAATAAGGTTCCATCAGGACTAGCCAACCCTTCTTTCAGCCTTATACATAATTCATCTACCGCTGCGTTACTCGGTGCACATATTAGGACCTTCTGGCGTTTGTAAAGTTGTTCTATAGATATATTTTTCTTTACTGAAGGTGTTTGTATGACATTAGTTGGTTGAGTACGCATAATGGACAAAAAGTAACCGACAATTCCTAGAATCGTTTTCGTCTTACCTGTTCCTGGAGGTCCTTGAATTAACGAAAACCCTTCCTTGTGAACTGTATGAACAATTGCCTCTGCTTGTGAAGTATTTAAACTATAATTTGATTTCACAGATTCAATAGTATCTTGCGGTACCTGAGTTGGCGGCCCTGGTGTTGCACTCAATATTTGACCAACCAAATCATAATACTCTAATGATTCTAATGTAGCGTATTCTCGCTCAACTGTTGTCATTTGCATCACCTTCACAGCATGTATTTCAGATCTGAGATTCAAAAATTTACTAAATTTATGATCTCTGTGAATTCTTAATGTAATGTCAACGTTATCACCTTTCGTATTCTTAAGTGTCTTGATCTTAGCCAGACAAGTGAATTCAGCCTTCCGAAATCGATCAGTTGTTAAATTTTGACCTGCCCTGTAATCGGGGAAGTAGGCCAAAACAATCAAATCCGATTCTGTAATATCACACGATTTGAGAAGTTCCTTAGAAATAGAAGCATAGACATCATAAAAATCTGATACAGCAACTCTATTTCCAATAATAATACTGAATGGTTTATACTCTTCTCTATCTCTGGCAGAACACATGCCTTGCCATGCTTCTAATAACAAAAGCGGCCTCATAATCTTTTGATATTCAACTGCGGAAGAGAAATTATCTTTAATATCCACGTATTTAGAAGCACTATCCTCATCAGGATAATCACTCCTACGGGTATAATCCCATTTCAACATTATTTCATAAAACGGATTCAGATTAACCGTCAATCTTTTCCTCATATATTCTTCTTCCATCTTTGCACGTTCCTCAGCTTTTTGTTTTTGCAAAGCACGTCCTGATAGATCGATGGTTTGTATACTTTTCTCTTTTGTCTTGGCACTTGCAAATAAGGCCCTAGCAGATTCTATATCATCGTCACTTTCTTCACTACTACTGTCTTCAGTTTGTTTTTCTTTTCCGGTAGTTTTCGAATGGAACACACTAGTTGATGGAGGATGAACTACTCTATTATTTAATAATTGTCTCCTTGCCAAATCCATTTGGGATAATGGCTTTTGGAACTTAGTTGTTTTCATAACAGAAGAAGATGGAGGTTGCAATGTACCAAAATTTGTTATTTTAGGTTGGGTTGATCTAGGTCTATTCATCAAAGAAGACGCAGATGCTTTTCTTTGAAGAAATTCGACCTTAGATTCAATAAATTTAGATTTGTTATTGGATTCTGGTTCATCATCATCCAACAGAGAAATCACATTAGTTTTCCGTTTATCCTCAAGTTTTTCTTTTTTTATTGCAATATGGCTTTCTACTATCTTATTGACAAGTTCCTCATTAAATAGCTTTGCCTTATCCAGTATTTCTTTAGATTGAACGGAAGATAATTTATTTGAGTATTTCTTTGCTTTACATGCATAGTTTGTCATTAAGGCTATGAGGGGGTCGTCAAATTTTATGCCACTTTCATAAGCCAAATCTGATGCACTTATTATCACAGATACACAAGATTCTAATAGAGCATCATCACTTAAACGTAACCAATATAACATACTTTCGAAAGAGGAAAGAATACTTTCGAACATATTTTGTGAGTTATCTGTGTTAATATTATTGAATTCTCTGTAGGAACTAATTAATACCTTACTAAGATCAAGTGTATCTTTCGTGAAGTTTTCCAATTCAGAATATTCATATTTAGTCGCCCATACAAGGGTATTTTTGAATATCCTATCCAAAAACTTCCAACAGATCTTCCAAAATGATCGGATTTGCAATTCACTATTGTTTCCTTTTAAGGAATCATAATGGGAGAATATCCCGTCTATGGGGTCAGTAAATGTACCTATTACGTCAGTTAAAACCTTAATTGCCTTAGGACATGGTTCAAAAAAACCAGAATTTATCAATCCTTCAAGGACAAAAATAATAGAACTTAGACTATTGGGTAAATTTGCAGTAAATAAAGAACGTATACCTTCAAACCTACCTTGTACATCGAATGTGTCATAAAGAATATTAGTTGCTGTTTGAGACAATTGAACATTACTGGAAAAAATACAAGACCAGAACCCCTGTGAGGCATCTGGATCACAAATGATTTTTGATAATTCATTTGGTAAAATATCACCAAATTTCTCTAGCAGTTTAGCTGAATATTCAAAAAAATTTGCAACTGTTTTATTATGTTCAGTTACTGCAGAACTCTTTGAAGGGACTGTTATAATCCCAAATACGTTTTTATACGATACTAAAAGATGCTTTGCCAACAAGGGTCCATCATGAAATGATCTCAATTCCACATCATTCGAAAGCTTCTCCAAAATAGTATGATTCCAAGGAAGCTCATTAAAATTTTTCCCCGAGTATAAGGCGAATGTCCTCTGGCATAAAAGAAGAATATCAAAGTCAAGACATTTCGTTACCATTTTCATGGTTGATATTGAGACAGATGTTGCAGAATTCCCCAAATTGGGATAAAATTCTTGTACATGGGTAATAGATCGGATTATAATACCTTGTATCATTGGATTATTCAGTAGAGCTCTTGAGTCGATTTTGGTATATAGAAATGTTTCAAACTCATCCTTTTTATAAAGCATCTTTCTATCATCATCTTTTATTGACAATACTGCATTTAGTAATGCAGTTGCCGAGTTCATTAGGCATGCTTTTGGGATTGATTGTAAAGACGGTTGATTAGCAATAATTCTTAAAAAAGTCAATGATACTTTCTTAACCATTTGGATTCTCTTCGAAGCAGAAATAGATCTGTAAAATGGTAATGTCCATGATAGCAGATCTTGAACGGATCCACTTAAGCTAAATAATGTTTCGATATCATCTCCTAGAATAGGATTTTTCTGTAAGTTCAGCAATTTTTGAGAAAACATATCACCTTCAAATATGTTGTCAATTATGCTATGAAATGTATACGGTTCAATTAGTGACCAAAATTCAGAACCAAACTTGTCTAGAAATAGCTCTAATGCTCTTAGTAGATATTCAATTGGCTTATCTTTATTTGATCTGGCTAAATGGTTACACCATAATATAAATAAGGATTGGATGTTGAATTGAAATGATTTTTTTAATGAATCATAATTTTTTGGTTTGACGTAATTTTCGATTAATGCGTCCTTTGAGAATAATGCAAATATTGGTGTAAGACGAGACCAGAATTGTGATATTACAGTGTTTGTCCAATTCACGGGATTTTGTAAAAATAAGTAGTGTATATTTACTTCTTGTAATAAATCAGGTGTCAACGTTTCTGACGTTATGATGTAGTTCGTTGTATGTAAGTGTTTCAAAAATTTACATGCCCAATCCATTTCATCTTTTGTCCCCTCACTCCAACAATAGATGACACCAGACAGGAATGTTTTAATACCATTTTCATGTTTGAAATCCAAGAGTTCATTATTTGATTCATAGAAATATTTAAATATGGCGTCAAAGGCTGCTTTAATGTTTTTGTCTAATCTCAACATGTGAGGTGTGCATATACATTCAAATAAAGCATTTCTGATCTCTGTCGATATCACGACATCATTTCCTACCACAGATATGTTTCTCAATATAGGAAATAAGACTTTAACTCTCCAATCACAGACGACATCAGTAAATTTCGAGACATGCTCATGTGGTACATGTCTCATAATAGCAAAATAATGAGTGATTCTACATCTTCCTCTAGTAAACGACAAAATACAATCTTGACATTGATGTAAGCATCTATAGAATTTCTTCTTCAACCATTCAGCAGTTTCTTGTTCATTAAAGGAAAATATTGTTAAACAAAAAGTGGAGATAGGCTCAATGATAGGATCACAAAACAAATGATGCTCTACGGGTAATAGGGACAATAATTGCAGAAGTTCACTCAAGAGTTTAGATTCGGTGATATTGTGATTTTGTCCTTTATACACTGAGGATATTACCGGAGTGAATTGTTTGGCCTTCTCGTAAACTTCATCAACAGGGACAGTCATAACTTGACTGATGGTACCATATACTTAGAAAAAAATACTGGTTTATTATTGGCTAAGAAGATTGTATTCTTCCAAACCTTTAATATTATATAAAATAGATCTCTGCTAGTCGAATAAAACAGCAATCAATAATTTTTTTCTTATTTTGAAATCAAAACTTTAAAACGACGATATGAGATTGAGTTTGATCACTTAAACAAGTACTCGTAATCGTCGTCGTCTTCTTTCATATACTTTCTTTCTGTTTTATGACTGCAACCGAATAGAAATTCCAGTAGTTCTTCTCGAACTTCCTTCTGAACCGTATTTTTTTTCATATGAGTATCAAAGTTTATTTCGCGATGCGATGAGCTTTAAGATACTGGGAAGAAATATTAATAGTACATAATGAATACTACACAAAAAATAAAAGAAAGCTTAGTCTACAAAGTCTGATGGCTGTTGCTGAAAAGCATCACTTTACCCTTTTTTTTCTTTTTGTTATAGTTGTTGTTACTACGACCAGTAGTAGAGTTCTCTGTGTCTTTAGACTCCAAGACGTCATTGGAATTTGCCCGTAGCTTCTGTAACAACATTTCCTCGAATTCTTGGTTTTCTTTGGAGACCTTTTCATCAGGAATCACTGTGATAGAGGTTCCCCAAATGGTTGTTTCACGATAACCTCTTCTAGAATTCTTTGAAGCATCCTGCGTAAGTTCCGCAGCAGCCATTGAGGGGTGCGGTAACGATACCAAATTCCGAGAGGCTTTTGGATTTATTTGTATAATATCTCTATTATAATAAATATCGTCATTTTCCATTTTGTAGAAGTTGGCATGTTCTCTTTCCATTCTTTTTTCCGAAATTATTTTCTGTTTATCCTCTCTTTGTCTTTTCCAATTCATTTTCCTTCTTCTTTCTTTTAATTCGTGACTGAATTCTTGGTAAACATCTCTTGATAAAACATCTGAATTTCTCCAATCTAATTCTACGAAGGCAATGTCAGCACCGAAAGGTAAATGTGAAAAGTATTTATATTTGCTAACGATGCTTTCCGTTACAACGTAGTCATAGTGGACATTCTCAACAATATTATTTAATTCAATTGGAAAATTACTGTATGTTCCAAATTCCCGCAGTAAAATCTTTATATCTAATGGATTCAAAAAATATCTAGTAGATGACCTGGGAACTGTTTGATAAAAGAAAAAAGCATTGCTATCCCTGTATAAATCTTTTAGGTTATCGCTCAATGATAGTTTTTGTAAACAGCCGGTCACATCACCATTAGTCTTTTCTTCTGAAATGTTTTCATTTACTAATTTCGCTATCTCCTCTTCAATATTCGCTATAGCTTCTTCCACATATTTCCCTGAATCTGGATACAAAGTGCTATCTATAGAATACTGAAGTTTGATATTTTCAATGTCCATTTGATAATATTCCAAAGTTGTCTTATAAGTTCCTTTTATGATATGTGCATAAGGAGTCAAAGTAGTATTTTCGATTGAAGGAAAATTTCCAATACGCAAAGGATCTGTATTAGCATCAACAGGAAGAGCCAATAAAGATCCATGGGGTCGACACATCAATTTAAACTGACATGGAGATCCCGGAATTGGTTTATCTGATTTATCATTCGCTATTTCAGATTCATTTTCAAATAAAACAGGCTTTATATTATGCTCCTTAATCACACTACCACAAAGTGGACAATCTTTATGTTTCTTCTTCTTCTTCTTGTAACCTAAATCTGTCTTGATCTCATCTTCTATAGAGAAGAAGTGTAAGAGACAACTGTAACAAAAAACATGTCCACAAGTAACCATTCTTGGAGCAATAGGTACCTCACTCAAACAAATCGGGCAGTTGTGATTAGGTGGCATTAATACTCTTATTATTTTATCCTGATCCACTGGTTTATTAGGATCAAGAGTCTGTTCAAGATAGTCAAATTCATTTCTCACAATTAATCTATAGTTTGCATTAATGAATGAATCACCATGTAAATTGACATGTTTGGTCTCAACAATCTTCCTTGGTTTGTGCTTTCTGAACGTTTTATCATCACTTCTTTTTATATCAGGAAGTTGGAAATCTAACAAATGATTTATTGAAACTTGAGTTTTCCTCCCATTGTGCTTAAAATTTCCATTTTCCAATTCCTCTTTAATAGAAATATCCAAAACTTCCTGTGAAGCACGACCAAACCGTGGTTTGGGGTTTTTGTCCCTTTTCACATTATCAGAGCTCTTCTTTTTTCTCATACTACCAGAACTATCTCTTCTTGAATCACGAGAAGGTTTATGCCCTGGCTTTTTATGTTCATTCTGTTGGTATCTCATAGAATCATGAACTTTCACCTCTCTATTACCACCAACTTTGTCATCTTCAACATCTGAACCCATACTCTAATTATCAATCTACTTGTTTGGGTGAGACCTGATAATACGGGTGAAAAAAGGAAAGAGACTTCAAAAACACACTCAATATCAGCCAACAACGGGGACTGAATTGTGTAAGGTCGACTTCCGTCTTTACTAGGACCTTTGCTTGCTTTATTGCTCGGCTTATAGGTGGTCTTCTTTATTAGAATTGAAATTTCATACACGCTTGCAAATAGATAGTGTCAAGAGAAATTAGTGAAGGCGCTATCAAAAACATTATTCAATAGAACACTCGATGTATTTACAGAATGGCAGATATTTCCACCAGCTCATTCTCTATTTAGCCAATAAATAGTCATTATAGCTACTTAATTAACCTATTTAAATGTTCTCAACTGGCAGACAATCATCCATACAAGCTATTTTTCTTACCCAATATTGAACAAGTAGTGGTAATGACACCAGTATGCCTGCAAATTGAGCATAGAATGGTTGTGAAATGATACCCCTTTGACCTCTAGAACAATACTCTAGAATCTGGGTAGACAACTCATGAGTTTTGACTACCGGTGCCCAAAATTGCCTTGGAGGATTGAAACCGCAAAACATATTGGTATTTAATTGACCAGGTAAAACTAACAACGTTCTGATGTTCGAGACTTTGTCAGTCATCAATTCGAAAGAATAAGACTGGAAAAATGCCATAAAAGCAGCTTTGCTGGCAGAGTAACTGGCAACCCGAGCAGGTGAAAGAATTCCCAGTATACTACAAATAGCGACAACATAAAATTGGCGTTGACTAGATGATTGAGGACTTAATTCTTGAATTAATTTGACATGAGCAAAAACATTAATCTTAAATAGGTTATCAATGCTAGAGGTGGAGACAGAGGTTAAATTATTGTATTTTGTCCTAATTCCTGCATTACAAATTAATAGGTTAATCCTATCTCCATAAGATCTTTTTAAATTATCGACTAAAACTTGTAGTTTTGAATCATCAGACAAATCACAATTTAAATTTAAGAGCCTTGCATCTTCTATAGTTGAATCGGTCAAATCAACATTTATAACAGTTATAGTTTTATATTTATTGAGCAGGTCGTTGACTATAGAGTTGCCTAAACCTCCACTTCCACCCGTAATAATGACCACTGGATTAACTAGAGAACTTAGATCTTTCCATTGTACCTTGCCATAAGTTAAAAGCCATCGATTGTACTTGAAGAGTAACTGAAGGGAAATCGAATACACGATAAATATGCTATAAATAAAATAGGAAACGTTTCTTGGTTCAAAATAAGAATAGATATAAATGTGAATTCAGAAATCCTGTTAGTAATATAGATATAGGGACGACAAAATATGGTTAAACTGCACTAAACATACGGTTTCCATAAAAGTAAGGGCAATATTGGATATAATAAACAAGGTCTAACAATCCAATTGAATAATAAATCGATGTTGAATTCCATGGACACGTCACTATTTTGTTTATATGCTGTTTGTGTAATTTCTATCTACTGAGTTGCACTTTGTTTTGTTTTGTTTTGTTTGGCAACAAAGTTACATACCAAAATGATATTTTAATAATATATAATTAGCGTAGATAAAGGTGCGATTTAATGTTATTACATATAATTATTTATGCTGAAGTGTCCTTATTAGATGTGTATTTTGAGGAGATACACGATACTATTATTTGTCTATTTGCGATCTCCGGGTGACTTAATGCTAGTGTAGCTTTATCTGATGATAACAGCTTTATCTTCTTGCCCTTGATAATTTGAACAGGTTTATAATTCACCAATGATTCTTTGGTGTCTTGAATTTCATATATCTGGACCAAGTTATCTCCTATCAATATAAGATGGTCATCAATGAATGAAGCACCAATACAACAGAAATCTAAAATTAAAATATCTTCTTTCCAATTATTTATTTGTCCAAATTTATTAATCTTCACCACTGCTTCGTCGTAAACTAATAAATAATTCTTCAGTACACCGTTCATCTTGAAACAAGTGACTGGTCTTGCCTTGTTAGTAACAATATCTTTTTTTACTTCTTCAATTAGACCTTCAGTAGCGTTTGATCTTTGAGAATAAGTGGGTTGAGAGGTCGGGTATGAAATATCCATGACTGCCTTGAATGGGTTCGAGCCAAAATAACCATTATGTAAATAATTGCAAATAGGTGGATCATTTAAAAAAGATGGTAAATTCATACCTTCATCCCCAAATGAATCCTGAAATAAGACAACACTCTTAGTAGTGCAAACTAGAAAGCACTTTCTAAAAATAATAATATCTTCAATTTCTGTATTGGTGAGATTCATCCCATTACCTGGCAATTTATATTGCTTATAATTCTTAAAGTGTTTAAATATGTTAGTTAACTGGTCAAATTCAGGTGTCAGTATAATAAGTCTACCCTTGCGTTCGTAGATTATATGTTTTGAATTCCCAAAATCATCCGATAATTTAAAAAAACCTACTTTCTGATCTAAAACTACACCGATAACTTGATTATCTGTTAGATATTTCGTTGGATTGTAATATGCTCCTAAAATACTTGGGATGTTAAAATAGCATAACTTTCTTCCATCAAGCACAAACAATAACCCCAGCTTTGTATTGACTTCTAACTTCCTAACATCAACGGTTTGAAGCACTTTCATGAAATTTTTATTCCCGTTTGTTAAACATTTCAATAGAACGCCATTACTAGTAGCAATCAAAAAAAATTCATCACCTTCAATTTCGAAAGTAGTGGAGCAATAAATAACACATTGAGAAATATTTTGTAATTGATTCTCATATATTCCTAAATCTGTCTTTGCGAAGTTCCTTATTCCTATATCTATTTCTGATCCTTCTGGTGTCACATACAGATTTAAAGGAGCATCTTTTTCATTGTATGCAAACTGGGCTGTCAGAACCTCTAAAGAAAAGGGCATTACATCATTCTTTTTTCTCAATTGTTTAAAACATTTCATAAAAGCTTCCATCCACAGATCCCATTCTTCGTGAGTAGAAGTACTGAATATGAAAGAGTCCGTAGTGGCAGTATTCCTAATTTTAAAAGCAAAATCTGTTTTGACTGGTGCATCATTGGATATAGCAGTTAATTTATGCCTTTCAGTAGTCGGAGTCCCATTGTAAATACTTTTTGCAGCATTCTTTAATGACGGTCTTACTGAGCTTATTGGTGTTGTGGTTGTAGATTGAGGTAACTTATTGTCCCTATGAAAAGAACTTCGCACGGAAGTGATTCCGTTTCCTGATTCATCTTGTGTTTTTTTCATCTCCAAACTTAAATATTCAATGGGAATGGGCCTCTCCAGTAACTTATACTTTTGACCATACATTTTTGTAACTTCCTCTGTAATTAAAAAGCAATTATCTAATAAAGCTATAAATACAGGAGTTGACTCGAGCCATAATTCTCTTTTTTTTAATACTGTCCCAGCCATTATTAACTTTCTGTTGGGGTCTGTCAGACCTAATGACAACTTATCAATATTTGATTCCGACGTGTTTGGTTTATCTCCAACATTTATGTAACCAGTATTATTAGTACTGCTTCCACTAAATACTAACTGTTTGGAAAACTTTATTAACTTACGTCTATCTACTGCTATGCCATGAACTCTGTCAACTGTTGCATTTAATTTTTCAACATCCTTGATAACCAATTTCAAATATTCATTATCTTCCATTGATGGATCAGTATTTTTCAATATAGATTGTAGAGTAATTGGCATATTCTGTAAGGATTTGAAAAATCCACCGAAGAAAATAACGTCATGGTACATTTTGGACCTTGTTACTTCAGGTGAATTGTCGACCTCCCTCAACCACCTGGCAAACTTAGTATTATTTAGCTTTTCCCATGTAATAATTTCATGGACTGTAGCCATTTCTTCCGCATATTTTATATATATATCTTGAGCTTCATGACACCACTTAATATAAATTTTACCTATACCATCAATGAATTTCCCACGAGTTTTTAACTTCCAAAATAATGGAGAGAGGAGATACTTTTTATGTAAATCAATCAATGGAATGAAAATATTAAAAGCCATTGAGGCAAAGTCAGGGTCGTTTGGTAATAAAGTAGGATCAAACTTCTTTCCATAAATTTCGATTGCAGCATTAGCTAAATTTAGAGACTTTTCCTCTAATACTATCAAGTCAAAAATAAAGCTCTGCCTTTGAATCTCCCTTGGATTAATATCTGCTAAATCTTCAGGAGTTAATTTCCAATAGTCAGACCATAATCCTACAGATTTATTTATAATTTCTGATAATTTCAATTCATGCCTGTTGCTGTAACCAGAAAATCTACTGGAACAGCAATATGAATAACAACATGATAAAGTATTGTCATCAGTTACATTATTACTGTAATAATAATTATCTAAAAATGAATAGCATGGCAATAATTCTGTAAAAATACCAGAAATATCCAAGCCTGCAACTACTACTGTAATTTCTTGCTCATCCTCGTATTCGAATCGGATAGCTTTTTGAGTCAATAACGATTGCATAATCTTATCTACATTAGAATCGATAATATCTTGGTCAAAACGTTTAGGCATTTGAAATTCTAGCAATAGTTGGACAATTTTAAAAAAATCAATTTTAGTAAATACACATTCATTAAACCATTCAAAATATACCTTTAATAACCATTCATAGATATCAGATATTCGATAGACACTATAACATTGGTACAATTTATGTTCTACTAGTGAGTCAATAGAAAATGGTTGTGTTGGAGCCGTAATGCTGGGTGCATATTCTAAAGGTTTTCCACCCAACAATGAATTAAAACTGCTTGCCTTAGTGGTAGTACTATTGTTGAACGTATAATCTGAAATTGAAAAACGACTCTCTGAAGTAGTTGAGATATTTCTGGTTGATTGTATCTGTAAGTTTTCAGAGCTGAAAGATTGGAGTCCATGTACTGTCCCATAATCTTGTGTGTTTATTCCGACTGTATGTGAGTGGGACTCGAATAGGTTAAGCTTGTGCTTTGGGGGTGAAGGAGGTTTACTTGGTTGTGGTATTACAATATTGGCCGATGTATCTCCGATAAATGGTGATTTGTAGATGTGTGTCTCTATTACATGCGTATTAATCTTCCTAAAGTCATCTTCTCCAGTGAATGGGGATTTATAACTAGACTGCTGAGTAGGTAGATGATCTTTAACGGGCACAGGAGGAGGTAAAGGAGGTGGTTTCCTTCGTAGTCTTCCAGGGGAGTCTGTTTGAGAAGACAATCCACTATTGTTAAACGAGTTAAGCGGTGTCTTCGATGTTTTTGGTGACCGTATCGGAGTTCGAGGAAGATTATTCTGCCACTGTGAAAGATTTCCTTCAGTGACAGGAGTCCAGCCAATAGATACTGAACTATCTGTTTGATTCTTCGTATTCCGAGCAGCAATTTGCGTTTCTAAAAATGAATCCCTGGTAATTAATGGCGGTAACTGGGGTAGTTTCACCGAATTATCGTGAATATTCATAGCATTTCCATCTTCAAATTGCATTGTCCCTAATTTTTTGGAGATCTAGTTGAGTTCCGCCCATAAACAAAGTGCCTTACCACTTTTTATAATTATATCGATTTTGAACAATATACGGATCTTTTGGGTAGCAGATTGTTAGTTTATTGTTTTAGTGGTGATTTGTTATATAAATAGGACCACAAATTCGAAGTTTTGAGATTCGCTGAAATTTATTAAATTTCACTCTTGTCTATCGAAAAGTGTCAGATAATCTCTGAGTTAAAAAAAAACACGCAATATTCAGCGATTGAAGTAATCTTGTGCTGGAATCTGGTATTTATAAGGGCATTGAAAGTTGGTGGTAGAAATCTGTAATGTTAAGTAGAAGGGCAGTAAGGTTGACTTTGCCAAGGTCGGTGGCAAGACCATGTATGAATCAAATTGTGAGCAGAAGATTATATTCTGCCGGTAGTAAGTACGGCAATATGAATAATGATATGAATAAGGTTATTGGTGGTATTATTGCAGTTGGTGTTGGTGCTTTGGCATACAATTTTGTGAGTCCTGACAAAATAAAAAAGCCAATTGAAAAGAAGGTGGGAGACAATCAACCCAACACTGTATCTGAATCTGAACCAGAAGCTGTTGTTGAGGAAGAAGAAGAGATCACAGCTATTTCTAATAATGAAATAGAGTCTGGACCAGAAGTGATAGAATCAATTCCAGATGACGCAAAACAGAAGAATAAGATTGGAGAACAAAAAGCTGATGCTGATGATATCAAAACTCAAAATATTGAGGAAAGTACTTTAGGGGCTACAGAGGAGGATGTGAAACAAGAAGGTGCATATAACCCCGAAACCGGTGAAATAAATTGGGATTGTCCTTGTCTTGGCGGTATGGCACATGGACCTTGTGGTGAAGAGTTTAAAGAAGCATTTTCCTGCTTTATTTATTCAGAAGCTGATCCAAAGGGTATTGATTGTGTGGAAAAGTTTCAGCATATGCAAGATTGTTTCAGACAACATCCTGAACATTACTCTGAGCAATTGAAAGAGGAGGAGGAAGCTGCTGCTTTGTATGATGCTGATAATCAAAGTGAACCAGCAGGGGCAGATTCGGAGATGATAACTCCAGAAGGTTTACAAGAGAATAAATCTGAAGCCATCGAATCTAAACCCGCAAATATTGGAATCAATTCTGAAGATATCAAAAACAAGACTGAAGATACTGAAATAGTAGATTTACCATTAGATGCTGAAGAAGAAGAAGAGGCAGTTCAGGTTGGTGTTGATAGTTCCGAAGGTAATTGATCGTTCTATCATACCGTACTTAGCCCAACTTTATGTAGAAATTGTCAGTTACTTGTAAATATATAAAGACAAATGTAGTTTAACATACCAATTCATATATGTATATCGGATTATACTTTCCATTTTGATCTTCTTTCCACAATATGTCATTTTTAAAGGCTACCCGAAGTTTACTGCTTACTCCCGCCACTTCATATATAGGCACTACTACAAGTTTATTCTTACCGATAAATAAATTAGTGTAGGAGTTATTCAACTTCTTTAGAACATAACCATTAATTTCACAGTAATATTCCAATACATCTTTAAAAGTTGTAGTGACTTTACGTAATGGAATGTTTTGTACTGTGTACTCCTCCTCCTTTGGAAAAGTATCTGAGACGTAATTGTCGAGGCTCTCTATATTTAAAAGCCTTTTAATATCAAGAGTTTCGTCATAATCTAATTTATCTAAGGAAGTCACTGAAAAACTATCAATAAATTCATATATTCCTTTAATTTCCTGTACTTCACACTCTTTTAGAGAAGTTGAATGGAATGACATATTAATAGCCCATGATAACCATGATATTAAAGAAGCTAAATGATTTTTCCCATATAGGAGCCATTGACAGATAATTTTTCTCAATTCATTGAAGATGCATTTCATAATTGATGCATAATCATCTGCCGTGAAATAGTTAATATAGTTTCTTGTTTGACGAATAAAATAAAATGTTCCAGACTCCGACGAACTTTCTATTCCATCTTCTAATTCAATTAATGGATCGAAATGTTTTTCCCATAATTGATCTACATATTTGGGTAGAAAGTGAACCTTCACTAATTCTTTAAAGGTTTTTTGGCCTATTACTTCCTTTATAATATCAAGTGCATCTGTATTTATAATAGGAGACTCTCGATGATACCAATTTTCAAAATATCCCAATAATTTTTGAATGATTATTGATTTAATGCATTTTATGATGTCTTCATCAAGGAAGAGCAATAAATTAAAAATCCAAACACCTATAAATTCTGAAGATTCATTTAAATTATGTGATTCCAAACCATTTAATAATTTTATTGCAATATATTTATTTATGATATGATCCCAGCAATTAATGTATTTCAAAATTGTTTCAAAATTAAATAACTTATCAGATACAAAATCGATCGATTCCTGAGTGAATTGAAAATCTTCCCAGATAGGCAGCATCTGATAATATATTAAATTGAATATTGTAGTTTGCACTTTATTCAACTGAGCATCACTTGACGAACGGTTTGTATCTGTGCGATAACTTAATATTTCAACCAAAGGTCGTAACTCATTTAACAAAATGTTATCTGTATCTAATAATTCTTCCAAGTTAGGTTTCTCAAATGTAGTATTGATCAATTTCGCTAACAAGCAGTCCAATACAGTTTCATCAGATATACATAGGATAGCATTTGCTTTTTCCCGGAAAGTGCTCGAAGAAGACATTAAATTTTGAACATCGAGCAAAATATCTTCATCTAGTTGGATCTTGTTTAACTCTTGATATACTTGGGGCAATGAATCTTGTAACTGAGAAATCTCGTCTTGGTTTATCGTAATATCGTCAACAAGTTTCAATATCTTGGTTGTTATTTTGGGATCCTTAGATAACTGATTTATATTCATTTTATGATGAATGAATTTAATAGATTTGAGTCTTTTTGACAGTTGCTCTATTTTGTCATTAATTTCCTGGCATGTTTTATCCATAGGATTTCCTTTCCTATGAAAAGTTATTGTCGGCAGTTCATCATTAGAACTCGACTGATCATCATACGCATAATCTTTATATCTCTGGCTTAACATTCCAATACCGGCAGTACCTACAGGTCTTTGTTCTACCGAAATTGGTGCTGATATACCTTCACCTTCTCTACCCAATCCCTGACCTTGGGAATACCCCATTTTAGATAACAACTTCGCACCAATCCCATATCTCTTAACCAATCCCTCAGAACCATTATCAAGAGATTCTTCATTTGCTTTATGTTTTTTGTAGTTCATAATGTTGTGTTATTTGCTGTGTTGGCTTTTCTCTTTAATTGTCAATTGTTAGTTCATTGACGGTCATCTCAAAACTTTTCTGGATTAAAGTTATTGAAGGATTGAATTTTTACATCAAGAACTAGGATCTACACAAGGTAAGTGAAACACCCCATATATATGTGATGAATGGACACCAATGACGGATGGTTCGAGAGAAGTTTTTGTGGATACCGCAAGAAGGGTCCTGACGGAAGCTCAAATATTATGTAACGAATCGAACAAAAGACTATTTGATCTGAAACAAGAATTGGCAAACTGGGATCAAGAAATATCGCGGTTGAATTTTGTTATAGATTTTATGATATCCCAGGCTAGATTTTTACATGATAATGTGTTGAGGCTAAGTATAGGACAGGGGCTGATCACTAGAGAATGGGATAAATTGGTTAGTATCGATTTAATAAGGGATCTTAACTTCTGGCAAGAAAAGATCACCATGGAAGTGAAAAAATTGAATGGAATGATTAATGTATTAGACCAAACTTCTCAAATGAAGTTAGGTGACTATATATCTACCGAAAATGTTAATTTATTGAATAGTAGGTTGACTGAACTTCCTTTTATCGAAAAACACATGGATAACATAAAGTCTCAATATGCTAATATGGTGAAAAAGGTACAAGATCACTTAATGAATGGAAAATTGAAATCATTGAAATCTTTTTTTGACTTGAATTTCAATTCTACAACGGATGTTTTGGCTGAATTATACCAAAAGAACATTAAAGAGTTAGAGATTGAATTGGTAGATTTCTTAAGGTCTCTAACTGATCATTACGATAAATGTAAGTTGTTACAATCTAGAGAGGATACACTCCAAGAGGATTATAAAGACTTGTTTGATATTGTTTCACGGGATAATGCTGAATTAGACTCGATTATGGAGAGTTTAAATGCTACCATTGAGGATGTAGATAAATTAGCACAAGAGATAAAATTATGTCTGAACAAGAAAAGGAAAGAAAAATTACAATTGAAAATTCAAATGGAGGAAATATTGAATGAGTTTAAAATACAGACGGAATATTTGAGTATCTTTAAAGATATTTCAGAATTAATTTCAAACTATAAGAAAAGCTGCAAGAAAGATATAGAATTTATCAGAAACTTGTGTGAATTCTACGTAAATTTTGAAAATAGTTACCAGAATTTACTTCAGGAAGCTGAGAGAAGGCGAATGTTAGCTGAAAGAATGACCTCTATAATAATAAGCTGTCAGCTAAAATTACAAGATTTGACTTTGGAAGATCAAAAAAAGAGAGAGCTATTTCTGTTAGAGAACGGCGATTTTCTACCGGAAAACATATGGCCCGATAACATTGATGATTTTGCACCTTTATACTCTTTAGAATTTAACGTTAAAAAAATATAATATATATTATTGGGTACATATCTTCATTAGCATTCATGGATTAGACGTAATGATATTAATTGGGTTTCGACCTTGAACAGAGTTTTGGCCAACATATTTATCAAATAGGATCACATCTCTATCAGATTCTTCACGTCTCCCAAATGATGTAGATGCGATATAGTTATTGAAGGTACCTCTATCCCAAATAGTAAAGGTTTGACGTTTGTTTAAACTTCTTTGAGATATTTGTCTCGAACTCACTTTAGTTAATGACTCCATGTTCATTGATCGTATGTCTATATGATTTCTTTTGATTTCTTCTTCAAAGTTTAATTCGAATAATTCCACTAGTATTTCATGAGAATCTTTACTTTGCGGTGTAGGGCACAGTTCATAATGAAGTATCAAACACCTACTCAATACTGTAACTAATTCATCAAAAGATGAAAGCAACTTTGTTATATCATTTTGATCATATTTAGCTGTTAATTCATCCTTTAAGAAAGCCTTATATTGTGACATACCCCCATTAACAGGAGCAGATATTGCACCAGTAATATTCCTAGATAATTCACTAAAGAGATCGGAATATTCCCCTTGATCTTTGATAGCTTTAAAACACATGTTTTCTAAGCCGCATAAATCCTGTATTTTTATTTGTAATGATTGAATAGCATTCTCTAAAGGAGATAGTTTTTTTTTGCTTAACTGAATAATTTCTGAACGATTCATTAAGGTTGGAAATGTCGTTATCGTAACGTAGGTGTATTCCTCAACCCATAAATCAGTTACAGATGTAAATCCTGTCAATCTACGAACGTTACTAAATGTTCTCAGATCTCTATTTTCAATATACATCCTAATTTTATTGTTGATAGAGCTTCTTCTATTGCTGTTTGAATATTCATCAGAAATAGTAAGTCTCGGTTCCACACTTATTACATGAATAAATTTACCCATTGTGGGCTTCATAAGTAATCCATCGGCTTCCTCTTGAGTCTTTACTATTGTTGAACCATGATACATTTTCAGTAACCTGTTGTGCATTGAGGAGATATGTTCAAATGGTAAACCTTCGAAGATATAGGATCTGCTTCTAATGGACAAAGGAAAACCATAACCCATAAAAGATACTTTGAAGTATGTTGGAACCAATCTATCAACAGATTGTAGTTGTGTGTAGATCGTTGCTATTTGATCATGAACAAATGCCAACCCGTTCAGATCATAGTTAATTTGGTCGTATGCATTTATCAAATCCTTATAGACAGATAGTGCCTTCTCTAACTTCAATCCCCTAGCAAAATTTCTCGAAGCTTCTTTATATAAGTACTCCTTCCTCTCGAATGATGACTGCTCTGGCATTGGTGGATATGGAATAGAAGGAAGTAGATCATTTGGATCCCATGCATAGGTACTAGCCAACAATTCTAGTCCTAGGGCAGCTTGAACATAATCCTTCTTTTTAATAAAGTGGATGAATAAATCATAAATCATCTTGTGGAATAATTCAGGTCTGTTAGCATCGAGTAAGTATCCAAACATTTCTATCTGTCTGGTAATTCTATCATCATCAAATTCAGGTGTCCCAGGTATCTTATGTATTTCGTTAATTATGTACATGAATCCAAGCATCTCCTTTAAAAAGTCCAAAAGCGGTTGATATAATTCGTCAGTTGGTGGAAGTCTAATTGTAGAAAACATACATTTAATAAATCGTTCAAGGTCGTAGTCATCTAAATTAAATTCTGCTGTCTGGTAAGCATTGTAGAGCTCTGGTATAAATAAATTCAGAGCTGGTTGCAATGATCCCGTGTTGTTCCATATTTTTAATGATGCTTGCCAAATGATCAAACAACTCATTTTGGTAGCATACAAGTGCCTGTTAAACGCAAAAACAAAACATTCTCGTATTAGGTAACTATTTTCCGTTAATATTTTTAGTTGAATATCGCTAAGTGCACCAACTCCATATTTTTTTACTGATTCATGGTCAACTGATGGATCAGTAAGACTCCCCCAACATTTTTTTAAGATGTTAGAAGTCCTCTTCTTAATGTCACCGGATATCAAAAAAACTGCCTTTCTATTTATTATAGCCAGGCGTGATAAACAAGCCACTTTGTGGTTAGCAGGTTGGAAAATGCCTTTTAAATATTCGGCCCATAACTTTATGTCAAGTTCAAAACCATTCTCTGTTAGTTTAGGACCATTCTCATTGATTAAAAAATCAGTGCACATTGATAGCAATGTTATTGAAGAACGTGCTAATAGAGCTGATATTCCTAACCATTTTTTCGCAGGGAAGAACTCACTCTTGAAAAATAACCTACATGTTTTCGTTATAGTTATCAAGTCCTCTTTTCTTAGAACATTAATATAAAACATAGAAGAGAATTGAGTATCTCCTCTGCAATCCTTAATTATTTGCTCAAAAGAAGGACCTTCTCCGTATATATCATTGGCAAATTTGCAAATGGTACAGATAATAGTTGCCACTTCTAGTAAAACTTCGACCACCAACTCATCGTTTACAATAGAATCGATAGCAATACTCATCAACGGTAACTCAGAGGGGAACAATTGCGTAAAAGATCTTCTTGTCTTGAACATAGATATCCTTTTGCAGTGTTTCCTAAGGACGGTGAAGAACTGACAATACATTGGCAATAATCTGATTATATTCCGTCTATAAATTAAATTATTGCTTCGTTCCATTAAGGTGATTAAGATACCGTTGGCCAATCTTATGGATGATATGTCAAAATCCTTTTCTCCTAAGGGAGTACATGAACTTAAAGCCCACTCCGAAAATTTAATCAATATGTTTAACTTAAGCGTATCTGAACTGTTGCTACTAAAAATATAAGAAGAAATGACTTCTTCTTCGATGATATGCCTCATAGCAATAAGTTTGGTGACTGAGTATCTTGGAACAACGGTATTATCACTATGGGTTCTTCGCAATAGCTGTTCTTTCTGTTCAGCTGAGTCCATTACATTAAGCATTAAAGATACAATTTCTTGAGGGGGGTAAAAGGCATTTAAAATAGGTATCCAATGTGGAATAGTTTCTATAAGTGTGATCTGATTCTCGATAAACTCCTTATTTTCGAGTTTCAAGAATGTCTCAATTATCTTGAAAAGTCTTGCCAAAGAAATCTTCCAGGGTTCCTCTATTTTGCACATCATTACTGATGCCATTATTAAATACAGAGTTGAGTCACAGACCTTTCTAGAATGTATATCCCAAACATTTTCACAGTTCTCTAACATATAGGTAAGAAAATTCAAAATTATATGACCAACGGAGATCGAACATATGCTATTGTAGACATTATTAAAATATAATTCGTAGAAAACTGGTCTGCACTCGGATCTCTTACAGAGTAAAATTGTGATATACTCGGTTAGACAATGGAGAATTTTGTGAGAGAAAGAATCAATCTCCCTGGAAGAGTCACTGAGAGAGAAAGCATTAAGCATATTGGCATAGTGTACAATAATTTTCTTAAAATTCTTTAGTAATTCGAAATAGTCCAGTCTATTTATTTCCTTTAGTGAGAATATTAATTTTTCTTGAAATTTCATACTTCTGACATCAGCAATTTCTAATAATGATTCCAAGGCAGTAATGACGATATTTTTATTGAACGTAGTTCCTACGTAATTAGAAGACACCTCTAACTTTACAAGGGGCTTAAAACTTGAGGAGTATAGGTTTATGAGTGTGAATTTGTTATAATTAATGATATCGTTGTCCTTTTTAATATAAATATTGGATTTTGCCATCATATACCCATTAAAATAAACTGAAATATTGATACTCCCTTCTGACAAGACATTTTTAATACCGGTTATCTTAATAGTTTCCCCAATCACTTCATTAGGGCGCACCGATGTGAACGTCCATGTTGTATGTGGGATTTCACAGTTATTATTGCTAAATAACAAAATGTTATTATCAGAAGAGAGTTTAATGCAAATACTTTTAATATTTGTCTTCGAGGTGTCAATACCATGAAGTATGGCCTTCCCAAGTGTAAAATACACAGCCTCTGATTCGAAGTACTTTTCGTCATAGCTGTATGTATCAATTACTGTAACAGGAAGAACCATGCCGTTAATGTATTTTGGGTCAAGTTCACCTGCTGCTATCTCCTTTGCAGTTAAATGTATAGATTTTGCTTTGGGATTAACTCCAACACCCTGAGTAGAATCAGTAAGGATCTTATTTAATAAATTACCCCAACCGCTCTCGTATGCTGAATCATCTTTCGATGGGATAACAAAAGAGTCATAAGGCCCTTCAAAACAACTAAACAAATTCACTGCAAATTTATGAGGAATACCTGAAAGATTTTTTCCTGAATATTGACAGAACACTGGAGATACGTCAATTACACCGACTGCGATGCCCTTTTGAAGGCTTGTCAGCAAAGTGGTATCTTTATCATCATACGGTATGAATGATATTTTGTTGGTACCTTTCCTAGATGATGTAACTTTTTTGGTTGAAATAGGTATTGTTTCAGTAAGTGAGACTACCAAATAGATTTTTTTCTTCTCCAGGACTGATGTTCTTAAACCAGAGAATATAACTGTGGATATATTTTCTTTCATTGTATTCCCCGTATTAGAAAAACTGACCTCATACTTATCGGTTAAAACAGCATTTTTAGTGCGCAAATGAACTAAGACTTTCATATTCTCAAAGTTGGTTTGAGGAAGAATATTATCAAATTCTAACTGATTGAAATTAACTAGCATATTGTATTTTCGTGTGTCAAATAAATCTACAGATTGTGATTTAGTATTTATCACTGTAGAATCTGTGACTGGGAAATTATTGGTTAGTCCATAAAAGATTGAACTCTGTACCAGGGTGCTTAATTTGGTATTTTCGAATGTTAACAGTTCACCTGTGTTGATATCACGAGCAAATATTCCTTCAAATCCACCAGGATCGGCAGTGACCGATGATGAATTGGTCATAAGTCGGTTATCTTTGCCTTTAGAGGATATGAACTTTGAGATTTTGGCCAGCAATAGACTCACAGTTCTAATTATTATAACTCTTTCTTTCTTAGTACATAATTCCAGTTTAAAGCGTAATCTCAACGATTCCAATTCGTAGTACAGGTCAGTTAATCTGTTGTATATATTAAATTCACCCTGGGTATACATGGAGAATATATGAGTGCATAACAGTCCTAATACAGGACTTATCTCTTCCAAAAATGGTCTTTCCAGGTATCTAAAATATGGGAAAGATGGTCTAATGGGCTTTTTGGTGGATATCGAAGTAACTTTACTAGAGTCTTTTGATGATAGTGTGTGATGTAGTGATGGAGATTCATTGGCAGAGTTGACAACATTGACAAAGTCGTCTGGATCAGGAACTTTGAAAACAGTCTCTAGTTTGATTCCCTTGGAATCATAGAAATAGGCAAACTTCTTGGGGAATAACACGACTTTCGGTTTCGTATCGGAACCATCCATCATTGCTGTATCCATATGAACAAACTGATCGGAGACTGCCTTGGAGGTGATGTAGGCTCTGCACCACTTACCGTCTGCTGTTTCCTCAAAAACATACACTTCAGAACCAGTGTACAGATTGCAATAGTCAGTCGTATGTAGCATCAGGTCGGGATGGCGCTGCAACGGCAAAAAAGACTTCACCATTATGCCACATTTGAGTTCCTCGGTCGGCACCCATTGTTTCTTCTTCTGGTCCGTCATGACTAACAAAAGTCGCTAACCGAGCACCTCTGTTAAATATATATTTCACTAATTGGAGGTATCAAACGTGGTGCCGATAGACAAAATGGCTCCTACGTTCTTGCTGACTCCAGGACTTCCATTGATGGCAATGCACCTTAATACCATTTGCAAAATGTTTAATTTGTCAATTTGGAACATTTCATTCTCACGTGACTGAAGAGGTTGAGAAATTCTAAAAGTTTAATAAGAAAAGAGACCATTTTAAAGGATTAAAACCAACTTGTGGCAAATCAGGAAGTAAGCGGTTTTGTAGAAGACAGTGCCCTGTGAAAGCTTACGTTGAGAATTCTATCGCGGGAAGCACTTATACACTATAGAACTTATTTATAAATATAGCCGGTTGGGAAATGTCAACAAGTTCTGGATACACGTTAAGAGCTGGGGCTGTGGAGTACGATGAAAAGTCAAATATGTGTGTACCTGCTCCAGCGCAAGGTCTAATCAAACTGAAGCCAAACGAGGAAGGCGCTGAACTGGGGTTTTGGGACTTTGAATGGAAATCAATGGAAGAATCGAAGGATGGTAAGAATGTCGAGCCAATATCATTAATCTTAATCCCTGGTGAAACGAAATTCGTCCACTTGGAATCATCATGCAAGAACGGAAGAGTGTTCGGACTGATATTTTCTTCGAACCAAAAACATTTCTTCTGGTGTCAAGAGAAAAATTCTAAAGGTGCATTGTTAAGTGACCTCAGTGAAAAGGACAAGGTTGTGTTCGATAAATTAAAGGAAATATTGAAACCTCAAGAGGACGCTGATGAAGACATGGAAAGTGCTGAGGAAGAAATCCAAGATGAAAAAAAGGCAGAAATATAAACATGGATGAAGTAACACGTCTTTTCATTAAATATACATACATAGACATCGTTTTTAAGTAAAGTTTTAATTATTAGCATTCACCCATTTGATTGACCAATCCAATTTAGTACCAGCCTTAAATGGCACTACTTCTAGACCTGATGAATTGTGTATTGTGGCTGGAACAGTTTGTTCTTTCTTGTATAACACAGCACGTTCCTGTGATTGCAAACTGTTGGGCTCAATATCATAGAATTTCAAACCAAAATCAGATACAAAAGACTTAAGTCTGTCCAATGCCCCATTTTCTTCAAACACTTGGGCCAAATATTGGATACAGTGGGACTGAGTATAAACACCAGCACATACACCAACGTGAGTGGACTTGGCAGCAATTGGATGAGGTGCTGAGTCAGAACCAAAGAAAAAGAATGGTTTTCCTGAAATGGCAGCTTTGATCAAAGCACGTTTATCGTGTGGAAGTTTAGCTACAGGTTTGCAAAAATTGACTGGATTTCCAGCCCAATCATCAATAGTTAGAAACAAATGATGCACAGTCAAAGTTGCTGCTACACGGACATCTGATATGTTTTTGACGTTTGCATTGATTTCATTGATGGTGTTAATTGCCCTTTCTGTGGTGCAATGTTCTAAGATGATCCTCAAGTTGGGAAAATCTTGATGCAATTTCTTTAATGCTGGTAAAAATGCTTCCTCAGCGTTCAATACATGAATATCATTTTCATCATTGGCAGTGGAAGGCTTTTCACCATGTAGATTCAAAACTAAGTTCTCTTCTTCCATGGCCTTGAAGAGAGGATAGAAAGAACTAAAATCATTAGGATCAACACCTTCGGAAGAATTGGTGGTAACACCAGCAGGGTAACATTTGATCCCTTGGATAGCTTTTAATGACGCTGCCTTGTGGATCAATTCTGGAGTTAGGTCTTTGGAGAGATAAAAACTCATTAAAAATGTCGTTTGTGGAGCCAACTTTTGGAGAGTCTGTTTATATTCAATAACTCTACCCAAGGTTGTAATTGGAGGCTGTAAATTCGGCATAACATAAGCTACTGAGATACCACCTTCTCTAATGGTCGGTGTGACAAGCTCACACATGGCGCCTTCTCTAACATGAACATGCATGTCGCATGTCACACCCAAATCAATTTCCGTAGTCATTGTTAAAGAAATTTAATAGTCTTCTGGTTTACTCTTGTCAGACTTGTTGTATCTTCTATAGTAACTATATAATTATATAAATCTTTTAGTCAATGACCATGACAATGAATATTTTTAAGGAATTTTCGCTAGGAATAATTTTTCTTTCAAGAAATTCGAGAATGGCATCCCAAACATTTCAATGGTTTAATGAATCATCAATAGAATTACGAAATAATGGCAATAAAACCACAATAATAAAGACACATAAACATACCAAATAAAATTTGTTATTGTTCGATCTTCACAATTTTCTCCACAATTTTTAGGAATTCTTCTCTATCTGTTTTCCTCACATCTGGATCCTGAGGTCTTCCCTCAATATAACCTGGGCTTTCCAACTCATCTCTTATTGCGTTATCCAGAAGAACTCGTAATTCTTTAATCAGCACACCATTTTTACACCAAGTCCGAATTGGTAACCACGAATCGACGACAATTCCAGGTGAATGTGTGCCATTTTCTAGATCATAATTTATAGAACCACCAAATAAGAGCAGAGAGATGGTTGTTGTTGGAGTAATGCCCCTCAAGTAAGTTTTGTCAGTAATTTGATTGTTTGTAAAAACTACAAATGGAAATCTTCCTACTGTTGCCGTTTTTCCTATGTTTTTGTGCTGAAACTTGTCGTAGTTTGATAATGATATTATTTCATCCATGTCAAGGTTCTTCGAAGCAAAAAGAACGGATGACGGATGGATGAATGCTCTACTAGCTGGTAGGGGCAAAGAGTTAGAATCCACTAATTGATTGTCGTTATTTCTTAGAGACAAATCTTCTATCTCATCCATGTACTCTTCATTTCTTATCCAGTATTTAATGGAACGGGCTTCGGTATCCTTCTCAATAGCACCGGCACTTGTTGCTAGATATTTCATAGTTGGAAGTTGCACTCTTGCTACTTGTGGATAAAAGGATCCAGTCAATATTGCTCTTAATATACCGATACTCTCTTGATTTCTGTTTAAATGTTTATGAGAATCTTTGTAATTCATAGGAAGAAAGCCAACATCCTTTAATATAGAATAGTATTGAATACAAGAAGATAAAACTTCCGACACTTTATTATAAGACAGGAAATTTGCTTTCAAGAATGAGTTTCTTTCGGTGCGATCTTTCAAGTCCATATACTTTTTCACAATTATTGCAGTAGCTAACAAATCGCCTGCCGATTCATACTTTGATAACAGAACCTTTATTTTGTCTCTATTCTCAATCCCTCCAATAAACGGAGAACCTCCCATACTTAAGATAGAGGCAATCAGAACACCAATATCAGTACATCCAAATAAAATACTGTAGATCAATAATTTTCCATGCATACAATCCATAACTGGCATTAGGGAGACGTACTTACCCAACTCCGTTAGTGAGTTATCTTGGTGTTGTAAAATTCCAATTGTTTTCAAGGATTTTTCAGCTCTCAAGAGGGCATCTAAAGATGGAGCGTCTAACCCATTCGCTAAAAATGTCTGAACATCCTTAATTCCCATTGACTTTACTGACAAATATAATGATTCAAGTGAAATTCTTCTTATTTCCGGAATTGGCATCTCTGCCATTTCATCATATATTTCTTTGGAAAATAACTTAAATGAAAGACCTTCCCTAACTCTTCCCGCACGACCTCGCCTCTGCTTCGATTCAGCTTTAGATATGAAAGATTCTACCAATCTTGTAGTATTATCTTGAGGTTTATAAATCATCGTTTTTGCTTTACCAGTATCAATAGTTGCCACACAGTCGTCAATGGTAATAGAAGTTTCAGCAATATTGGTGGAGACCACAACCTTCCTTTTATTTCTGTATTTTTTAAAAACTCTTTTTTGCTCATCGGCTGTTAATGCTGAGTGGAGTGGCAATACAACGAAGTGACCAGTACTATCATCATTACTTAATAAACGGCAGCATTTGTTGATTTCTGCAACACCGGGTAAAAAAACAATTACAGACCCATCATTCTGTTCCTTTAACAATTCGTTGTCCACATACTGAACTACTTGGGTAATTAAATCATAATTGATTTGACCTGAAGTAAAGAATTTGGAATTGGCACCAGGTGTTAAGAAATCACTATCCGTAGAAGTATCTTCTTCCTCATTTTCATACCTTATCAATTTCTTTTCCCGTTTAATTTTAAAATTTAGAAGATTCAGAATGTCACCCAAATAATAATCTTTAATTGGAAAAGTTCTTCCCTCAATGTGAATATTTGCCAACCCGGGGAAGAATTTTTTAAATAGATCAACATTTACTGTAGCACTCATTAAGATCAATTTTAGACCCTTCACTTTACCAAGTAAGTTTTTAAGAAGTGTTATTATTAGATCTGTATCTATAGATCTCTCATGTACCTCATCAACAACAACGACAGTGTTATCAAGCAATGACCTATCACCTTGTAATATCCTTACTAATACACCAGTCGTCATGAATTTAATTCTCGTTCTACTTGAAGTCGTATTCTCACCTCTAATAACATATCCAACCTCTTCACCACAATCAGCACAACGCTCGTCTGAAACACGTTCAGCCAACCCAATTGCTGAAATTCTTCTTGGTTGTGTACAGATTATATTAGTATTATGAAAATCTTTGCGGTCTCGAAGTAATGAGTCCAGAATGAATTGCACTACTTGAGTAGATTTACCGGAACCAGTCTCGCCTGTTATTAATAGAACATCATTATTATTGACAAGATCAATAATTGCTTCTTTTTTTTTCCAGGCTGGTAAATTTTTTCTATATTCTTGCATCAATTTATAATTCGATGAATTTATCCTCTCATGATATAACTTTTTCAAATCATCAATTTCTTCTGGAGAAAGCTTATGAGTTTTATTTCTTCGCTGTTTTGAATTGGGAAATGTTGAAACTCTCTTGTCTGCATCTCTTTTTAAGTTTTTATTATATGAAATTTCAAGCTCTTTATCAGATAAAAGCGGACCTGGATTTTGAATGATTTTAATCAAATTTTCCTTTAACCATTCCAAGACCTCGAAGATGAAGAAAGTTCCTAATAAGTGGGAATCTGAGATATGTTCAAGTAAAAATGTGATTATCTTCGTCTTGATATAATTAGGTAGTTTGAGGTTCTTATCGAAAGTAGAAATGATAAATCCAGGTACAGAATAAGGGTAGTTATCACTTCTAAAGACTTTTAATTTAATTGTGTCAAGTTCTTTATGCATAGATTTCTGCAAGACTGTTGAAGATGGTATGATATTTTTAATCAAAATTGCTGAATTCTCTTGAATAATCTCTAAATCATTTGGATAACTTGCTTGTAAACTTTCTATTTCAGAGTTCCAAAAATAAATAGATTCTTGGGTGTCATGTGAAGGTGCATCTATAACGGGGATAATGTTCAGAGATTTGCTGAATTCATGAATAATCGCTACACATGACTTACTCTCACTAAAAGCGTTACTAGAAAGAATATCATAGAGATCAGTATCGTTTATAATCAAACCAATTTCTCTTAAACTATCGATTATTATTCTATTAGGTAAATCAATTGACAGAATTTCAATTTTATTCTTAGATTCATTTTTACTCTTTTGAAAGAAAGTTGGTAAATCATCACTCAAGTGGAATAGCAAAAAGGATAAAGGATCCTGATACTTCATTGCTTCCTGGACATGAGGAGTTTTAAAACTGAGAGATAATAATAAGTTTTCCAATTCTTGACGTTTGGGAGCCTGCATATCACCTTTGAATAATTTTGAATTCCAATCAATATGCAATTTTAAGTAGTTTTCTATTAAATGGCTGGAAGAATCATCCAAATCGACAAACGTGGCATTTTCCCACACTTTTCTGGGAAATCTAACCAAGGAGGGTATTAATGGTGTGGTATGTCTTTTAATAACTTTATTGGTTGACGTACTTATAGCGGATGATGATCCGATAACCTTTGGCGATTTAGATTTTTCTAAATTGTTTAATTTAGATATATTACTCTTTTCCAATTGTTCAGTGGTTTTCTGTAATTCAACTAAAGTTTTAAACGGGTCGTTATCAAAGTAGCTTGGTTTGTTCTTTAAAGACTGTGTATCTTTATCATATTGCTTTTTGAAATCAGACAATTTGTACCAGATATCTTTATGGTTCGGTGGTAGCATCATTTGTAAATTGGTGTTATAAGACAGTCTAAATAATGCCACTGTAGCAGCAAAGTTTTTCGCTTCAATCAAAGTTTCCTGAGGCTGTAGAATACCAAACGTCTTCGTTTTGTGATCAAAAGTCGGGTCATTTAATTTGACTGTCAGCACTTCCTTGGTCTTTGGGTTGGTCCACGAAATTTTCGGGATGGCAACAATGCCGTTGTTATTTATTTTTCTTATATCGTAGTCTAATTTGTTCCACTTTCTCTTCTGGCATAGTTCGTTTAGTAACGTATGGGGAAGCTTACCTGTCCAACTTGTTGTGGAAGTCACCTTGGCCTTGTTTTGCTGATATTTCAGTTTACTGGCAGCTGCCTTCTCTGGATCAACTTTTTTGGATTTTTTCTTCGTGTCTTGTGGAGCTGCAGCTTTGGAGGCGCTAGTCTTGCCCTTGCTCTTCGCCATATTTCGCCGTTACAGACAGACCAACAGGTTCAAACTTTCCGTATCCTAATGCAACTTCTTTTCTGTTGACACTTGTCTGCCGATCGTCTTAAAATCTAAATATGCCAACATTTTTTTATAGTTTTAATGGTTTATTTTTTTTTCTATTGATTTATCTTCGAGACGCATCAATTGTCCAAGCAATATCCACAGAAATCATAATAATAGCAGGACATCTGAATGCCATGTGAGTATCACGTGATCCTCGGGTACGTCATTAAAAATCTGTCATCGATAAATAAACAGGACGCCTGCGGATGTCTATCTCCTCCATCCCTACCCACCAACCCCATGATGGCTTTGTATCTATCCAGAACAGAGAAAACTAAGAGACAGGGCTTCCAGGGAAAGTGAAAACGGCATTTTCTATCCTTTATATATAATTTTTTCCGTTCTGCATGTCCCCTTTTTTTGACCCCCGCCTCCCCCCTCCCATCCTTAAAACCGCTCGGCGGCTACATCGCGTGGTAAACGCGAGGGCGAAGGAATAATGTAAAACCATTAAACAGTTTCTTCAGTTCGTAGTTGTAGAGCCTGTGCAGACGGGTGGCCTGGCAGACGGGCAAATGTGTGTGGAGATGCAGGCCCATCGGGATGGACACCCACATGCAGCACTTTTACTATTTTGGTCGGTGTCACGAGGAACTATGCACGCTTGATGAGCTGAATTTCGATTCATATCGATCACATGCTATTCATATGACCTCCTGCGTTCCCTCGACCTCGATTTTAAAGATGAAAAATAAAACTACATTGGAAAACGAAAAGTACGATGGTGAAATAAATACATTAAAAATGGTCGTACTTTTTCCCTCTCCGTCCCCTTCAACGTACAACAGTGTTGGAACTACAAATCCCAGTATATCCGTCTATTCGTCTATTTTTCCGTTAAGTGCAGTCCAGATCTCACAACCTCTTTTCTTCTTTTGGGATAAAAATATTATAAGATAGTATGTCGGTACTAGAAGACGTCAAGAAATACATCAATGACCAAAATTACGAATTTGTACTGTTAAGTACAGACGAGTCAGTTATCCAAGATGTAGCAGTTGCAACGTACATAGAATTCAAAAGTAATTCCAATGGAAGTTTTAAGTTCCCACTCGATAAGCTGACGGATTTTAGTATCGATGACGTCAAGGTACCATTAAGAATCATCATACATTGTTGGATCAATAAGGATACGTCCTCCTCGGATTATCTAAAGGATTGTCAAGAGAAGAATCTAATGAATGTTTCGTTTTTGAATAGAAATAATCTAATTAATTGGCTGTCAGGACAAAATAATAAACTGTCAAGTGGTGATTTGGACACTGAGGATAGTTCGAATTTCGATAGCTCAACAAAGGCTGCGGATTTGACAATGGATGCAAGTGTCCCCGAAAACAGTCCAGATCATTCACATGAACTAGAATCCCATGATGAACGAAATCGTCCCGATGCGGATGCCACTGATGATCCTATTTTATCTGAAGCTTTAGAAAAGGAAAGTGTATTATTAGATCATAATTCTTCGCTTCATGGATCTAAACTAATCGATTTCCATTATTTGATTAAAGACGTGGAATTGAAATTGGTTCAATCGATTAAAGCCTCTTTAACTTCAAAGAAAAGGAGCAGCAAATCAGCTTCTGTATCCAAACTGTCACAAGCCGGTTATGGATCGTCAAAGCAAACTAACATTAAAAAAGATCCAATAATCTTAATACCTTCTGCGGCTTCCTCAATCTTCACGATGGATAATATCCAACAATTCTTACAACATTCTCAATATATTAACCCTCATTCTAATTCAATACAAAAAACAGCAAATAATGATATTATAATTACAGAGAAAAAGTTTGATAGAATATCTAGACCTATAAAGTTCATCATCGTTAATAATACAAGAATGTTCACAAAACCTGAATATTGGGACAGAGTCGTAGCAGTATTTGTGACGGGCCATTTATGGCAATTTAGTAATTATCAGTGGCATAGACCAGAAGAACTTTTCCAACATTGTAAAGGTTATTATTTCCATTTTACTGATGATACTATTCCATCAAATGTGACGCAATGGAATGTGGAGAAAATCGGATTGGATAAAAACAAAAGATTTAAAGATGTTGAAATTGTTAGTTACTTTTGGCATAGCCTAGAAAAGGAATTAATCGGAAGAGGGTATCGCTAGACAATATTTCTTATAAAAATAATTTTCTTTCCTCTATAATTATCTTCAACTCTTCTTCAGTTCAATTAAAGAACATATCATATTAGCCAGATTTCATTTTTATGATAACTCACACCACTAATCTGTTCATCAATCAGTACCAGGCCCTGCTGTATACAGAACTCTAAGATTTCTGTAATGACACCTATAGTCCAATGATTTGATATATTTTCAGTCTGTAACATTTTTGTAATAGTCAATAAATCACATCCATTTTTATTTGTGAAATTGACATTTTCAACAATCCGTAAAATTTTAGATTTAATGAATTCAATAGAATTTGCACTTGATATACAAAGAACTCTTTTGTTTAAATAAATCAGTTTTAATGCCTTTAAATTTAAACTGCCAAATCTTTCACATGCCTCTTTCAGTTCAGTTGGAGATATTAACCCTGATGAAATTCTCATGGATTTATTATATAACGCATATAGATCTACTAGGGTCATCAATAGACCTGAATCCTTAGAGTTATCCATCAGTTCCGTCACAACAAATTCATAAATTTCCCTAGCAATTTCATTCAAAAATAAATCCTTGTTAAGAAATTTTTCACGATCAATAATTAACGATGACTTCATGGTTGAATTATTATTATTATTATGATTTGTGTAACCGCGATATAGTCTTTCGATTCTTTCTGCTACAGACATTAGATTATCCAGATCTGTTAATGCACTATTAAATAGAATATCATTTTGTAATAATTGGTTCTCTCTGGAATTTTCCAAACTTGATATACCTATCTTATTAAACTGAGTCTCCAACAAGGCTATACCATTATCATTGTTTAACTGATTTTTATCAGTTTGTAAGTTTTTATTAAAAATATTACTTTGCTGTTTCAGTAAAGATTTAAAATCTTTCAAAACCTTATCTGTAACTTGTGTAAACAAAATACCATTAGATTTTCTGAAACTAATTTGAACAAATGGGTTAGTGTTGTTCGTATCAGTAATATTATGCTCTAGAATAATATTTAAATCTGAACCTTTTATTTTCCCCTTCTTCTTCATCTTATTTAAGAAAGGTAATTTAGTTCCACACATTTCACAAATATAAAGATCTGGATGATTATTAAAGGTGCATGTCGGACAAGCTATTGGTCTATTCTCGTCTTCATTGTCATACACTGATACTTTACTAATAGAATCTTTAGTCAGTTCATAGTCTGCTGTTATACCACAGTTCTCACAAACAGGCAAATTGTCACTATCGAATTCGCCATTTAGTTCGTTCTTGTGAAAACAAATAGGGCATTCCCATTTACTAACTGTATTTCCCCTGGAGGATGACACTTTCTTATTAATATCACTCTTCTCTTCGGATAAGAACAATATTAGTTTAGCAGATTTTTTCAAGAAACTAGAAGAATAACTTAGGTACGAAACATTGGCTAATTCTAACCCCATTGACAGCTCTACAGGATTCGTGTCATCTATATAAATTAGTCTCTGAGACGTTAGAAACACCCGACCACATTGTCTATTCTTTATCTTCAACTTTCCGATATATAGGCCCACATTGTATTCAATAACCACATCTTTTTCATCCTCACGCAACAAGGGCTGTCCAGACGATGATGTTTCCGTAAAGTGCCAATATTCCATTGTACTTTTACCAAATATCGACTAAAGTAAGCAATTCAAACGCGATAATCTGATCGACAAAATGAGAGTATTTAGTGAAGCCGTATTTCTATTCTGACTCTTCAACATTCACACGAATAGCTGATTCTCATCCCAGTCAATGATGTTTATGTGTTTATTGCATCACCGTATCAAGACTGGAATTCAATTCACTGTTACTAATATTAATATTTGATATTTTTCACCAAACCCTAGTTCTTGAATAACCAAAACCCTGGGTCAGAAACAAAACCCTATTTCGTAAACCCTAATTCAATTGGCTGTGTTTTGGTTTAAATCACGGCATAAATTATTTTATCGGAACAACCAAAATGGCGCATGGCGCCTCTCTACATATAGGTCAATCTCGATCTCGAGACAGATGAGGTATAAGGAAAGAATACAGTAATGTATCTAAAAGGTATGCTCGGAAGAGAGTAACTCACCAGCGGAGTTATTTTTCCTTCTGATTGGTATTATGCTAGGATTGCGTATGTTTTGTAGATTATTGATCATAAACAGAGTGGCTTGGTGAAACACCTTGTTTCTATTTTTATTTTAGTATATAGACAATAGAAGTGCTCGTATTATATAAATATATAGACACAGGTAGAAGTAATTAGTCGTTCAATTCCTTTGCAAACCAAAGTTGTCGTTTCATTGCTACCTTACTATCGATTCGGACTGGTAGGAGGTAACACATTTCTCGAATTGGATTTGACTAAACTGGAAAAAAACAGATAAAGACATTATCCATTGTAATAGTGGTACACCCCATTTTATAATGTCAAATTTTTTTTCTTTGTTCTTCAGTGCACTATTTTCTTTTAGTGCCATGATTTTAGCCATTGTAGCCTGTGCCGGTTCTACGAAGAATTACGTACCGATCAATAGGATTTATAGTGCACAAATAGATATATCTGGGCTGAATGTTGGAACGGTATTCCCCAGTGTTGCATCTTCATCGGCTTCTTCAACTTTATCGAGTTTAGGGTTGCCTGCCTACATCAATGTTGGTCTATGGTCCTACTGTTTAGCCGATAGTAACAAACATGTAACATCATGCACATCCCCAAGTGGCATCCAAAGTTTTAATTTGAAGACCTTATTGGTTGACAATATAGAAAACAATGAGATTTTAAAAATTGTAGATACTGTGGCCGATGTAGTACTACCAACCAAGCTGCAAGATAAGATTGTCTATTACAACAATTTGGTAAGGTGTATGTTTATTACTATTTTGATTGGTATAGCAATTACATTTGTCAATTTAATTGTCAACTTACTACGTTGGATACTTCATCTAAGACTATTAACATGGTTTGGTAGATTTTTATCCTTCCTAGGATTTACTAGTTTGTTAATAAGTGCTGGTACTAATTTAGGGACTTATGTTTACATCAGACACATATTAAATCCAAACTACTCGACTTATGGAATAAAGCTTAACTTAGGAAGAGTTTACATTGGCTTAATTTGGGGAGCTGTAGGAGCTGCATTCCTTAATCTACTTTTGTGGGGAGCTGTAAGAAATCAACGCCAAATTGTCTATGTTCACCAAAATCCCTACAATGAAAAAGGATACTTTTAATCTTGTATAGACCAACAATCAGTCATTCCTGCATTTCATTTCTATTTTCATTTCTTCTCAGATACAAATATATAATTGGCAAATTTATAGTTGAATATAGTTGTATGGGACACCTGTATTATTTTGCACTATTCTAGCAATTTTTAGAAGATAACATAGCTAGTTAGATGTCGATATAGTAGCTAATTAACTATTAAAAAAGCAACGGGAAAAATATATAATAAAATAAAATACAAATTTAATTAAGTATTAGTGCATGAAGAAGAAAGGAACAGCCAACTGAAAATAGTATTAATAACCATGGATAATTTAACATCATGCAATATTAATTACAACAAGAGGGCGTTTGATTATTTATGCAGATGTTTTTTCATAAACAGAAGGATGATCTGATATTTTTGAACTGATGTCACTATCTGGTTGAACGGAGCTTTGTGCACTCTTTCTGTTCATCCACCAGAAATATGCTACGAAGTGCCAGAAAACATAAGCCACAGAAAAAGATGTCCAAACAAGACCATAGTATGCAGAGCTCGATGTGAACACAACACCAAAGTTATCATCTTTAGTACCACTTTTGATGATACCGACCATAGCAGAAACAATAGTAGCACCGATACCATTGAACATGGCTAAAGACATACAACTTAACAATAAAGAGAACCAATTCCAGTTCGTAATTTCTGGACGAGTAAATATGAAGCAAGTAAACAATAAAATACCAAAGGATAAAATAATTGTAATCAAATTCATGGCCAATGCTGCTCTAACGGCTGGAACATATTCATGTTGTCTCCTTAATAATTTACCTTCCAAATATAAATCAGGTTTAGTGATGTTCAATGCTGTTAAATATGGTTTGAAATCAGAAGCGATTAAGTTATCGAAAATGATGGATCTGAAATCTAGGTTTTGCACAGCATGGGACCCAGTGCATCCTAAAACTTCATTTTCCAAATTGACACGACATAATGTAAAAATGGATAATCTGTAACGAACGGGAATTTTCAAGTATTCCAAAAGACTAGGGGTCAATTCCATTAACACTTCTTCAGAGATTGGACTAATAGAACTTGCTTCACCTAAAATTTTTAGGATTGGTAAAAAGGTTTGGGCATTTGCTTCTGCCCAATTAGTTAGGTTCAGTAGGGAAGTAAAAGTAACAGCTGGATCTTTAGAATATTGCATCAAATCAAATAAGAATGGAATGTATTTTAAAGTAGTAGTTTCTTTAGTCATATCAACCTGTAAGGTGGACAATGAGTCAACAGTGTCTGTCTGGTTTGTAGCAGCAAATAAGATTTCTTGTAGAGCAACCAGTTGAGAATTAGCAGCAGAAGCCTCTTTAGAAGTAGCTAAAGTTTCAACACTACTTAATAATACAGTGGTATTGGTAGAATACTTAACCATTGTGGATAATGCTTCTAAAGCAACTTTTGCGACAGGAGAGCTTGTTAAGTTACTGCTGATAACTTCTTCCAAAGTAGATAAAGTGGAATTAGCAGAGGTTGAAGCTTGGAATAGATCATTTAATGCTAATAAGGCACCACGGTAACTTTCGGGTGCAATACTAGCTGTTTGGTAAATGGTAGCATTCAAGTCATTCAAGGAGGCCCCAGAACTCAATGATGAGTTGATCGTAGAAATTATAGTGTTTTGTAACTGTGCTGGGATAGATGCATTGACAATCTCTGCCAATGAATAGAATGTTTTGGTGATGTTAGTAGAAGCAACGAAAAATTCAAAAACAGGAGTCAATTGTAACTTTTCAGCTGTTGTTAAATTATTTAATGAGATTAACGCCGAAGTTGTGTTGTAAGGACTTGTGGAGGTCGATAACAAACTGAAAACTGTTGATTCTAATTGATTTAACGTGTCGGCAGCAGACCCATTCAAACTCAAAGTGGAATTAACAATATTGGTCAACCCATTAAGTGTGGCAGTTACATTAGGTGAGCTGCTTAACAACGAATTAATGGCATCTAACTCTTCCTTTGTAGTTAGTGAAGTACCAGTTACGGCTAATGGAGCTAAGCTAGTTAAGGATTCAATCGTACCGGTAGTATTTTCAGCATTTGACAATAAAGTCAATAAAGGTGTCAGGGCTGGCGTATCAGCAATATTTTTAAAAGCACCGAATATCTCGTCCAAGGTAGAATTAGCAGTCAATGCGGTTCCCAATACAGTCAAGATGGGACCTAGTTCTGGTAAAATCTTAGTGACGTTAATGTGAGAGATATCAGCCTCACCAATGTAAATGTTAGTGATCGGCTTGTAGTCAGATGACGAACCAGCCGTCGCAATTGACATAAAAATTATCACAGATACAGTGACAAGTACTATAAGGAAAAATAACAGATACGACGGCCTATGATAATGTCCATATATGTTGTTGAAACGGCTCTTCGTTGAAAAATTCATCCTATATCTGGGTATATATGTATGTAGTTTTTTTGCCACAGTCACTGTATTTAACGAAACTCAGAAGATGGTTTAACAAGATACTGAAACTTAGTACCTGAATGGGCCTTTAAAATAACCGAATCGTATTTATAGTAAAGGTAGCATGCAGTCTCCCATACTTATGGTTCCTTTTTATATAATTGAAGTGTTGAGAATCGTCATACGACGGGAATATATTGTAATGAACAAGAAAAATATTACTGTGCGTAGTTCTAAAAGGAGATCATGCCATTGGACGCAACATGAGTAAGGATAAATCGATTAAAGAATTTTACGACTAAGAAGGATACAATAAGCAGCTTAGTTAATACTACGAAAAATTATTTTTATTTTTACATTAACATCGTCACTACTTCCATTATCCTTCACCCTAAGAAACGCTGTAGATATGTCCCTTTTACCCTGTAGAGGAGAGATGATTGACATCAAAAACAGCACATACTTTCCCATCATCGACTATGTGACATGTTTCCTTGTAGAAAACTTATTATATTACATAACAAACGACACTAAATAATAGAAAAAGGAAATAATGAATCCGTTGGATTTTTCATTCTGTTCAACCTATAGGAAAACTTTGTTGGGTAAAACTTTTCTCCCTGTTTTTCCGTAGGTAAAACACATACAAAAGGACCTTCTCCGGGGAGATTTCGTAATAGTGGAAAAAGAAAACAAAAAACTACACAGAATAAGAAAGAAATTCCGAGAGAACAGAGAAACTACGCAGCCATTACCAAACGAACTGGATGCCTCCCCTCGGGAACACAGTGCGTGTCCGCGGAACTCTCGAGATCTCGAGACTCAACAAAAAAATATTAAATACAACAAAAAATGCAACCAGGATCTCACTGTTTTTGAGCGTGCATGAGTGTGTAGGTGAATATAATTTTCTACGAATTCGTATGTTCTAAAATAACAGCGTCCAACGAAGGGATCTCTCGGTTCTCTGGTGAGGATGCTCATGACCCAAGTGATCCTTCCCCACCTCGCAGGGCTCTGCTTCCCTACGACTCACGAATTCTCAGACTTCAGCATAATATGGTACAGTGTAAGATCAGAGAAAGCATGAAACCAAGGTTTTTCAACTAATAATTTGCCGTGATCGAAAGAAGTTAACAGTCTACAGTTTTCAAAATGCGTATCAACTGTAGAATAGTCCAGTACTTGTGGTTGAATGAGGATATCCTGCCTAGCTCGGTTTTTACGATTTTTTTTCCGTTTCGTGGAAGTGTATTTTATAAATCCATCATCTGGCGATGTTTCTTCGGTGTTGACTTCTTGCTTGAACACATGTAACAATTTACTAGTCATCGGGTATTTTTCATACAGTAGCGCTTCCGTATATCTGTCAGTATGTGAAACCAACTCATTTGCTAAATATAAACATGGTCTCTCTGTTCTAAACACCAATTCTGTCAAAGTCAGTGGTGCGTGTGGCAGATAGAACAACGTATTCGTTGTATTTTTGGTTGAACCCATCTCATCACTTTCCGGGTCGCTGGTAGGTACAATGTCCCAATGAGGTTGGGCGCTTATAAACTTTTTGTCTTCTTCAACAAAAGCAGGATCGTAAATGCTAACAGATATTATCTTCGCGTCATCATCCAAAGATGCGATGAATTCAATGATCTCCAACAACAATGCTAGCTGATACCTAGCTGCAGTTGTCTCACAAAAACTACCAAGTGCTAAACATCGTATATTTTGAATATTACAAATTGTCATGTGATAATTTTTCAGTTGCTTACCTAACTCATTGAACATTGCTGATTCCTTGACAACTGATTGACATCTTTCCAAGGATTCCTCGAAGGGTATTGCTTTAATCTTATCCTTAGATGTCATCTAATATCGATCGTTTGTATTTATTGATGGAAGCTTAGTTACCTTTTCTGCATTACTAGCAGTACTATGTGGGTTCATGAAGTTTCAGTTTTCCTCGATGAGTTTGATAACAGTTAGTTGACTTATATCATCAAAAAAATAAAAGAATCGTATATAAAGAATATTCACACACGTGACAAATAACTGATATATATATATATATGTTTAGATATGTTCATACCAACTGTTCCTATTCACAGTTCTTTTGCTTTTCAATTACCTTCTTCTGTTCTTTTTCCTTTTTCTGGAAGACCAAGTTTGGGCTTGTAATATTCACCGGTGTAAATTTGCTGGGCATATTGACCCTATTAAACTTATTTCTAACCTTTTCTTGTACATAATCCATATCCAAATGCTTTGTTAATGATATTTTTGGAATACAACTGATATAATGGTTATCATCAAGTTGTAGATCCAAAGGATCTTGAGTATGACAACCTGGTGACATTTTTAATCTAATAGAATGGGTCTTTCTACCAGTACTAGAATCTGCACTTTCATACAATTCAAAATTAATTTGGGACAAATAGTCAAATTCTGGTAACGCATTCAATTCAATCCTCATTGGGAGACCAGACTCATAAATAATATTCAATAATGTGTAAATATGCGATTCTTTGGTAAAATAGGCGACACAGGCAGGTGAATCACGTTTCTTCATGTCATCAAGATCATTCAATATTTGTTTAGCTAATGGTAACGACGTTAACAGTCCAATATCTAATTTTTCTTCGTTCGAGATACCATATTCCTTTGGACAAATAAAATCGAACAACACTTTTGTTAATCTATACAATTCTCTAAAGTGACTGAACTTGGGACTATCAAATGGAGATGCCTGTTTAGAAGTAGCACCTCTAGTTTCATTACACTTTTCTAACACCCAACCTAGGGATCCAACACTGACATTACTCTTTGATTGATTTGCAAGAAGCGAAATGTTCGTTGATGTGGCTGTTGCGCTATTGTTACCACTTTGCAAGGCACTATTCGAACCTGTGCCCGAAGTAGAATTGGTTGTGCTTCCAGAAACACTACCACCAGCAC
Source organism: Cylindricascospora bacillispora (assembly GCA_030573655.1). Lineage (NCBI taxonomy): Eukaryota > Fungi > Ascomycota > Saccharomycetes > Saccharomycetales > Saccharomycetaceae > Cylindricascospora > Cylindricascospora bacillispora. The sequence goes on along the minus strand of JAJMDR010000011.1, from coordinate 152,331 downwards.
TACTACTTTTAGTAGAATCTATAATCTTAAAATTATTCTTTGCTAAGACATTAATTGGATATCTGTCTACCAAAGTATGATCTCCTAATTCGTCTTCTAATTCGGAATTACAACCTTCTGCTGGTTTAAAAATTTTCTCCAAAAATTGACTATTATGCAATGCATCGTATTTCATAGTATCATACAATTCGCTGATTTTAGATGGATCAACTTTTTCTACAGACACAAACTCTTTGAATAATTTGTCCCATCTTTCTTTGAACAAAGAAGGATCTTCAGATGTACACCATTCGCTTTGTAAGTTCTCCACATCATAACTTGCAAAGTTGTAATCCATTATTTTTTTGTGGTAAATCATCAACTCTACAACTCTTTTCATAACTAAATATGGTTCGGGCATTTTAGGAGGCCACGTAAATTCCGGTGGTGCCTCTTTCCCTTCTCGTAACAATGGCTTTAACTTCTTTTTTACTTTATCCATCAAGTCCTTTGCTGCATTACTGTCATCTAGCAGATCCTTTCTGATGTTAATCTCATCAACATCCAGTTCGTCTGAGCCAAAAAGTGCGGTTGCCCAGTATTTTGCTGATAGTAACACTCTTCTCTCTGAAGATGAAAATATTTTTATATTTTGTAAGATGCTTTTGTTTAGTAAATCGAAATCCTGTCTTGTCTGTTCACCTAATTCGGTAGCTTGGTGATAAGCCGAATGAGTCGCTTCCCCACCCCATTTCAAAATAAACTGAACCTTCTCAACTTCATTATCTTTGTTTAAAACTGGTTTTAATTGAATCTTGGTTCCTGGCAATTCAATCTTTTTCTCTAAAGTCTCTGAAAGTAGCTTTAGTTTAGCAGGGTTTCCTGCTTTTTCTTCTAATGCTATTCTTAATGCCTTCAATACGATTTTCAAATCACTTGGATTCCTAATGACAACTTCTTCTTTATACCCCTTCAATAATGAAATAAAAATAGGCGATGTAAAAGAGTGTTTAAACTTCTGCTTTGGAGTCCTGTCAGCATGTCGAATAACAGTAACTAAGCCTTTAAATACCCATTTTTGAACTTTCTCTTCCCTGATTGCTGGAAGTTTGATTTTCTCCTCGTCCATTTGCTTCTTTGCTTCGATAAAAGTTTCCTTTAATATCTTTGCACAAGAGTCATAATATGCCTTGTTATCCTTAACAAAGGAAAATCCATTTACATCAATGACATAACTTTTTCCAACGACTCTCAGAAGATCAAACCCACAAATCATCTGAGAAAAGGCCCTGCAAATACGTCCTGCCATAACCTTTTCATTATCGGTAAGTTCTGTAACATATCTAACTTCTTTACCATGCGTATTTCTTCTTACAATACCATCGACAACTGGTGATTTTCTCGTCTCTGCATGACAGAAATTTTCACCAACAGTATATGCCTTAACATCTTCAAAATTATTAGCATCCATAAATTCCTCATAGATATAGGAACCGTTTGTTCTTGGAGTCAATAGAGTAGGATCAAACTCCGAAGACTTGTTTCCAACTTTTCTAAATAATCTTCTACCACCACCACCATTTTTGGAGTGATAATAAATATATATATTATGATCTTCTCCATCAACTGGTTTTTCTACAAATGGCTTTCTAATGGTTTTACCGTTCACTTCCAAAATATCGTTATCAATTAGAGTCCATTTTGGTTCCGGTACTTTTTGAATATTAACACCAATTCCTTTCAATTTTTTTCTTAGACTCTCACTAACCTTTGGACCTCCATCCCTACTTATTTCTAAACGTAAAGGAGTAGACACATTAGCAGCTTCCAAAATTCTCAGACATAATCTTCTGTCCCATAGTACTTTTTGCATCTCCAAGTCATTTATGATAAAAGGTTTACGGAGTTCGACATATTTGATAGCCTTATCTAACGGAAATCCGCTTGAAAAAAATGATATTAAAAAGTCACAGGTGGGCCAGTTTTCAATAGATTCATCAAGAATTACTTTATCACCAAAAATAATAGTCTCGAACTCACCATACTCGATTAATCTATTTAGAATATGTCTCATTGGTTTGGACAGAACTTTAGTATCCATTGCACAGACACCAATTTTACCAATTTTGGGTAATTTAGGTTTCGAGGTGGAGGATTTTCTTGGATGATTGTTATGTCCATCAGAGCTTGAAGATTGATCAGTATTAGTACTGCCATTTGTGCCTGTACTTTTGTCATAAGACAACGTATCCAATAAATTATTTGGGGTGACAGTACTCGAATTTGACTTCGAGAGTGATGGAGATTCGAGTGCACACTCCATACTATACAAATCACTTGAGCCGATAGGCAATGTCCCACCTATGGCATTTTCATTATCTTGCAAGGTAGCAGCTGAAATACTGGCAGATCTGTTTGACCTAATCCTCATCAAATCATTATTCGACCCGGGATGATGGGAAGACACACTCATAGATCTTACGCCTGCATTTTCCAAATCCAATCTATCGGCTGAAGTCATACCAGGAAGCTTCAAAGAAGTATTTTCACTTGCTGAGGTTTTGGGGATAAAATTTTCTAATATTGGTGCAATGGATTCCATAGCTTTTTTGGTATTCTTGTTTACAAATGAATTATTGGTACGAAGAGATGCTGCGTCATCATCAGTATTCGCTAGTGCATCTGCGAAGGAATCTGGTTCTTTTGAACCTAAAGGAGATTCCATTGTCGAGTCAGAGAAAATAAAAACCTCGGTTTCACTGGGGCTTAGTTGATTTCTATTCAATATTTTGTGGTATCTTGATTAAGCTTAAAGTCCTCTTTTATTTTAAATTCATGTTGGTTTAACTCCTCCAGAGTGTTCAAATCAACTGAAATTTCAAAATCCTTGAAAGTTTTATGAATGCTTTCACGTGAATAAATTAAATGAAAAAATGAAAAAAAAAATAGCATTAAAAAATTTTTAAAAGCTCATCGCAAAATTTCATAGGCTTTCAGGTTAACTAGAGTAGAGATCGTAATTGGGACAATTAGAGCTGCACAGTGGACACATTCATATAAAAAGTTGGAAAGACTAATAATATATATTTGTAATTTAAATATAACATAGGTCAATCAAGTTTCCCGTGGACTCGGCGTACAATAATGACAGAAATGCAAAAGAAAAGAAAAATTCAGATTGGTGAAAGGTCATTGAAATCTGCCTCAAAGATCTTTTCACCATTTAGAATAGTTGGGAATGTTATCAACTACGTGCCATTTGCCATTGGAACTTTGGGTTCTGTATTTTACATCGTAACAAGTGTCGGTAAATCATTTCAGATTTATGATGCAAATAACCTTCATCTATTGTTTGTTTCCGAGAAGGAAACAGACTCTTCTATCACTGCGTTAGCGGCACATTTCCATTATGTTTATGCAGCATTTGGTAATAAAGTTGGTATTTATCGTAGAGGTAGATTGGAACATTTGATTGAATTAGAGGATCAGCATGTCAATATCAAAAAGATCTGTATTTTTGGTGAGTATTTGTGTGTTGCTACTGATTTGAACGATATTCATATCTACAAGAAAAAATTAAAAAAAGATAAATATCCAACTGAATTACATACTACATTTAAAATAGCAGATTACGAGGTCAGTGATATAGTGGATTTAATTCATTTGCCAACCTATGTCAATAAGCTAACAGTAGTCAGTAAGAACCATATACTATTGTTGAATATTCGTAGTGGGAAATTAATATATAAATCTGATGCCTTTGCTGAACAATTATGTGTTGCAGAAGCTGCGCCTGTGTTAGATATACTAGCGGTTGGAACACTCTATGGTGAAGTTATCCTGTACAATCAAAGAAAGGGTAAGGCGTTTAGAACTATAAAGATACCTAACATGAAAATTTCTACCATATCCTTCAGAACTGATGGATCTTCCCATTTATGTGTTGGTGGTACAAACGGAGATATAATATTTTATGACTTAGATCGTCGTTCCCGTATTCACGTCATGAAAAATCTACACCAAGAAAAGCTTGGTGGTGTCTCAAAGGCTCAGTTTTTAAATGGACAACCTATCATAGTTACATCTGGTGGGGACAATTCGCTAAGGGAATATATTTTTGATCCATCATTAGCACAATCTGACGCTGATGCTGTTGTTCAGCCACCAAGATTTTTGCGTTCAAGAGGTGGGCATTCAGAACCTCCTTCATGTATACTTTTTGCAGATAATGAGTCTCATTTCCTACTTTCTTCTTCAAGAGATAGATCTTTGTGGGCATTTTCTCTAAGAAAGGACGCACAATCACAGGAATTATCTCAAAGATTACATAAGAAGGCTAACGGTGACAGAATAGGAGGAAGTACCATGAAAGAAAAGTTTCCGAATATTATTTCTATGGCTATTGAAAATACAAGACTTGGAGAATGGGAAAACATTATTACTGCCCATGAAAATGAGAAATTTGCTCGTACATGGGATATGAGATCAAAAAGAGTAGGAAGATGGACATTTGATACCACGGATGATGGTTTTGTCAAATCAGTTGCATTATCACAATGTGGCAATTTTGGTTTAATAGGTTCTTCGAATGGGTCTATTTGTATTTATAATATGCAAAGTGGATTATTCCGTAGAAGATTCAAGTTTCATAAAAAAGCTGTTACCGGGATATCTATCGATGGTGTAAATTCAAGAATGATCTCGTGTGGTCTTGATGGTCTGGTTGGCTTTTATGATTTTAATAAATCTACTCTTCTAGGTAAGCTTCAACTAGATGCACCAATCACAAGAATGGTCCATCACCGTGGATCAAACCTATTTGCTATGGCATTGGATGATTTCTCGATTGTCGTTGTAGATATTCTATTACAGAAAGTTGTTCGTCAATTATGGGGTCACAATAATAGGATATCCTGTTTTGACTTTTCACCAGATGGTCGTTGGATTGTGTCTGCCTCCTTAGATGCAACAATACGTACATGGGATTTGCCAACTGGTGGATGTATCGATGGTGTAAAAGTGGATAATATCGTCACAAATATAAAGTTCTCGCCAAATGGTGATGTGTTGGCTACTACTCATATAAATGAAAACGGTATTTGTATTTGGACCAATAAGTCTCAATTCAAATCTGTTTCTACGAGAACTATTGACGAAGAAGAGTTTGAAAAATTATGTTTACCCAACTCATCAGTAGTTGGTAATGATACTTTGTTATCTGGTGCATTTGATGAGGAGAATGCTTTCAGTGACATCGATTTCAATACATACAAATCAGTAGACCAAATACGCTCTGATTTGGTGACGTTGTCTCTTGGACCAAGAAACAAAATGAACACGCTCTTAAATCTAGATATTATCAAGAAAAGATCTAAGCCAGAAGAAGCACCTAAAAAGCCTGAGAAAACACCATTCTTCTTGCATTTACATGGTACTAAAATTGGTGATGATGCTTCAATTCGTGAAGGTAAGACTCTTGAGTTTTTAAAGAGCAACGGATCAGACAACTCCGATGAATTATCCGGATTGGCTAAAAAACCTTCCATTAAAGACCATGGGTTCGAATCCGAATTTACTAAGTTATTGAGGCTCGGTAATGCTAATAATGATGACTATTCCGAGTTTTTAAGCTATCTGAATACATTAACACCCGGAGCTCTTGATATGGAAATTAGGTTACTAAATACATTCGAACCTTACGAAGAAATTACATGGTTTATCAAGTCATTGATATGTGGTGTGTCAACAAACAAGAATTACGAATTGTATGTTACCTATATGAATTTATTATTTAGAGTTCACGGTGACACTATCCATTCTAATACACATAAGGAGGAAACCGACAGTCATAATTCGTTGAACTCAGTTCTCTTGCAATGGGAACAACAAATAAATCAAACAAATAGAATGGAAGACATGGTTAAGTACTGTTCAGGTGTAATTAATTTTTTGACTAGTGTATAAACTCTTGTATTTTCAACCTTCTTTAACAATATTTAAACATTTAATATATATAATTTTCATGAAGAAAAACGGTAGCAAAGGACAGAAAGACACAACCTATTAATGGTAGACCGAGCGTCTATGAACAAAGAGGGCTTATGATGAGATAAAGAAAGACCACATGCCTTGTTCATCTGCTGAGTTAAATGAATTGGTGAATCAAATATTAACTCTTGAATCCGAGACCAAGCTATCGCCGATTTTAAGAGAGATCAACAATAACACAGAATATATTAATAATATTCAGCTAACAAAACTGATGAAATATCACGATGAACATTTTATAGAAAAGAGAATGGTTATATTTGAGAAGTTACTATATAAATACGGAGATCTTGGATTTCAAGAGAGTATAACTATTCAAAGGGATGCTGAGTTAATCGATAGGGATTTGAGAATAATAGAAAGTACTTTAGAGATCCTTGAAAAGCAAAAATAATAAATAATCAATAAACTAGTATATATTAAAAAATAGCAGATATAAAAAAAATTCTATAGACACATAAGTACATAAAACATAGATAAAACCATGTGTGTGTGATGCGATGGGGAGACGTCCCAGTTCAGTCATCTTTTTTTTTTCTTTTATAAAAATAAAGTACATTAAGTGTATTATTTCGATATATTATCCCATTTTTTGTTATTATAATCCCAACCGGCATGTATGACTTTCATAGCGTCTGCCAAATTCAAAGGTTCTTTTAAAGGTTTGTCTTCCATCACCAGGTTTTTATAAACTCTTGGATAATATTGTTCGGGTATCGAATCGAAGAGTTCATGACGTCTTTGGGATTCTCTGTCCATTTTTGGCTTGGAATCCAAGGTAGTTGGCTGTCTCCATAATTGTCTTCTTTCATTGAATATTAACTCGGCTTGATAAAACGGTTCACCACAAGCACACCGTAGTCTGGCACATTCTCTTTCAGAATCGTAATGATCGAAGGAATCACTGCCATTTTGATTCTTACTTGCTGAAAATTCCGACGACATAGTCATCGTAGTGGCTGACGTTGGTAGTGACCTTTGATCGTTGTTCGAGGACAACAAAACTTCTTCACTTGTATCAGACATCTTCATGCCAGTATTATTGCCATGGATGCTGTTAGAGTGAACAGCGGTGGAAGTGTATGTATCTTCAGTGAATTTGCACTTTTCCTGCAAAGATGAGCGATAGTTGAATAACTTCTCTATCTTGGCGTTATTTTGGTGGAAATGAGAGTCGTTTTTTTTGACATTCTGGTAATACATCTCATCCACCATACTCTCGTCATGGAGATTACCCCGAGACACAGCATTTAAAGTCTCATTCGTGGCTCTTTTCAAATGATCTCTGAATTTGCTGAATTTTTCGAGAATATTAAATTTTCGATGAGATGACGAAATATTCGCAGAACCGACACCAGCCATGAATAATGAGGTTTAATATATTACGATTATGACTTATTCCGTCTCCTTTCTTTCTTGGATTATGCCAGAGAGTCAAAACCACCAACTCCTGTTATGTATCAAAAGAGAAACAACAAAAACAACACTGTCAGTCCAAAGCCACGAACCGACACCTAAGAACAATAAAACTAAATGAAGGACCAGACGTAGGGAGTTGATATGCCTTCTCTCTAAACTCTAGCAATAGCAATAAATCCTGAACAATAGACCAAGAAAGCTTGGAGAAAGCGGTAAACTAGTATCTAGATATATATCTTGGCAGCTCGGCTGTGTTATATAGAACGACAAAGAGACAAAACAATATTCAATAAAATATAGCGACTTTCGGGTTCCCCTCTCAAGGCGTATAATTTCCTATCCTTCCCATATGTTATGGTCCTGCCAGTTCACAGACGGCTCAAAAGCAGTAAATCCTGATAAAAACTTCTTTCTTGACAACAAACCCGCATTATTTAAGCAAAAAAATTCTTCGTGTTCTAAAACAAGAATCGGTGCCTTGCCTTGCAGGCATGTGACTGTCACATGCGGGAGGAATGCTGTTGCAAGGCCCCTCCCTCCCGCACGATGGTGGTCTTCACCAAGGTTGTTGTTCGTACACTGCCTGAGACGCATTCGGAAACGCATCCTGTCACGTATTTGACATAGCTAGTATAGACTAATGTTTATTTCATATCTCTCGCGAATGCGTGCATCGGCCTCACAATGGAAACTGGCGGTGCCAATGCCAACACTACTGGGCAGGCTGTACAGACATCCAGCTTTGCTGGTCTGCGCTGGGGTCGCGGTATGGAATCTCTACGGCAGTTGCAAAACCAGACTCACTGTATCTTTTTAAAACAAAATGCTCGTCAAACCAGTCCAGCAACTGGGCGGTCGTCTTTTGTGCCATCATCTCCTTCAGGAGCGTCTTGTTCAACTGCATGTCCTCCAACATGCAGAACAGATGGTGTTGCCCCAGTTGGTAGGGCAACCCGCCGCCAGTTTCCATCCACTTGTACCAATACATCTCGATGCATTTCCAAGGACATTTGCTATAGCCTTCGAACATGGCAGGGTTCTTCAGAACACCACGCACCGCCATCATACCATCACACTCATAATATTCGTTCAAGCGGTTCATATCGTCAAGTGTATAGCAATCGCCATTGGCTATTATGGGGATATCCTTGCCCCTGACCCTTAATTGCTGAATAACATATTTGATGGCATCTCCATACACCTTCGTCGAAGACCGCGTTTTGAAAGTACGTCCATGAATTGTTATCCAATCGACGCCACTGTCACAAAGTTTTAAACACAGAGCTACAGTTTCGTCTAAATCATCATGTAGTCTTATCTTAGTTTCGAGTCTTAAGGAATCATCATATTTCGATTTGACCGCCTTAACCATTTTACACAATAAGTCTCCGTTATATATCAGGGCGCAACCAATCCCCTCCCTAATCTGATCTTTTATAGGACAACCACAATTTATACCAATTCCATCACAGTATTTTGACACCATCTGAATGAATTTTAGGAGGTCATTGACATTATTCACACCAACTTGGATGATCAACGGTGTATCTGCACGTGTAACACTTAGATCTGTGATGCGCGCATATTTGTTCCTAACGTATTCACGGGCCAAAATCATCGGCGAGTAAACAATATCAACATTATATTCCCTTACAGTCTCACGAAACGCCAGCTTGGAATATCTTACCATTGGACCAGCAATGGTAACTGGTCGTCCGTGTGTTCTGGGCCGAGTCTTGATTATATGCAATGGGTCGTTTTCGGGGTTTCCTCTTACTACTGACATCATTTATGTTTTTTTGATCCAACAAATCTTAGTTAAGGTTAGATGAAGATCACTACTGTCTTCTATCGTACTTTCCCAATTAATTCATTATGATAACAATGAGCGTTTAACTTTTTTTTTATCAAACTCATCGATTTTATTTATTTTTTCTCATTTTTCAGTGTTGGAAAAAAAATCAAAACAATAATTATAAACTCATAATGTTATGAATAAATGGGTCCACAAAAGGCCTTAAGAAGTTGTACTCAAAAATTTATCTGTGTTGCGGGAGTGCTTGTTATTTTCTACACTAATTAAATTGATCTTTCTTCTGGCATAAAAAAATGAAATCAATGACATGGCAGAGAATATTATGGATATGATCAAATGGAATAATATAACACCGAAAATATACGCCAAGGTTTGTCTCTTCAACATCATATTACGTAATCCTTGTTCATATTTCATCCTTAATTTTAATGTAGAGTCTGGTTCGAATATTAGTGTCTTTTCGGACGCAGTAGGCGTTTGGAAGTTTATTCCTAAAATTATATCTTGCCAATCATAATCTATCTCTTCAACGCCTTCTAATTCAATCTTGTTAAGCCATTGAGTTCTCATTAGTTGGCGATGGGAATCCTGAGGGTGTTTGTGTGTTTCTAACTGATCGTCAGGATTCAAACAATATATTGGTTGGAACCTCTGGAAATTAGATCTTCCCTTTGAGTTGCTAATGGATAGTACCATGTTATGAACCCTATTAGCAGATTCTTGGTTGGTTAAACAATAGAAGTATAAGGATATGTCTAACTGATAAGTAACATGCCCTCTGATTGCTATCTTTTCTGGTATTGTATTCTTCTTCATTAATATCATTGGATTTGGTACTGATATGTCCACAAAGGACTGAGAATATATTAAATCATAACCCGTACCTTGGACATCTGTTTGTGGAGGACCAAATGCCTGGAATGGTATCACTTGTTGAGAATCTGTAGGGAGTAACCTGTTGTAAAAATCATGGAATAGCAATGCTGCTAAAGGGAAAATTACGAACACTTGAAATAATATGAGAACGGAAAGATACAAGAACCATTGAATTAATTGAAATGGTCGAGAAATATTAATCTTCATTATTTTAACTTCAATACTCAGTGTATCTTGTTATTTCATATTGTTGTAGGTAATTTCGATGCCTTGTGAGAATAAGACCTACTTTTTCATTAAAAGATTTTAAGTAGACCCAAAATATTAGATTATAAAACAAAAAAAATTAGAACTATAACACTTAAAAAGAAAACTAGATAATCTATAACCTATCCACTATAATAAAGAGATATTGATGAAATATTATTATAAAACAAAAAAAAATTAGAAGTAAAATATAGATATATTAATGTGTCGAATGGCCTCTATGGTACTTCAATCCATTCAAATTCTTGTAGCGCTTACCGCACACCTCACAGCGATATGGTTTGTCCTTAGCGGAATTTGAATCATCAATACCTAATTCGCCTGAATTTGGATCGACTACACTAAATGAACCGTCTGGATTTTCAACTAATGTTTGGTTTTGATGACCATGTAATCTGTGGTATTTCAGACCATTTTGGTTTTTATAAGCTTTATCACAACCTATAACGAGACATCTGAAAGGTTTATGTTCTTCGTGGTCCATCACATATAAACGTCTTGCTGGATCTTCGATGAAACCTTGAGGATTCAGACCCTTTGTGTTATGAAGGTCATCATTTTTTAGAGAATTGCCTTCTACATCAGATAACTCTTCCTCCTCTTCTTCGTCTTCATCTTCATCCTCATCTGAAGCGTTTTCATCATCACTTTCCATAGAAGGTTTCTTAAAGTCATATTCATCCATAGTATTAGAGTTTGTAGATTGATTATTGATCATATTGAAATTATCAATCATTGTATGGTCATCTAAAAATGACATATTGATGGTGGGGTTATTGATTTTATCGGTGCTAGAATCAATTGTGGGTGAACTGTTTTTCAATTTGTCTGAATTGTTTGAGTAAATGTACTGAGGAGTATTGTTTCTATTATTTGTTACAATGTTATGAGGGGAATTATTATTCTCATTATGGTTAGTATTACTATTATTACCTAAGAACACATCATGAGTAGAAACAGCGTCTACTAGACTACCATTTAAATGCAAAGGAGGTATATGAATATTATTTTTCTTTATACTGTTGCTGCTGTTACTAATATTATTATTCGGAGATATTACAGAATTTAATTTGCTTGACAATTGTTGTCGTATTATAGTATGAGGAACTGCGTTGTTATCAATGCTAGAATTATCATTGCTTTCATTGTTTTGCCGTATTTCATCGATTCTTTGGCCCTTACTGGATAATTTATTGGATTTCATATTGTTGATAATATGGACATCTTCGTAATGCCTCAATAAATCGTGAAGATCTGGCAACGATAACCCACAACACGAGTAATCCTTACAGAATTGCTTTTCCAAGTTTGGCAAGTAAGTATTGCTCGTGTGGGTTGGGGTATTATTATTGGAGGTACTGTTAGAAGAGCCATTGTTGGCTAAGAAGGACAATCTTCTCACCGAGGATCTCGAATTTTTCAAGGTTGAATGGAACATTACTTCGTCTTTCAACCAGGACCCGATGGCAAAAGACCCCCACGAAATACCACCGAGACCTTGGCTGTGCAAGATTGAATCTCTTCTCAAATTAGAGCTCTTGGCATTCATGGAGAAGTCGCCATCATCATGTGACGAGATGTTCTTGTTATTGTTATTAATGTCTTCGATGTTTGTAGTGGATGATGTGGTGGTCGCAGAAGTCAAGTCCAAATCGTCGTCGTCGTCTAGGACATACGGCGAATTGTTATTGGCTTCATCGGCGTTGTTGGCAGTAGTGGCGGAAGAAGAGGAGGTATGGAATATTTCAGTATTCCAATCTATTAAATTCATTTGAGTATCAGTCATTGAGACTTCTGTATTCATGGTGTTTAAAACGTGTCTGCCTCTCGGTGTCTGAGTCGGATGAGTGTTAGATCTATTTTTATAGTAAGTTGAATTTTAGAAGAAAAGAAAAAAATAAAAATATGTATGTATTAATATAGCAAAAAAACAAATATTAATTAGATCGTATTCATGTAATATCGAGGGGGGGGGGACAGGAACAAAGCACAATGACCCAAATAGAAAAACGATAAAATAAACAACTTAAACAGATGAGTGTTGATCAACTTCTCTTGTTATTAAACGGGAAAAACTCCAAGAATGAGAAAGGGAGGAACTAATTTGTAAGGAGAAGATTAATAATTATTACTTATCAATCAATACCGGAGGAGAGAGGAAATCTATTGCAACAAAAAGGAAATAATGTCTGATGAGAATACCAATTAGTAACGTCTATTTTTTTCTGATCGTAATGTTTTCTTATATATATATGTGTGTGTGTGTGTTTGCAGTTAAGATTAGGATGGCAATGAATGGAAATTGCGATGAATATGAAATTATATAATAGGAATTCGTATCATCGTCAAAAAAGCAGAAGATGTACGTGCATAAGCTGCTGTTGTGTGGTGTTATATTAGAGTTACTTCGACCTTACCGTTTGCTAACAATACTGCTTTCCATCTCTCTCTTCCAAAGTGTAATTTTGGGAAGATATTCTAGCTTATTTAAACATTCTTGTGTATTCTAGCGTAGGAAAAGGAGAACAAAACTAAATTGCACTTGCCATGGCCTTGATGTAGGATTTGTCTGATACTTGCACCATAAAAATAAAACTATTTGGGAGAGGACAAAAAAATCAAGAATCATATTTTCCTTTGGGTAAGAAACAGCCGCAGACCGGCGGGGCCCGAAAATGCTATATATATATCAACGTATACTTAGTTCAAGATTGTGCGGGAGTTGTGTACGTGTAATGAATTTGTAAGAGCATTTGGCCAGGGCCGAGTACGAGTGGCCACTGAAGAAGAATCCAGCCGCGATTCTTCCATGGGGCCAACCAAGGGGAACAATGGACTGTCGAGAAACTCAGCAGGGCAGACTGCTCCAGTCGGGCATGCGCGCGATGATAACAGCGGGACCGAGGGTGGTGGGATGCTAACGGTCCAAGCGAAGAAAAGGACAATTTTCATTTGGTAGAAATAGAGATTCTTAATGCGTGAGCACAGAGAAGGTAACAAACAAGAGGTATCCACCCACCCATCCACCCACCTTGGATCACTGAGCACTAATAAAAGAAGCGGATTTTTCATTATTCTCAGTTCTCTCCTCCCTGGGCCATGGCAAATTCCAGTATTTCCGCAGTATCATTATTACTTTTAATATTATTGGGCGAGAAAAAACATTGGACCACCAGCTCATCATTTGCCAGTTTGCGTGCGTGCGCGCTTTCCCTGTGCACGGTGTTTTCCAGGACTATTTCTTCTTTTCTTTTCCTCTCGTTTCATTCATGAGAAGGCTCATCATCCCATTGGTGCCGTCTGGGATTACACATATTGATGTATGCAGAGCAGAGCGTATGAAGCGCGATGACCAGGTGAATGATCTCCCTCGGGTTTTTTTTTCTATTTTTTGTGTCTATCTGTGCTCCGGCTGCTTCTCTGCCCTCTTAGGTATCTGTAATTTCTTTTTTCTTTTGGAGAAACTTGTTTATTTCTTAGCTATTTTGAGTAGCAAGGGAAAATTAAGGTCTGGGTGTTCACTGAAGCTCGGGTGTACCAGGAACACAGTGTTCTACCGACGTTCTGTGCGCTCCCCCCCCTCGACGGGTGTGACGTGGGAAATGACAGGCTCGCCTGCAACGTATATGGCTTTGTCGGGAAGATAGATAGATCTTGAAAGTGAAAAATTTCCCCGATGAGCTTGGGAAGAAAAACTCGTCAAAACTGAAAAAGTCGGAAAATAATAGAAAAATTTATCATGGTACAAAGTTGATCTCATCAACTACATTACCTGACACGACTTGAAAATCAAGAGAGTGTGTCGATAAAGAAGAGCTCGCTAGTAAGATGACAACCAAGCACCAGTTAGAAGACCACAACAATACGTCGTCAACCTCCAAGAGAATGAACTCTCAAGGGATTGCCTACATTAAGAATGAGTTCATCGTGCATAATGATGACGCAGGTTGTAATAATAATAGATGCCATGACGATGATGAAGAGCCAAGTTCTGATAGGTTTGCTGCCATCAGCGGTGACGAGAAGGGCAAGCGTAAAAAGAATAAGAAGAGGGGCCAAAACAAGAATCGTGACAATAGACAGGCTAAAGAGGCAAATTCGTTATGTCCCAAGTTGATTTATGGGGACCTACCCAGCAAGCAATGTACTTTTGCAGAGTCTTGTCGTTTTGAACATGATATCGGATCATACATCCAAAACAAAAAATCCGAAATCAAGACTAATTATTTCAATAGCTGCCCAGTGTATGAAGAGTTAGGGTACTGTCCTATGGGGTTCAAATGTAGATTTTTATATTCTCATATTAGTGGCGACACCAAGGAATTGTTACATAAAGGTCCTGATTTTTCATACGAAAATGTAGCCAACAGCTCAGATCCTAATGAAAGAAACCATATTTCTTACAATGATAAAATGGGGCTGATTAAGAGAAAATTCCCATTTACTAAAAGTAACACTGTATTAGAAATTATTGAGGCCATCCAGCAGGAAAACAGAGAGGTTCACCATGCGGTGGCCGTTCCTAAAGAGGACGAAAACAAGGACGATGCCGACTTGGCGCCACAAGTTAAGCAAAGAAACGAGGAAGCCCAATTGAAGAGAGAAAGACAAAAGGAACTTTTTTTGAAGTATCGTGATAGCAAATTTTATCACCAAGAAAAGAAGAAATTGGACTTGCACAGGAAAAAAATTGTCTCCCCATTGACTACAGTAGGGAATCTACCATTCCGTAGATTGATGAAATCCATGGGTGCTGACATCACCTATTCTGAAATGGCGTTATCTGTGCCATTGATTCAGGGAACGAATTCAGAGTGGGCCCTACCAAAAAGTCATAAAGATGAAGTGGGCGGTTTCGGAGTACAAATAGCTTGTTCGAAACCATGGCAAGCTGCCAAATCTAGTGAAATCATAAGTGAATACTGTGACTCCGTCAATGAAATTAATTTAAATAGCGGCTGTCCCATTGATCTACTCTACCGTCAGGGATCGGGCAGTGCATTGTTGGACAATCCTGCTAGAATGATCAGGTGTTTGAATGCCATGGAATATTGTTCTAGTGACATACCAGTCAGTGTGAAGATCAGAACGGGTACCAAGGAGAGTTCCCCCACTGCTGAAGGTTTGATGACCAGGCTGGTTAATGAAACTGGTGTCAGCGGGATAACTTTGCACGGCAGATCCAGACAACAAAGATACACCAAGGAGGCAGACTGGGCCTACATTAAGCAGGTAGCAAGAGCCTTGCGTGAAGCAGAACTAACTAAGGCAGATAAAAAGGATGAGAGAGACGCTGCCCATAGAATTCAGTTCGTTGGGAATGGTGATGTCTACAATTTCGAAGACTGGTATGCTGCTTTTGAAAATGAGCAAGACGACATTGACAGTGTCATGATAGCCAGAGGCACTTTGATCAAGCCCTGGATTTTTGAAGAAATCGACGCGCAACAGCATATCGACAAGAGTAGCACTGAAAGACTACAAATACTAGAAAAATACATGAAATACGCTATGTTGCACTGGGGCACGGACGAGTACGGGTTGTTACAATGTAGAAGATTCTTTTGTGAGTTTATGTCATTCTTCCACAGATACATCCCCTTAGGGATACTGGAAAAGGCCCCTGTCAAGCTGAACGAAAGACCACCTAACTGGAAGGGTCGTAACGAATTAGAGACATTGCTAGGAAGTCCAAAGGTGGAAGACTGGATTAAACTGAGTGAGATGTTTTTAGGCCCGGTCGACGATGCCTTCGCCTTCACTCCAAAACACAAGAGCAGTTCCTACTGAACTGAAAGAGAGGGCCACGGGACGGCCATCGTTCCCTAACTAGGAAGACAGCTGGGCTGGGCTGGGCTGCACAATAATATGTAGAAATGGGTATACGCGGTTCATCGTGCATTTATTGCACGTGCGCGGAAATATCTCTTCTGCTGGTATTTCCGGGTGTGTGGGTGTACGGCGGGTAACCACCCCTACCTCACGAGGTTTGTATGTTTTTTCTTCTCTCTCTTCCTCTCCTGCACGGTTTCCTCGTAGAATGTTTATTCCCGGCTGCAGTGTTTTTTTGTTTTTTCCCTATTAGATTTTTCGTTTTCATTTTCACTTGGCTTGACACAAAATCAGCGCAGCCCGTCGAGGGGGGGCTACCCAGCAAAAAATGGAAAACTGGAAATAACACACGTAAGGGAATAAGAAAGATGGAAAGGAACAGAACAAAGAAGAAATAAGAAAAAAAAATGAACATGGTGTTTTGTCAAACGACGAGCCTCCCTCCGCCCAAAAAAAAAGTATTTAAGCAAGTTGGCAATTCCGCGATTTTTGCTTCCGTTCCTCTTCTTTGGCTCTGGGTTCTTGTGAGCTGTGTTTACGTGTTTGATGTGGCTTGTTATGTCTGTCCTTCTTGTTACCGGTTTTGCTTGCTATTCTTTTGCTACGCACTTCTTCCCTCCCTCTCTTCCGGTCTTGGCCTGTTCTACTCGCTGTCTTTCTGTACTCTTTTTGCATTGTGCTTTTGGGGGACTCTATACGTATATATCGTTTAACAGTCACGTTGTAACTTTATTTACAGTATTTCCTTCCCCTTTGGTGTTCTATTTTTGCCGCCAATTATTGTTTTCGAGTTTTTTCCATTATTAGCTTGCTTATCTCTGCTTTTTTACGTATATATATATCTGCAAAAGACAGCCTCTTTTGTTTGTTTACTGTTTTTTCCATTAGACAGATTTCCGTTCATCGCTAGTGGTAATTAAATCTGTATTCTTTGTTTACTAGGTTCTCTGTATCCATTACATTACACGTTTGGGACTTGGATATTCTTTTATTTTTTTGGAATATAGTTACCGAAGAACCGTGTCATCCCTCCCCTTCTCCCGACTCCTCAGTTCATTTCAAAAAGGAGACATATTTAAATACTCATATATATATATATTAAGTTATATATATTTATCATTTTATTTCAGGGCCTAGGAATAGATAACGCCAGTTTAAAGCCATATATATATATTAGGTTATATATATACTATTGTGACTATTTGCTAGTGCTGCTTTGTGTGTTTTTTTCATTTTACCTGATTTTTTATTTTTATCGTTTTCTCAGAACACGCACACCCCCCGCACAAGAGTTCCTTCCCCTAATAAAAATAACAACCATTTATGTATACTCATTATAACATAGGCATGACTGAAGAACAGAATTTACTACTAGAGAGTAATAAAGTGGAACAGTCCAATGATTTGAAAAGATCGATCGCAACTGATAATGACGTTGATGCCCCAATAAAGAAACAGAAATTGGAATCTCTGAGTGATGACTCACGTGATACGAAATCTGCTGTTGATGTTGATGATAAACCAGGCACAGCTCAAGCTGCCGCACAGTCAGAAGAACAGGTGAAACCGGAAGGCGATGCTGAACCCGCTGAAGGCGAGAAGGAACAGACGACTGATACTCAAGCCGAAAACAACAGTCAGAATCCAGAGAATGCCAGCGGCAACAAGAATAACAGCAAGGTAATCCCACCTATCGCCACGACAATGCCGTTGCCTACCGAACCTGCTCCAAAGCCCCCTGAAGAGCCGGACATGAACAACCTGCCCGCGTCTCCGATTCCTAAACATCAGCAACGACACGCACTGATGGCTCTTAAGGCAGTGAAGAGATTGAAAGACTCGAAGCCATTCCACCAGCCAGTTGATCCGGTGGCGTTGAACATTCCATTTTATTTCAATTACATCAAGAGACCAATGGACCTATCCACTATAGAAAGAAAGTTGAATTTGAATGCTTATGAAACACCAGAACAAATAATGGACGATTTTAATTTAATGATAAACAACAGTATTACCTTTAATGGATCGGCAGCAGCCATCTCTCAAATGGGAAGAAATATTCAGGCGTCCTTTGAAAAGCATATGCTGAATATGCCAGCCAAGGAGATAATATTGCCCGAACAAGCAAATGGAAATGCTGCAAACAGTAGCTCTACATCTTCCAATGGAAAATCGAGAAATACCAGTAGACGTGCTAATCTGGACGTTGACGAGGCTCCTGTGGTGATAAGGCGGGCTCAGACGCATAACGGTCGACCTAAAAGAGAGATCCACCCTCCAAAATCCAAAGATATCTATCCTTATGAAAATAAAAAGCCAAAATCCAAAAAATTACAACAGGCAATGAAGTTTTGTCAAACTGTTGTAAAGGAGTTGACTAACAAAAAATATGCTTCATTCAATTATCCATTTTTAGAACCTGTAGATCCGGTTGCATTAAATTGTCCGACTTATTTCGACTATGTGAAAGAGCCTATGGATTTGGGAACAGTTGGCAAAAAATTAAACAATTGGGAATATCAATCATTTGACGAATTCGAAAAAGATATAAGATTAATTTTTAAAAATTGTTATGCTTTCAACCCGGATGGAACAATTGTCAATATGATGGGACATCGTCTGGAAGAAATTTTCAACAATAAATGGGCTGATAGACCTACTTTGGAAGAATTTGATTCTGATGAAGACTCCAAGAACTTCGACCATGATGATATTTCCGATTACGATAATTATGATTCGGATGCTTCAGAGTCAGATATTGATGAAACCTCGATCACGAATCCAGCCATACAATATTTAGAAGAGCAATTGTCCAGAATGAAGGTAGAGTTAAAACAATTGAAAAAGCAAGAGCTAGATAGAATTAGAAAAGAGAGAAGGTTAGCCAAAGGTGCAAGGAAACATAAGAATAGAAGAAGTAAATCTTCTAAAAATTCAAGTCAGAGATCACGTAAGGACAAGTTAAAAACTGTGGTCACTTATGATATGAAAAAACTCATAACGGAGCATATTAATGATTTAGCGACGTCTAAATTAGAAAAAGTCATAGAGATAATTAAAAAGTCGATGCCCAACATAGGTGAAGATGATGAGGTAGAGTTGGACCTGGATACTTTGGACAATTCCACCATTTTGACTATTTATAATTCTTTCTTTAGATCTTATGATAAATCAGCAAATGGCACCAACGGCTCAGGTGGTTCAAGTGCAAAGCGTGAAAACTCGTCATTGTCACCTACTGGAAGCTCGTACCATGGTAGAAAGAGAAGATCAAAGGCATTGTCTCAAGAAGAACAAAATAGACAAATAGAAAAAATTAAAAATAAACTAGCGCTATTGGATGGTGCTTCTCCTGGTAGTCAAATGGGATCACCATTATTAGCTGATAACGGTAACACTGGTGCATATTCATCTTCTTCATCAGATGATGATGTCAGTAGCGAAAGTGAAGAAGAATGATAGAAGAGTAATTAACATAACAGACGAACGAAACGAACTTTTTTTTTCTTTTCATTAATATTTTTTTTTCTCCTATTGATGAAATCTGGTAATTGGGGTATTGTATAGTTTTAGCAGTTTCTGCTTGTTTTTATTTTCTCATCTTTTTTCACACAGAATACAACATATCGTTTTTTTAAATAAAATCAATCAATCACTCTCAATAAAATATAATGTAACATTAACTTTAGTATATTTAGGATTTAACATGAACAAATTCAATGGAATGAACGTGAAGAGAGGTTTTTAAATTTTAAGTTTTATATCATTTTTATCGTGCATATAATTGATTATCAGTGTATTATATATATATATATATACAGATCAATCTTTAACTTTTAGTTATTGAATTGTTGAACTATTTATTTGAATATTTTATCAGCGCTGTCTTTTTTTTTTTCTGGTTTTCCAAAAGCTTCTTGAAAATTGGAAGTGTCTTTTTAATATTAAGAAACTTTAGAATTCTATCGACCACTCAATAGAGAGACTAAGTAAGCAAACTAAATACAGTCCAGCTATTTGTGTGAGATCAATTATATTTAATTCAACTCAACCATAAATATGGATTCGATAGCAGGTATTGAAAGTATTTTTCAATCATTGAAGGTAAAGACGGAAACAAGAAATATAGATCAACCAGAAGAATTTCAGGATTTAATCACAAAATACAATTTTGATAAGGGTAAACTTGAAACGGACCCTGTGGATAGAGAGCTAATAAGTGAAAGATATTTGAAACCATCTCATATTTTGTCATGGGGATTGTTAGATACTATCCAATCCGTTCCAGATGTTAATTTCCTGGATGTGCTCAATGAAGGCATGGGTGAACCTATCTCTAATGACGATCAGACGTATGATTATAAGTCATTTTTGACTTTACCTGATGTTAGATTAGCAACTTCTTTCTTCTTTAAAAGAAAGGGATTGGAAGGTGAAATATCAGGTTATAAAGAAGAGGTTTCGTTAAAAGAAATCGCCAATGGCAATGCCTCTAACTCCCTGTCATTGACAAGGAGTATTAATAATAAACAGAATTCAGTTAGAGGAACAACTGCACAATTGCCTTTTTTGCCAGGTGGGATTGCAATGGAAAATGAAGAAAACATTCAACTGAATACATCATTTAAACTTTTGCATAAAGATGAACAAGGGTTATTTGATATTCCTGAAGGTATGAAAAGGGGAATTAAACCTACAGATTCTCTTGAGAGTATAAAGACTGATGATTTGGCCGCAATGCGGAAGTTAAACGAGATTGATAATTCTTTGGTAATTGATCAAGAAATTAGGGAAGAAATGGAAAAGTATCGTAATAATAATCAAAATGAACTATCTCAGCTCATTCAAGAAAATAAGGTTTCTAAAGATGAAGAAACTGCTGAGATAGATAATATATTGCCTGTAGGTATTGAATATGGTAGAACTATGAGACCCAAGACAGACATTTTAAAGAAAAAAGAGTGGGCACATATTGTGGATCTTAACCATAAAATTGACAATTTCGACGAATTAGTTCCTAATCCTGCAAGAACTTGGCCTTTCCAGTTAGATACTTTTCAACAGGAGGCAATATACCACCTGGAACAAGGGGACTCGGTATTTGTTGCAGCCCATACTTCTGCTGGGAAAACAGTAGTAGCCGAATATGCCATTGCAATGTCTAAACGTAACATGACGAAGACAATTTACACATCTCCTATAAAGGCACTTTCAAATCAGAAGTTTAGAGATTTTAAAGAGACATTTACTGATGTCGATGTGGGACTATTAACCGGTGATGTACAAATTAATCCAGAGGCAAATTGCCTTATTATGACTACGGAAATTCTTAGATCGATGTTATATAGAGGTGCAGACTTAATCAGAGATGTAGAGTTCGTCATCTTTGATGAAGTTCATTATGTTAATGATCAAGATCGTGGTGTTGTTTGGGAAGAAGTAATTATTATGCTTCCTGAACATGTTAAATTTGTACTCTTATCTGCTACTGTCCCCAACACTTACGATTTCGCAAACTGGATAGGTAGAACTAAACAGAAAAACATATATGTCATATCCACTCCACATAGACCTGTGCCATTGGAAATCAATATTTGGGCGAAGAATCAACTAATTCCGGTTATTACACCAAAAAGAGAATTCCTAGATTCGAATTTTAAGTTGCATAAAGACCTGTTAGCAGGTGATACACGTAAGGATTCAAAGTCAGTAAGTTCGACCCAAAGAGGTGGTCCTCAAAAGGGAGGTGGTCAAAGAGGTGGTGGTCAAAGAGGGGGTGGTCAAAGAGGGGGTGGTCAAAGAGGGGGTGGTCAAAGAGGGGGTGGTCAAAGAAGTGGTTCACGTGGAGCTGGGGCTATAGGCTCAAATAGACGCCAGTTCTTCAAAAGAAGTGGTCCTAGCAAAAAAACATGGCCAGATTTAGTGAACTTTTTAAAATCAAAGGAATTATTCCCCATGGTTGTATTTGTTTTCAGTAAGAAAAGATGTGAAGAATATGCAGACTGGTTGGAGGGTGTAAATTTTTGTACAGCCAAAGAAAGGTCTCATATTTATATGTTTGTGGAAAAGTCTATTACTCGACTGAAAAAAGAAGATCGTGAATTACCTCAAATTCAAAAAATTAGATCTCTTCTTGAGAGAGGTATAGCCGTTCATCATGGTGGTTTATTGCCTATAGTTAAAGAATTGATTGAAATTTTGTTTTCAAAAGGCTTCATTAAGGTCTTATTTGCAACAGAGACATTTGCGATGGGATTGAACTTGCCTACCAGAACAGTCGTTTTTAGTGAGATTCAAAAACACGATGGTAACGGTTTGAGGGATCTCACTCCCGGTGAATTCACACAAATGGCAGGGAGAGCAGGTAGAAGAGGGTTGGATACTAAAGGTACAGTGATAGTAATGGCCTATAATGAACCGCTTCCGATAGTTACATTTAAAGAAGTTACATTAGGAGTTCCAACAAAATTACAATCTCAGTTTAGGTTAACATACAATATGATTTTAAACTTGTTAAGAATCGAAGCTTTACGTGTTGAAGAAATGATAAAATATTCCTTTGGAGAAAATACCAAGCATACCTTAAAACCAGAACATGAAAAGAAAGTTGTTGCATATCAAGAGGAGCTAGCAACAATTAAACATGAATCATGTACTAAATGTGATAGAGATCTCGATACATTCCTGGAATTAAGTGTGAAGCTGTCGGAACATACATCAGAGCTAATGAAAGAATTAGTGAAGACAGATGCCATATTTCGTGTGATGAGAGTGGGGAGGTTGCTAGTCTTTAGAGATGAAAATGCCTTCTTAAGACTAGGATTTGTTTTTAGAAACAACATCAAACAAGACTCCATAATGGTATTATGCTTTACTAAGCCTAATGGTTTATCAAATGGTAAACCAAATTACTTGCCATATCTTCCAGAGAACCCTGAGTATATTTTAAGAAATTTTCAAAAATTTGAACGTACTGATTTATTTTCTACAGATGTGCCGTTTAGATCTATTGAATTTGTAACTGCTTTTTGCTTAAAGGTTTCCCTTACTGAGGTAATAATGGAAGACGATCAAGCGAAGGAAAGATTCGATATTGAGGTAAATATTTTATTAAGAATATCGAAAAAGCTAAAAGAAAGTGATTTTGGTAGAAAGGGTACATTAAAGGTTCATCAAAATAATCAAGAAAGAATTAATATTAGGAAAAAAATTACATCTACTGAAGCTTTCCAATGTTTAGATCTCCAAAAGCACTATGACACTAAATTTAGAGCCTACTTAATTGAAAGAGAAATTAAGTCCTTGTATCACCAAATGTCGGACCAAAATTTGACATTATTGCCTGATTATGAACGTAGATTAGAAGTGCTAATATCTACTGGATTTATTGACAAGAATCACAACGTTATGTTGAAGGGCAGGGTAGCCTGTGAAATAAACTCAGGGTACGAACTAGTACTAACGGAACTGATTTTGGATAATTTCTTGGGTAATTTCGAACCTGAAGAAATAGTTGCTCTACTATCAGTTTTTGTGTATGAAGGAAGGACTAAGGAAGAAGAAGCCCCTATTATAACACCAAGATTGATTAAAGGTAAAGAAAGAATCCAAGAGATTTATAACACCATGTTGGACGTTTATCAACAATTTCAAGTGCCTTTGACACAAGAGGAAGCTGAATTTTTAGATAAAAAAAGATTTGCCATGATGAATGTTGTTTATGAATGGGCTCGCGGTTTATCTTTCAAAGAAATCATGGAAATTAGTCCTGAAGCTGAAGGTACTGTTGTTAGAGTCATTACTTGGCTAGATGAAATTTGTAGAGAGGTGAAAACTGCATCAATCATTATTGGTAACTCCACTCTGCATATTAAAATGACAAGAGCACAAGAATTAATTAAGAGAGATATTGTGTTTGCTGCAAGTTTGTATTTATGAGCATTTATTTTATTCTTGTTTATATATGAATATTTTCATGATTTTTATTTTAATTTTTCACCAGTATTTTTTTGTCTTCGATCTCCATAAAAATTTGAAGAGAATTTGATGCGATGAGCCTGGCAAATTACGTCCAAGATATAAAGTTGCAAACCAATCTCAGAAGCTAGTATAGTCATGGCACCAAAGGCTAGTTCTAGTAGTGGAAAGAAGAAACCAAACTCTGAGGAGGAAAGGGTTAAAAAGAGCAGCTTTAAGTTGCCTAAAGAATTCATATCAAGACCACTACCAATTGCGTATTCAGATGATGTTACAAAGGCAAGTACTATTATTGTTCATCCAGAAGTTTTGAAAAACATGGAACTATCCTCGGGATCATTTTGTATTTTGTCAAAAGTTGGTGAAAATGGAATTGTAGCAATTGCTCAAAAGGGTGACGAAAATGTACATCCGCCAAATGTGATTATGGTTCCACGAGAGCTACGATCCGTAGCCAATATCATTTTGGGAGACAGATTGGAATTGAAAAAAGTAACAACTCAACCAAAATACGGCTTGAATTTAGTTTGTGGCACATTACAAGGGGTAAATGTGGAAGAAATAGACATGAAATCCTTAGAGAAATTATTTAATAATGCTGGACTGGTTATGCCAGGAATGATTTTAACTCTCAAATCTCATACATCTGATAAAATCTTAGATTTAATAATTACTGAAGTATGTGATGAAAGTCTCCCCAATATTAATAAGCTACAAATTGATGGCGCTACTGTAGATGATACGTTTTATTTATCTGAACCAATTATTTTTAAGAAAGGCGTTACAAAAATTGAATTAACAGAGAGTTCAAAAGTACACCCAAAATATAGCTTACCAGAGCCTATATCTTATAAGTTTGTTGGTGGTCTGTCAAAAGAACTTGATTTGTTAAAAAGCACAATAGAATTGCCTCTGCATCAACCAACTCTGTTCAGTGACTTTGGTGTTCCACCACCTAGAGGTATTTTATTACATGGGCCTCCAGGAACTGGTAAAACAATGTTGTTAAAATGTGTTGCTAATGCGTCAGACGCACATGTGCTAACAATTAATGGACCCTCTATTGTGTCTAAATATCTTGGTGAAACTGAATCTACTTTAAGAGATATTTTCAATGAGGCTAAGAAATACCAACCATCTATCATCTTCATTGATGAAATCGATTCTTTGGCTCCAAACAGGGCTAATGATGAATCAGGTGAAGTGGAAAGTAGAGTAGTTGCTACATTGCTAACTTTGATGGATGGTATGGGTACTGCTGGAAGATTGGTGGTTATTGCTGCGACGAATAGACCAAATGCAATTGATCCGGCTTTGAGAAGACCGGGTAGATTTGATCAAGAAGTAGAAATCGGTATTCCGGATGTTGATGCTCGATTTGACATATTAATTAAACAATTTTCTAAAATGTCTAAGGAGAAGCATCAACTTACCGAAAGCGATCTGAAGTCAATAGCTTCAAAGACACACGGGTATGTCGGCGCTGACTTAATTGCCTTGTGTAGAGAATCTGTTATGAAGGCAATACAACGTGGCTTGCACGACTCTCCCGAGCTTAATGCAGATTTGTTGAAGATTACTTTAGATGATATCGAGGAAGCGGTCCTTGAAGTTCGCCCAAGTGTAATGAGAGAAATTTTCTTGGAAATGCCTAAGGTTTATTGGTCTGATATTGGTGGTCAGGAAGAATTAAAACAAAAGATCAAAGAAATGATCCAGTTACCTTTGGAAGCTGGTGAAACCTTCAAGAGATTGGGTGTTACTGCACCCAAGGGTGTTTTATTGTATGGACCACCTGGGTGTTCCAAAACTCTTACAGCCAAGGCTTTGGCTACAGAATCTAATGTGAACTTCTTGTCAGTTAAAGGTCCTGAGATATTCAACAAATATGTTGGTGAATCAGAAAGAGCTATCAGAGAAGTCTTCCGTAAGGCAAGAGCTGCTGCCCCAAGTATTATATTTTTCGATGAGATCGATGCGCTTTCTTCTAATAGAGAAGATGGAGGCTCTACGAGTGCAGCCAGTCACGTCCTAACATCCTTATTAAATGAAATGGATGGTATTGAAGAATTAAAAGGTGTTGTTATTGTCGCTGCGACAAACAGACCGACGGAGATTGACAGTGCGTTATTAAGACCTGGTAGATTCGATAGACATATCTATGTGGGTCCACCAAATTATGCCGCAAGATTGCAAATTTTGACTAAGAATACTAGGAACTTTAATTTAGATACCAATGCAGTGTCCTTAGAATACTTGGCAGAACGTACGGAAGGGTGTTCCGGTGCAGAGGTAGTTCTGCTGTGTCAAGAGGCTGGTCTTGCTGCCATTATGGAGAATCTGGACACTGACGATGTGAAGCTCCATCATTTTGAGATGGCCTTATCGGAACTATCCAGAGGTATTACCTCAGATATCTTGGCCTATTACGAAGAGTTTTCCCAGCAAGGCGGTTTATCTGCATGATCCGGTGCTATTCACGTGTTCCCTAGGACAAGGATGTGCTCTAATCTAATTTTTCTTCTCCCTTTTTTGTGTCTTACTTCATGGGGAAGCAGTGCACCAATCCGGAGTAATTTTTCTGAAAAATGTCAATTCTCTTAATACTGTCGCACAATTTCTCCTTAAAGCTCTCTCCAGGGACTCTTTTGTTACTTTTTTGGCTCTCTTTTGATGACTTAATCAGAGAATGCTCGAAGAAATAGATTGCTTATTTTGGCAGCAGGTGTTTTCGAGGCATTTTTGTTGTAGTTTCTTCTAAATTAAGGTTGCAGAGATGATCCTGGACGTGATGGTAGTTTTATTGTGCCAAATTGCTGTTGTTTTGTTTCAAGGCAGGCAGGCAGAAGTATCTTTATTTTGGATTTGTTTTGGCCAATTTGTTGCAAAATTCAGTTGGATAACTGGAGGCTGCTAAAAATATTGGAGGGGCATTCAGTGATTGTTATCCTGGCTTTTCCAGGGAGTCGTGACGGGGACTCCGAGGTGTTTTAAAATTTACCTAGTTGGACAAGGCAAGTGTTTGGCAGCGTTTTCCTTTTTTCCGGAATATTTATAATCGGTTTTATTTCTGGATTTTGTAATCCTTGTTTTATCTCCTTGTGGATCCTATCCATCGTCTCTGTTTCTTTTTTGGTGGAGTATAGTAACTACATTATAAATACATATCTATATAGACTAGACATATTGATACTGCGTTTCAGAGTTTTTTTTGAGAAGAAAAACAGGATCGCAGACAGGATTGCAAAGTCTATATGATTTACTATATCCCCAAGATATAACGAATCAGTTTATTTTCTCAAATGCCAGAACAAAATGGTCTATGTTTGGAAAACACCATGGCTGGTGAAAAATATAGCCAATTGAACTCGTCTCCCGCATTGATACCAGATCAGCCAGGAGATCATACCAATCACCCATCGTTAGTTTATCCCAGATCCAACTCGCAGGTGAAAGGCTGCAATGGCATCACTTCTCCACACCGAGCAACAGTGCCTGTGACATTAGATTGTCCTAGAAAGAGAATTCGTTCTTCAGTCAGCGGTAGTACGTTCTTTCAAGGAATACGAAGGCAGTCTATTATTTCTGGAGATGATTCTAATATTTCTCCAATTACTCCAACTTTAGTTATGCCACCAGAACTCGCCTCGTTAACCGCAACAACAACCTCAGATGTAACAAATACACATCCTCATTTGTTTGGTAATTCATCAAATTCCTCTGCAGTTGATTACCCATTGAATCTTCAAACAGGAACCGACCCGGCCCATATACCAACTTCAGTGCTATCGTCGGAAGTATCCTCGGTTTTGTTTAACCAGGTTTCAAAATTGAAGACAGGTACGAGGAGCAATGAGCAACATTCCTTGAACGACAACGATATATTACTGACATCATCCAATTCAAGAAATAGTAGGGGCTCTATTAGTTCAAATGGGTCAAAAAGCTGCTCCAAACAGTATTTGATTAATGAGAAAATATATCTGGAAAAGATTAATTCAAATCTACTTAAGAGTTCTGACCTAATGAATTATGGAAATTCATCATATAATGTGGATAATTCATTTGATGTAAGCCCATGTGAGATTGAGTTGGAAAAAGAATATTTTGATGCTGATGATTTGGATTTTGGAGACAGTGACGATACGCGCTATAATAGCCACACGCTTAATTTTGACACCAATTATGAATCTTTCAACTTAAATTATAGAAATGATGATGGACAGAGGAATGATAAACTTCAAAATAAGGATAGTCCTAAGGGGGATGTGGGCTTGATAAGTTCCAAATATTTGTTAAATAAGCTGGCATGGTTAAACCTCGATGAAGACACTGGTGTAAAGGAAAATGACAGTTCTTCATCATCACCTAATTTACCAGCTAATGATAATGAGAATCAGAATGAAATACTGGATCTCCAAGAAAATAGCTTGATTATGGAAAGAATTAAATGGCAAAAAATGCTATCTAGTGTACTTACCGGTGATATATTGCTGAGTGAGAAATTCCGTATGGCAAGTAAAGGCCGTAAATCGGATTTTACTTCTAAAATCAAAGGATGTTTGTGGCTTGATTTAAAGGCATGGATGACTGGCACCTCTACAGAAAATATAAAGAGGTCGCTGGAAGCTCTAAGAGAGTCTAGTGATCAGACATTTCATGAAATTATGGATTTTAAATTAACTTCAGAGAATTGTCCCAATAGAACAAAAACTGAAATATCTAATTTGCTACATGCTCTCGTCAAAAAATATTGTAGCACAATTAGCAATTGGCCAACTTTAAAACAAATGTACGAAGACAAGCCCATAGCTAACTCAAAAGAATTTATAGACAATATTGATGCGATTATTGGTTGGCAAAATATTACCAACGCGCTTGATAAGGAGGTCAAAAAGATACTTTCTTGTTTCGAAAACAAGGGGTTTGGTATTGATTGTGATTTTAATAAGGATAAACCAGTGTGTCTACCCCCAGATTCATCTATAAGGATGTTGGCTGAAGAGATACTAGAGGAAAGGCACATTGAGGAATTATTTCAAAAACGATTTTTCTTTCCCTTAGCACCATGGATGTTAAAGGCTAAACTTTATAATGTTAAATATAATGATACAATGAAAAGATTGAATTTACCATTTCCAACAGATAGTGTAGAATTCTTGCTAATGGTTCCTATGTCATTGTTAAAGGAAATAATAAACATAAGATGTACATATGCTAAAAAATTGAAAAACCCCACTATGTTAATGATAGATCAAACAATTGAAGATCTTAGTTCTTACATAAAACTGGGGGTACAGCTTAAATATACTGTTCGGAATTACTGTTCGGAAAATGGTCCAAGGATAGATATAGCACCTTCTTTTGATGCCACGATAATAGAGGCTATCCAGAATATGTTTGTTTTCTTGAATCTTAAATTGATAGAGTCGCCCAAAAAAATCTATAGATCTCTAAAGGTTCAAGAAGTCCTTTTAATTTACTGGAATGAATTGAAAAATGTAGGATATTATGTCGATGGTGCAGCCAAAATAATAGCAATCGAGTTTAATAAACTAACTTTAAGAATAATACAGAATCTACACTCTTATTTATTGCACCAGCAACTACACCCTCCTGAATTTACCAATGAAAGATCTCTGGAGAAGTGGCTTGAACAACTTTTTGAGCATATTGGATCAACGAAAAAGAAATTGAATAAGTTTTCAGATGTGTTAAAAGGGAATTTCCAAAATTCGATCCATTATAAGATAAATAATTACCAAACTCTTTTCTCTAGATTGCAGCGTTCGGGACATTTTTTGGTATATACAGGAGGGATTTTGGAAGACAATGGACAATACATTATTGCTAGCCCTGGATTACGAGGAGCGAAAGATGATCTTTTCCTAGCTATCTTAAGTGCTAGCAATATAGGTTGTGATCTAATACCCGATTTGGAGATAAATAACAATTTATCATTGTATAATTCAATTGAAGAATATGCATCTCCAGAAGTACACTTGGAAAAGTCCCAAACCTTTAAAGGTGTAGAACAGTACATATTGCACAGAACAGTACCCATGTCGCATCAGTTATCCCCTAAAGCGAATAGTCAAACTTTATACAATAACGATTTATCATATGAATCTGATCAGTATCACGAAGATGGGCAAGATTTTGAATGTAGATTGCTCCAATCGAGATATATACTTGTTCTTTCGCCAACTGTACCAGTTATCTGGGAAGGTGATATGTTTAATGTTTCCATTGAGATGAAAGAGGAATTGCAAAATTGCAGTATAGAAGTAAATCCTGGAGATGTTGTTTTAATGACTCAGGCTTCAGGACACATGTTAGACTTTTATAGCGATCCTTTCAAAATCTTAGCAAAAGATTCGGTTTCATACTTGGAAAGGAAGTCATCTCTTCGTGATGTGGAAACTACAATTAAAAGAATCGACAAAGCATACTACCGATTCACCTATAGTGTTTTAAAGAACTATCGCAAAGTATATGACTTTGTTCGAATGTCTGGGGCTAAAAATGATTTGCTCAATAATGTATTTCTTTTTGCCAAAGATTTTGGTAGGAATTTTTTAAAGAACTACAATGTTAACAACGAAAAGAAATCGGTTATTATTCTATTGATGATGGAACTATCGATTTTTTGGTTGACATTTATTGTAAAAGTATGTGATCCCACTGAAGAAAAGACATTTAGGTGGTGTGTTGCAGCAATGGAGTATGTTCTGCAGATAACTAATAAATGGAATATTATGGCACTTAATGGGCAACAATTTAACTTCCTGAAAGAGAGAATCTCAGAATGTATGTCTCTATTAATTTCACATTTTGATATAATGGGCGCAAGAGCCAAAGAAAGGGAGACTAAGGCTAAAATAATAAGGTTTAACAGACATGTTGTAGAAAACTACAACGAGGATGAAATATTGGACTTTAACTCAGAATTCAGAGTTAAAGCCATTTCTAATTTAGAACCTAAATCAATATCTGGTCTTAATGGTGTAGGTAAAGTCCTCGATACGACTAATAAAGCCGGCGTATACCTATCATACCTGGCATCATCTTCTTCGAATATTTCAATAAAGTTTCAGAAGAGGGATTTTGTTGGAAGTGGAACCTTTGGTACTGTTTACTCTGCTGTTAATTTAGAAAATGGTGGTACTATGGCTGTCAAGGAAATAAAGATTCAGAATAATGAATCGTTGAAAAAGATTTTTCCTTTAATCAAAGAAGAGATGGCTGTACTAGAAATTTTAAATCACCCGAATGTAGTGCAATATTATGGTATCGAGGTTCACAGAGACAAAGTTAATCTCTTCATGGAATTCTGTGAAGGCGGTTCCTTGGGGGAACTGTTGGAACATGGGCGGATTGAAGATGAAATGGTAACGCAAGTCTATTCATTGGAGTTATTGGAAGGTTTAGCATATCTTCATCAATCTGGTGTCGTTCATAGAGATATAAAACCACATAATATATTGCTCGACTCCAATGGTATCCTAAAATATGTGGATTTTGGGACAGCTAAAAGGACGCTTCAGAAAGATAATTCAGGATTATCTTCCTCATCATCAAGGAATGCTGATAAAGGTTGCATTAAAGACCAACTAGAGTTAGGACCAAACGATATTGAAAACTCCGTATCTAATATGGCGGGTACGCCAATGTATATGGCACCCGAGACGATAACTAGGTCATCGAATAAAGGCAAATTTGGTGTTGATGATGTATGGTCCCTGGGATGTGTAATTTTAGAAATGATCACTGGAAAACGGCCCTGGGTTAATATAGATAATGAATGGGCGATTATGTATCAGGTTGCAGCAGGAAATACACCTCAATTACCTGCAAGATCTGAAGTATCAAATGCAGGTCGGAATTTTTTGAAACGATTTTTAGTTCAAAATCCTGAGAAGAGGGCTACTGCAATTGAACTTTTGATGGATCCATGGATTGTTCAAATAAGAGAAGTGGCTTTTGGAAATAACGAGACTTCAAGTGTTGATACCAACTGATTTAATGATGTATTTTTGATTTTTTTTAATGTTGATTTTATTATTATTTAATGTTTTGTAATTTTTATTCCGAACTGCATAATAAGTACCTATATATTCTCACAATTAATCATAACCAAAATAATATCATATAAAAACAGAAATCCTTAAAAAATCAGTAAATTTGAACGGGATTAACAAGGTTATTGAAAAGCATATTATGTATAAGATAGTTTCACTTCCGCAGAAGACAACTACCCATTGAATATAAATATGAAAAATAAAGTGATTATCATCACTTAAATATTATACAAAATTCCCCAAAAAGCCAGGTTAAAGACCTACCAAACGTCAACAAATTTGCAGAAGAGCTAGGTGAATTAGCACAACCATCTTGATATAATATTTAATTATAATTACTTATTGCTTGCTGAAATAGTATGGGTAAGCCTTTGTTAATTTTCACGTGCCGCCATTTCTGGTTAATACAAAAAAATTTCACCGAACAGAAAAAAATAATTTAGTGATGAGATGAGAAAGCTCATCGAGAACCACAGCTGGTTCCTATCTTCTTCTGTATCTCAAGCAAAGTATAAATTTATAATTGCCAGTTTTATAGTTTATCTGATAGGAATAAGTTATTAGTTTATCAACTTTGGAAAAAGATCGAGCATTATCTAAGAAATATAAGCAATGGCTACCCAATTACCGCCATTATCTAAAAGACAAAAGAGAGAGTTTCAAAAGCCTAGAGATGTAGGTATTATCCCTGATGATTTACCTAATGTATCCATAAAATTCAAATCTATTGAGACAGGCGAATTAGTTGGAGGTGCAGTTAGAGTCCCCGGTGGCATTAGTGAAAAGCAATTAGAAGAATTATTGAATCAACTGCATGGTACTGGTGATGATCCTGTACCTTACACTTTTAGCTGTTCTGTCGATGGTAAGAAAACAAATGGCCCAACACAGACAATTGACATTGTTGACAACATATATTACTCGTTAATAAAGCCTGGATATAAGACGACAGAAGATTATATTGTATTAGAGTTTACACCAAAAGCTGTGTTTAAAGTCAAACCTGTTACAAGAAGTTCATCTGCAATTGCTGGCCATTCTTCTACAATTTTATGTTCAGCATTTGCACCTCATACAAGCTCCAGAATGGTAACAGGTGCTGGGGACAAAACTGCAAGAATATGGGATTGTGATACACAAACTCCAATGATTACGTTATCTGGTCATACCAATTGGGTTCTTTGTGTTGCATGGTCCCCAGATGGTGAAATAATTGCCACAGGTTCCATGGATAATACTGTCAGATTATGGGATGGAAAAACGGGGAAACCAATTGGTGAGAGTTTAAGAGGCCACTCCAAGTGGATAACATCATTATCTTGGGAACCTATCCATTCTGTTCCTGTTGGCAATAAACCAAGATTAGCATCTGCTTCTAAAGATGGAACCATCAAGATATGGGATACTACGAGTAGAAATTGCGTTTACACGTTAAGTGGCCATACAAATTCGGTTTCATGTGTCAAGTGGGGTGGCCAGGATGTTTTATTCAGTGGTTCTCATGACAAAACCATTCGTTGTTGGGATATGAAAGCACAGGGAAGATGCATTAACATCTTAAAATCCCATGCCCATTGGGTTAATCATCTTTCATTATCAACGGATTATGTATTAAGGACAGGTCCATTTGATCACACAGGCACACAGCCTTCAAGTGCACAAGAAGCAAAAGACAAAGCCATGAGCAAGTACGAGAAATCAACCAAGAAGAATGGTGTCATTGAAGAATTGATGGTCACAGCCAGTGACGATTTCACTATGTTCTTGTGGAATCCTTTAAAATCTACGAAGCCTATTGCCAGAATGACTGGTCACCAAAAATTAGTAAACCATGTTGCCTTTAGTCCTGACTGTCGTTATATTGTATCTGCATCATTTGATAACTCAATTAAATTATGGGACGGCAGAGATGGTAAGTTTATCGCAACATTTAGAGGTCATGTCGCTAGTGTTTACCAAGTTGCCTGGTCTTCAGATTGTAGATTATTAGTATCTTGCTCTAAGGATACTACATTGAAGGTCTGGGATGTCAAGACAAGAAAACTTTCTGTTGATCTTCCAGGCCACAGTGATGAGGTATTCACAGTAGATTGGAGTGTAGATGGTAAAAGAGTGTGTAGTGGCGGTAAGGACAAAATGGTCAGATTGTGGACTCATTGATTGCACATTCTATGATTTAGATATATGACTTTATATTTAGGTAACTTATATCCCTGACTTTTTATTTTTTAATTCAAATTGTATATTTTAATGTCAACTTAATTTCAGGAACGTTCTAGGAAATTTCAACTTACAAGAACAACAAAATATCGTTGTTAAAGAAAAACAACGACAAAAGCACTTAATTAAACCAGTAGAGGGGGAAGTTACCGCATCGTCATGTATAGAGGAAATTTATTAACCAGGTGTAATTCCCTCTTAAAGGGAAGAGCATTTCTTTCCACAAACCAAATTCTCGCAAATAATCAAAAAGTCATTTTCCCATCAATAACCGATGTACGTGCTGAAGAATTGGTACACAAACAATACCTTCCTGAAGGTAAATATTTTGTGGAAAGGACATCTACAGGTAATTTGCCTATTTACTCCGAATATAAAAATGGTGGTAACAAGATGGTGACAGAGTTGAGAAAGATTCATGGTGATATTGTATCATTAAGAAATGATTTGCAAGAGCAGTTGCCATACATTCCTAAATCTGCATGGTCCATAATACCACAATCCAAGAAGTTAATTATTCAGGGGAATGCTTTAGAAGAATTACACTCTGTCTTGTCTAAGACATTTTAAATTCATATATATATATATGTATACAACTACATAATAAAATGAAAGTCATGTAAATATCATATTCTATGTAAAAAAAAAATAAAGAATCAATAACGTATTAACAAATATTAAAATAAAGACAGGTATATCAACTAAATGAACCAACTAATATTGAGAAAGCTTTAATCGTGTCTCAATGAAACTACTTTTGGGGCTTTAGATAAAATTTGCTTCTTGTATCTGAATCCAGCACCAGCTAAAACCAAGATTATGACTACAAAGCAGAGTAAGGTGGAAGAACCGAAATCCGTGGAGAACATGGATAATCCATTAGACCCGTGTGTTGGACCATGCTTACCTTTAGAAGCGTCACCCTTTTTTTTAGGAGATTCGACATCTGTTAAGGCAGTTTCCAAAGTAACACCGAGTGACTTGTCACCATTTCTGTATTCTTCTAATCTCTTGATATATTCAGCATGTTGCTCATCCTTGTTGGCAATTTTTAATTCGTGGATCATGAAGTGAACAAAAGTGACCTTTACCTTTGGCTTTCCTGTTTGTTCCAATTGAACGTGTTGGATTTCATCTATTAGGGGTTTCAAGCCACTGACGACTTGTCCAAAGACGACATTCTTGTTATCTAACTCAGAGGTACCTTCTTCCTTTAAATCAATAACAAAGGCACTGTTTTGCGTATCTGGTCCCTTCTTGTTTGCCATAGACAATCTACCTGGTCTGTCATGGTTTAAGAAGAAATTCTCACAAGGCCAGTTTGGTCCATGGATGGAGAAATCGGCAACACCATAAAGCACATCACCACCTTCCAACATGAAATTCTTAATAATCTTGTAGATTTCTGTGTCTTGATATCTCAAAATCTTGGCCTTTGAAGGGTCTTCACCAGCTGCCACTGCCTTGACACCACGGGTCAAAACCATGAAGTTGTGGACGGTCTTGGGAGCAACAGTACCGTACAATTCCATGACAATGTCACTCTTCTTCAAAGCATTAGTGATAGGGTCAGCATACTGGATGGTAGCCAACACACGGTGCGTGACTGGTGGATTAGGTTCGTATAGCTTACGTTTATTGATATTTTTAGAGCTGCCAACATTGGCTGGTGCTGCGTTGACTGCCAATAAGCAGAGATTCAACACAACACAAAAAACAGACCACAGCAACATTTAGAGGATGAATTAGAGTCTTAGGTTGAGTGGAGAGGGTGTTCCTGTTCAAGTCCAATAATAAGAACTAGAGGGGAAACGCAAAACAAATAGGTAAAAACAGCCCGAAATAAACGATTATAGAAGACAGACCTTTGAATATATATGTATATATATATTGATTGAGTCCTTTCCAGAGAGAGAGAGAGAGAGAGAGAGAGAGAGAGAAATTGATTAACTTTATTTACCTATCCCTATATCTCTGCCAATGGGTGTCCTTTAAATGGGTGAACAATATGTCTGAAAAGATACGGGACAACTATACGTTAGTACTTGCACAATTTAAATACCCAATACTGAATAATAGCAAAAAAGAGTAGGACAGAAATGCTGAGAATACCAAGAGATAATTAGTTCTTGCAATCAAGAAACTCCACGTCTCTCACATTTCCAGAGATGTGAGATAATAACACATCGTCGCATCGCAGGACGGGAGGACAGGTCGAATTTTTCGTCTATTGAACAACCTGTTCAAAAGGAAATTTTGCAACAACAAGCTCGACGAAGCCAGTGCAAAACAGAGCGTGGAAGCCACGTGTGGGCAGTGCGAGTGCGAGTTCCAGTGGGTAGTTCGTAGGCCCCCTCACCAAGCGGCCAAGGTCTGCCACTCGGTGCACAGGCCGAACCAGTTGCGACCGATGCAGCTGGAGGAGGAGGTGGATGTGGGCGTAGTGGTAGTGGTGGTGTGCGTCGGCAACGGTGCGTCGGGATCTGTGAAGTCCCAGTTGTAGCAGTCGACGCACGGTTCTGGATCGATGCATTTGGCCGGGTGGTCGTACTTTTTCAGGACCTTGTCAATGACCAGGTGTATTCGGTGGTTGAGCATGTTGACGTACCAGCCTTTGTCCTTGACCACGTCGTAGACGCATATTTTGCCCGTATGGCAGGCTGTTTCCATGGCGTAGCCGGCAATGGAGCATGTGGAACTTGCTCCATTGCAAGTGCCCATGAAGATAGGGTCTGCGGTGTGCCCAAAGTGCCAAATGGCGTCGCGATGGAAGGGGATGCCTGGCGGGAAGGGTAGATGCAAACGTTTCGCGGCCAATTGGTCCCCGGGGGCCTCGAAGGACACGGCTGGCAGTCCGTATGTTCTTCCCAACAATGTGGCTAACGCGCCGCCAAGCGAGTGGCCCGTGACCCATATCGTAGCATTGGGGTTTTTCATCCACACCTGCTTGTATATTTCCAACACGGCCTTGTAGTAGGTGGTGTTATCTCTTAGCGATGCTTCCAAGCATCTTTGGTTGCAAGTGTAGGATCTTTCATAACAATCACACACTGTGGACCAGAGATAGCTCACTCTTGCACAGCAGCAGGAGAACAGCAGATTGTCGTTTCTCTTGTCGTTGGCCGTAGTCTCGTCGTCGCCGGACCCGGGCAACCCCTGGGCACTGGTGCCCTTGATGGCAATCACGATCAGCTCGTTAGAATCGTCGGTGAATACGTGCCCTCGGATGCCGTTGCTGTCCCAGCCAAAACTATCGGAATTCGTGTCATTCCACGGCGTGGTCAGGTTTCGCCAATCTCCGGTGTATGGGATGTTCACGTATGTGTTCGATGCCATTACCGCCAACGAAATCACCGTCTCCTTGTCGGTCACGTCCGGTACAACCAGGTCTTCGAACTCGGACAAAGCTTGGTAATTCTCGTAGACGAATTGGTCTTTTATCTTGGAATGCCAGCGCAAATATTGCTCCATGAACGCAGGCGTCCGGTATTCTCCCTTAAACCGCTGATACGACCCGACAGTCGATCTGATGGCGAGACTCTGACCGAGCAACGAGTCTCCGTCGACCTCCTTGACACGTTCGTCGACCGAGTCCACCGACAGCGCCTTGTGCCATATGTTGTCCTTGTTGTGCGGATCTATGTTAAGATTGTGGATGTATTTTAGGTGGAAGTTCCTGCTTTGCACTCGTGGAGGAGGTGCCAGATCGCTCCCTTGTCGTCTGGCGCCTTTGTGGTACAGATATAACGCCAATAGGGACAGTGATATAATGAGAGCCACGCGATGCAATACGATCGCCATCACTGGTCGAGCGGATAGTTCTGGGAAGTCTTTTAGATACGATGGCCACTATGAATAGGCGAACAGAGAGGAAACCTGCTCTCTTGTGCTGGAAAACGGGAGGAGGGAAAAAGAAAAAGGACACTTCAACACTATGCACACAGCCTGACGTCCTTGTAGATGGATGCTGCTTGGACGGGACCTGCCTTTGTGTCTACGTCCCGTAGATCCTGGCTGCCTTTATCGTCTTCAGTCACTGCCTCACTCTATGTTATCACATCCAGGATAGCAGTCCACGTGATAACACTCAGCAATACAGCCAGAAGTGGGCGGCCAGGCGGGGCATTGGACAGGCGGCAGCCTGCTTGGCGTCCACACAACCCCACGTCTGCTGGTACTCTTCATTACTGCTCTTCAAGGCCGCCCTGTCTCACAATCGCCTACCCCGGGTAAACCCTAGTTTCTCCGGTCCCAAACCCTAATTCCACATGACCTTGTTTTTGGCATTTTTTGAAGAAAGAAATAAAAAAATACAATCGACAAGTGAATTTAACGAGAACTGACCAACTAAGACGAATCCAAAGAAACGCATAGGATCAACACACAGGTACAGGTTTCTCAATAGATCCGACGCTTATTTGTTGAAAGATCCCCGTCACACCGACTTTCTCGACCAGAGACTGCTATTCGTCGCGCAATTGTCCTTGCTTCTACCCAGACAAGTTGTTCTTCCCTTTTTTTGTGTTTTGGCAGTGAACAAACAAGTCAAGCAATATCGCCATCCAGTTATCTCTACGCTCTCCATGTCAATCGAATCTTCTAGCTATAACATCGGCTATCCCGCCTACGGCGCCTGCTTCATCGAAAACGACCTGCTTATAGTCACCGGTGGTGGAGGAGAAGGTAACAACGGGATCCCCAATAAACTGTCTGTATTGAAAATCGACTTCAACAAAAAGAAGAAGGTCGTCAAGAAGTTCAGGGAAATCATATTGCCGGAAAATGATGACTCGCCCACCACGCTGGACGTCTCAAAGAACGTCATCCTGATGGGGTGCAACGAAAACACGAGCACCATCGAGGACTCCAACAAACCAAACCGCCATTTGAGGAAATTCGTGTATGAGGGCGAACACCTGAAGTTTGTCTCCAGTGTCGATTTGAACAGATCTATCGATCCCATGGAGTATACAAAGCTCACTTACATGACTAAGGACGGAACCGTCGGTGCCGTGGCGTCGTCCAAGGTTCCGACCACCATTCGGATCATAGATCCGAGAGATATGATAGAAAGATACGAAATAGAAACCGGCAGAGATGTCAAAGATTTGCATTTTTCTCCAGACGGGAAAGTTCTTGCGTATATAACTGCATCATCCTTAGAGATTATCTCTATTGTCACTGGAAGATTTATCATTAGAAAGACCGATTTCGACAAAAATTGGCTCTTATCAAAAGTTAAGTTCATCAACGACGATACTATCTTATTAGCATCATTGACTAAAAAAAGAGGGACTTTTGGTATATACCTAACAAAAATATCTTTGAAAAGTGGCGAAATTAAAATCTTGAACTCAAGACTAATATCCAATAAATTCAAAGGTGTAACTTCTATCGACGTCGACCCAAAGGGTCAATTGGCTCTTTTGTCCACTAATGACAATTCTATTCTCATCGTAAGATTAAATCCCAACTATAAATCAAGTAACGATTTAAAA
Organism: Cylindricascospora bacillispora; assembly: GCA_030573655.1. Taxonomy (NCBI): domain Eukaryota; kingdom Fungi; phylum Ascomycota; class Saccharomycetes; order Saccharomycetales; family Saccharomycetaceae; genus Cylindricascospora; species Cylindricascospora bacillispora. Next base: position 112,318 of record JAJMDR010000011.1, on the reverse strand, counting down.
ATAATGAAGATTTTCAAAGAGGTCCATGATTTTGCCATCACCAAAATCACCTTCTCTCCCGATTCAAATCTGATTGCTAGTGTTTCTGTCGCAAATACTGTAAATGTCATAAAATTACCCGAAAATTGGGCAACCGCCTCCTCTTTTATGGAGAAAACTCTCAGTTTGTTTAAGAAAATCATATTACTGTCCATTATATCTGTTTTGGCTCACTTTGTGTACCAAAACAATTATCACGAAGTGGCTTGGAATTACATTCAATCTAGAAGAAATACAATTGCCAAGCCTAATTTATCCTCTTACTTTAGCTTGATTGATATCAGCGGTTTTGCAGGATTAAACTCTAATGTAGATAAAGATGATGAATTTGGTGAAGTAACGACTTTGGTGCATAATGATTACGTGTCTGTTGTAACTCATGCTGATTCATCTGTCACTCCTGCAACTAGCAATTTCGTTGAAAAGTCCTTGACAGACTCTAATGAAGCTTCAGCAACTAGTGTTTGGATCTCTTCTATCGAAGAGTCATCATGGAATGATGATAATCTAAATAACGATAAACTATCTAACCTTGAAACTTTCTCCGAAGTCTCTATTTCCTCCAAATCTGAGTCTGTTACAATCGAGAAACATCTACCCCAGCAACAAGCAGAACCAGTGGTTGAACAACAACAACACCAGCAACACCAACAACAAGCAGAACCAGTGGTTGAACAACAACAACACCAGCAACACCAACAACAAGCAGAACCAGTGGTTGAACAACAACAACACCAGCAACACCAACAACAAGCAGAACCAGTGGTTGAACAACAACAACACCAGCAACACCAACAACAAG